>CAUYUJ010014343.1:133641-158641 GCA_963575745.1 Prorocentrum cordatum | reverse complement strand
CCTCATGGTGGATACAGCCACGACTGAGCCTGACCAAGTCATGGCGGAGCAAGAGGACAAGTACCAGAGAGAGCAACTCGAGGCAGACGTACTCCGGCTCCTACCTGGTCAGTACGAGTCCCCACATCCCGAGCTACCGTCGTACCTCGGAGCTGGCCATGGTGGGATCAGGAGAGAAGTCACATACATCTTCGAGGCCAACGCCTGAAGAGTCGAGCACCTCGCTACTCGGCGATTTCATTTTTTTCAGGACTTGAGTTTCGCGACGAGGCCGCCTGCCGAAGAGCTCCCGACGCCGCCGCAGCCACCACAGCTGCGCCCGCCCCTCGAGGAGCACGCCAGCGTCGACCCATTCCGCCACCGGACCGACCTGGGGCTGGGTGAAGAAGAGAGGGTCACCGCCGTGGAGGCTAGGAAGCAGGGGCTGCTCGACATGAGGGCAAACAGTGACTGCATCCCGATCGGCGAATCCGACGACGCTGACCTGCAGGAGGAAGAACCGAAGATGGGTCAAGACCTGCGTCAGGAGAAGGAGGACGAAGCTCCGACGGACCGAGCCTCACTCTCACCAACAATAGCAGCCGACTTGCCCATGCCGACGGAGCAGCCCACGCCGAAGCCCAGCATTTTCCCACCCGTCACGCCCTTCACGCCAAACAAGAGCCCGCAACAGCAGCTACAGCCAGCCAAAACACCCATGACGACCCTGTTCATCGACCTCAGCCGCGACGAAGAGGCCTGTCCCAGCACTCCCCCACGCCTGCCGATAGAGGACATCACGCGCACCGTGCCACACGAGCCACGGCTGCCACCTCCGCGCTTTCACATGGGCACACCAGAGAGGACGAGCTCAGCACCACCTCACAGAGGCAATCTGAAGCAACCAAGAGAGCCCAGGAGACCAAGGAGCCAGCCTAAAAGGCCAGGATCCGCGACGCGGACGACGGCTTCGCGGACCCAAGTGACAGAGTGGCATCTTTCATCGAGAGCGGCGAGAGCGACCTCGACGGGGGTCGATGGTAAAAAAAAACTGAGAGGGAGCACGCAGGCTGGGGGGCAACTGGCCCAGACCTGCGCCCAGCCAACCACACCAGAAGACCACGGGGACAGGAGGCCCAGACTCAGAGACCCGCGCGGTGACGAGCCTACGCCCAGCCCCTTCCCACGCACAGCCCCTGGCCGGCCGCGCACAATCGCGCTTGGCCTCCATCGCACTACATAGCTACGCCCAAGCCGATGCGAGCCTTGGGGGCGCCGCATCCGCTTCAGACCACCAGCGCTCCACTAGGGAGCCCCGACCCAAAAGACGCAGCAGACGAACCATCTGCACTACCAGCTCTCTAGACGCCGCAACTGTGGGCAAGGGTGGGGGCCACCCACAGGAGGGCGACGCCGAGCATGAGCGATCCAAGCGCGGACCTGAGCGACTCCCTCAGGCCGCGACGCGTGGTCTACCTGGGGGCTCCCAGGCTGACAGGGCACCCTCTGACAACCAGCACTACGGCGGGGCGAGGCTGCAACGAGAGTGGGAGAGCTAGTCGGGCAGCCAGCCACAGTACCAGCAGCATGGACCAAGGCGACACCCCTCGGCCATGCCAGTGCCAACATCCCACTCCGCGGGAGCTGCGGCGGCCCGTGCGGCGCCGCAACCCAGGCTGCACAGTCGCGCGAAGGCGGGCCCAGGCAGCAGGTCGAGACTACCAGAGACACCACCTCTGGAGGTCCCCCAGCGCCGGGCCCTCTTTGGGCACCCGACAATTGCAGCCGACGGAGCCTGGCCCTCGCGCCAACCTCCCACTGCCAGCCACTTTGTCCCGCATGAGGATTGAAAGACAAGCAGAAAGACCCCAAGGGGGCTGGCTAGTCCACCTGTGACAGCCAAATTCAATGCACATATGACGGCACCACGAAGCACCGTTTGCGAACGACAGCTTCAGCGTGAACCAATCCGGGCCGACGAGCTTGAGCAGATCCAAGACACATACCTTGACGGCAACGACAGCAGCCCAGCACCAACAGAATCGCACCTCAACGACGCCACAGCGGCAGCAGCAGCAAGGAGAGCGGCGAAGCGCAGAAGGATACGCAGACAGCTACCCAGGGTGGAGACTATTTCAGGCCGCGGTGCGATCTCGACAACAAAACTCTTTCGACGCACTTGCCGACAACATCAGCAGCGACGACGACGTACTGCCAGATAGTACTCAGCCTTACGAATCTGCACGTCTAGCAGAGCATAACTGCGACACGCTTGGCCGCCGTGCCATTGCACCGACCAACAACACTGACCGCCCGCCAGTGGCCCCGACTACCCCCCAGGCCATGGAAGGCACTATGGCACTATGGGGTGCCCGAGTCGGGACCACAGCGGCGGCCGTATGAGTATGCGTACTACTTGGAGACCATCGCCTCGGCCCTCACCAGCAGAGCATACTCAATGCGCAGTCGAGCCCAAACAGCACAACACATCGACCAGGACCTGTCTACGTTGGCGCGTCAGCGCGGGGTCGCCTCACACTGCAAGGTCGCCGACGGGCGGACCTGCTCTCCCCGAGCAGCTGCGGGATGACTCCCCCTTGCAGGTGCGAAGGCGCGAGGGCGTGCCTCCGACGGGAGGGTGGTCGAAGCCTTGCTCTCGCGCCAGCGATGTCGTGCTGGGGTGCGCAACCAGGTCCAGCGAGCACCGAGCAGCGCCAACACCACCACCGGCTCCAGTCATGTCCCCCGCGCACAGCCCACCGCGAGCAGCTATGCGCAGGCAAGGGCTACCCGAGATAGCAGCTGGCCCGAACTACGGCACGACCGCCACAGGACAGGCCGACGCCCCTGACGGCAAACCTCATCGTCTACGTGACAGCATGCTCCATGCCCAATCACACGAGCCCCTGTCCAGTCAGGCCGTGCGGGCTGGATCGGGCAACTTGAACTTCGATGAGGTGTGCTGCCAAACATCACCGACTCCTCGGGGGAGGAGCGCGACGCGGGCGGCCCCCGCACCCTGCGTTCCAGCTGACCACGTGGAGCCCGAGCAGCCACTTACAGCTTGCACCTCGAACCCCAGACAACATCAGCAGCCCCAGAAAGACGTGCAACCTCGACGCGCAACGCTGCCCTTTAAGTGCTACCACGGCACGCACGGCTACCCGACTGGACTGCGCCAGCTCACCCCCGCACCACACTGCCGAACAACCGCAGCAATGCACCCCTTCCGCATCCTACCCAAGCGCTGCGTAATTGCAGACAGAACCCAAGACAACCGCTGCACCAACGATGGGTGTGACCACGGCGACGACCACCTGCGATGCGAGCGCAGGAGGCGACGCCGAAGAAGAACCAGACCAGCAACACACGGACGAACGCACGATACCGAACTGCGCAGCAGCAGCAGCAGCAGCATCCAACGACGCCATGCCAATATTGGAACACCACAGTTCCTACCGAGACAGTTCCAACAACACGTCCAGAAGCTGACATGGCACCACGACCTCGAGGACCACGACCTGCACGAGCACACCAGGCTGGCGGTAAGGCAACTCGCGCCCCCGAGACCCTCGGCGTCTGTGAAGCGGCACTACTACTTCACCGACGCTTCCTACCACGCTAAGGCGCCAGGCACATCGGCATGGGCGGTGGTGCACCTGAGGGAAGACGACCAGGGCATTGCCTACTACAGACACATGTACTCCAACCGCGCCCTGTCAGTCAGCGAGGAAATGGCCAACAACATCACTTCCAGTACTAGCCCCGAACTGGGAGCGTTGCTCTGGGCTGGTATAGCATGTATCCAGGAGGACGACGAGCATGATATCGTCATCATCGGCGACAACACCGCAGCCCTTGGCGCAGCAGCTGGAACATCGAGGATCAGATCGAGTAGGAACCGCCCACTCGCGAGGTTCACACGTATACTATTCCAGCACCTCCAACTCACCAAGGTCACCAGCTTCGAACATACACATGCTCACCGAGACGCACCCTGGAACGAAGCAGCAGATATTTTGTCAAACTATGCGGCACTCCAACCAGCGCCACCACCGCCCGCGGAAGAACTAGTTAACATGGTACGGTACAACAGCACGCTCGAATGGGCCTGGATTGATGAACCAGCCTGCAGGGACTTACATGCGTATCCAACCTGGACGCACGGACAGCTCGAGGAACATGTCGCACCTCAGACGGCGGAAGCAGACCATATCCCCGACCTCACCGTGGACAGCTACAACAAGGGCATACTGAAGCTCAACATCGCGAAATACAACGCCCAGTCCATGGTAGGCGACTTTACCCCCACAGACCTGCACCTGGACATATCCAGCAAAGGGGCTCTGGTCAGAGCCCAACTCCTGGACCTGAAGGTACACGTCACGTCGCCGGGCTGCAGGAGACACGCTGTAAAGTGGCCATATGGACTGGCCAAGGATTTATCAACATTCAGAGCGACGCGCAGGACGGCAACTGGGGATGCGCACTGCTACTCAACGTGGAGATCCCGCACGGACAGCTCAAAGGGAACGACTTGTACTTCAAGCGGCCCCAGCTCACAAAATTGCACTCTTCGGCCAGGGTGCTCTTCGTGCGCGTGCATGCTCCCTTGTTCCACCACGTCATCGCCGTGGCCCACGCCCCGTACCAGAAGGCCAAGGACATCAGTGGGTGGTGGGAACACTTCAGAGAGCTCTGCGACACATGGAAGCCAGAGGTCCTACTCATCGACGCGGACGCCACACTAGGACACACATATGGAGAGGACTCGCTGTGGCTGGGTCAGAAGGGTCCAAATCAGTTGGCCGACAAGAACGGCCACGAACTCCATGAGTCTGTCGCCAACGGCCACGTGCACGTCGTCAACACATACTACGGGAACAGCGACGACTACACATACCACAAGGATGGGGTCTCCAACCGCATCGACATCCCTGCCTACTCAAGTGCGTTGCAGCTTGCACAGTACTGAAGGACTTCCAAAAGCCGGGCGCCAAGAAGAAGAAGAACGAGCACAGCAAGCGGAGGAACAGCGGCGCTCAGAACAGCTTCGACTCGACCACTGATCACCTGCCCGTGCTTGTTGAAGTTGTGGGTGACATCATCGGACGCCACCGCAACCTGAAAGGCGCCACTCAGCTGGACACTAACAAGCTCAAGAACCCCGAGTGCATCACCGCCTTCAAGCAGGACCTGAACAGCACCAGGTTACCACCATGGAAGGCCGATGTCAACGATCACTACCACGAGACGGCGGGGCCTATTGCCGACAAGACGAAGCAGCACTTCGGACGGGACCCGCTTACACCTTGTAATGCCACAGTTTCCGAGGCCAGCATGCGACTATTGCGACTACGCAGATACGCTGAGAGCCCCACGCGGACCTACACGAACAATGGGATCCAGCACCACTAGAAGTATTCCGCAAGAGGCTCTGCTACGAGGCGCCGGCCTACGCCCACACGGAAGACAGCTGGTTCAACTCCGTTGCAGCCCTCGCTGGTGCCTGCCAGCTCAGTCGCACTAAGCTGCCTCGGCATTGCGCACGACGCCGCAAGGCTTTTCATCGCCCACACTAAGGACACATTCAGGCACCAGCTCAGCACCGACCACAACCAGTACTTCCATGAACTTGGTATCAAACTGGCAGACAGTAGAACAGCACGAGACGCCAGGTCCGAGTGGCAGCTGACCAAGAAGATCCTGGTCCACGGCGGCCGCAAGCCAAAATACGACAGTGCGCTACCCACCATGCAGCACTCCGACGGCACCATCATGGGCAGCCAGAGCGAGATCAGCCGTGCCACGCTCCAGCACTTCGCCAATATCGAGTCAGCAGACATCGGGGACAAGTACGACCTCACGGACCGCTACAATAGCAGCCGCACTGGCAGGTGACCACCCGATGAGGTCTCGCACCACCTGCTCATGACACTCAACGACCTGGTGGAGAGCTTCGCGGACGGCAAAAAGGGTCGAGCAGGAGGACCTGGCGGCAACCTCGACGACATCCTCAAACTCGCGCCCGAGGAGACGGCCCGCCACTGGTATCCTGTCGTTCTGAAGACGATCGTGCGAGGCCGCGAACCAATCCAATTCAAGGCAGGTATCGCAGTGAAGCTTCATAAGGGCAGCGGCACGAGGGCCCTACTGGAGTACTACAGGTCGATCCTCCTCAACAACACAGTGGCCAAGCATTACCACAAGTGGCTTCGCTCAACTACGCTGGGGGTCTGCAGCTGTCTACTGCGAGTCACTCAGCTTGGCGGAATCCCGAAGGAGTCAGGTGCGCACTCCACCCACACCATCAAAGCGTTCTTCGGGATCTGCAAGCGCATGCGCCTCAGCGCCGTCGGCATCCTGTTAGACCTCCGGCAGGCCTTCTACTCCGTCATCCGCGAGTTCGTCCTGGGGCGGGGGGGTGAGAAGCCGTGGCTTCACAAGGTTATGTCAGGCTGCGACCCACCAGAATGGCTTATGCCTGCCATCCAGCAGTTGATCGCAGCACCGGCTACCTAGCGCTCAACGACGTAGACGATAATCTCCGATTCCAGCTGGAAGAGGCACATGACATGACATTCTTCCAAGTACGTGGAGACGAACTATGCGCAGAGAGCCGCAAGGGCACACGCCCAGGCAACGGCCAAGCCGACCTCATCTTCAACATCAGCTTCGCGCAGCTCTGGGCCCGCTGGAGCAGGAGTTGCACGCGGGGGGCTACTCATTGCAGCTACCACCTGTGGGAGAGCAAGCCATTACCACCACAGGCCACCTCCGAGACCAGGAAGGGGCCTTGCCAGAAGTATCCTTCATGGACGGTGCGACCTTCCTGTGCGTACTCAGGGACAATGCAAAAATCGTGAGCAGCATCTTTGATCTATTGTCCATCATTGCGAGGAGACTTAAGATCTTCGGGCATGAACTGCACCCCAAGAAGACCAAAGCCCTGCTGCAAATCGACGGACACGCCAAACAGCATATCAAGGCGAAGATATTCCAGACCAACCCTGTCACGCTGCATCGCGAGGATGGTCAACCGCTGACCAACATCGACGCCACCACAGCTGAAGTTACGACCCAGGGACTCACATTGGGCAATGTAATGGCAAGCGACGGCAGCGAAGGGCCAAACCTAATCAGGCGCATCATCGATCACAGCTCTGCGGAGGGCCCCTTGAAGAAATCCATCTACCGACTTCCGCACATCAGCCTCGAAGCCAAGATGCAGTACCTCACGGCTCTGGCGCAGAGCAGGTTGACATACGACTGCGAAATATGGGGGCCGTTGACAGTGCAACAGAAGCAGATGCTGCAGAGCCGACACATGGCGAGTCTCCGAGCGGCTGCACGACAACAACGACACGGGGCGGGACACGTGCACACCTTGGACGACGAGATCTACTTGCTATGTGATGAAGCCCCGATCCACATGTCCCTGCGACGACGACGCCTGATGGACTTCATCAGAATGCTACATGCGGACACGCCATTTCTTCACCGACTCATCGACGAGCTCTGGGAGGACAGTAAGGCCTGGAATGTGCTTATCGTCGAGGACCTGGATTGGATAAAACGATTCCTGCTGGATGACGAGGACATGGGCAGCGACGTCAGGGCCTTGTACGATGGGTACGAGCACAGCAAGAGCATTCCGCACAAGCTATGGTCACGCGTGCCTGGCTTAGGTACAAGTCCTGGCAGCACGACGTATATCGACGTCGGATCTGGCAACGGCAGCTACATCGGCTCGCGCAAGAATTCGGACTTACCACGCCCAACCTTGACGGACGACCACCTACACAACACAGTGGTTACATATGCTACGAGTGCGGCAAGGTCCTGAAAACACGAGGAGCATGGAAGCGCCACCGCACCATAGAGCACATCGGCTTCGACCTTCCTGAACTACTCGCCCGCTCGACAACATGCCCTGGGTGCGGGAAGGACTTCATTACGCGATCACGCGTACTCAAGCACCTGAGAAGGTGCCCCAGGTGCCTGGCTGTTCTCCAAGCAATTGAAGTCCCAATGGATTTGCAGGAGGCAGCCGATCGACGCGATGAAGAACGTGAAGCGGTGGCGGCGAGGAAAGCGATGGGTCACGGAGCCACTAAGGCGCTGGTGCCTGTGCAGCAGATCATCCACATCAAGCTCGCCGACCATCGAGCAACGCCAGCTCCAGCTCTCGCCTGCGCCGCCCGCAGCACCGGCCCTTCAAGCGGAGACGCCATCAGCAAGGACCTGTGCACCGTGCAGGCCCATGGCCACCACTACCATGTTCTTGCTACACATATTCTCAGGAAGACGTCGAGTGGAGGATTTCCAGCACCACTTCGAGATGAACATCCGGGAATGTAATTTGATAGTATTATCAATCGATGTGCAGATCGACCCCGACAAAGGCGACCTGACCAAGCCAGACGCTGTTGCCTCTTGGTGTTCGGCGATACGTCAGGGCAAAATCTTCGGCATCGTAGCCGGCCCCCCGTGCGAGACGCGGCGCTCATCACGTTGGCGCGCCGCCGAGGGAAAAGCCCCACGCCCACTGCGCGCCCACGACTTCCCCTGGGGCATACAAGCAGCCAACCAGACGGAACTCCAGCAGCTAGCACTGGCCAGCAAGCTCTACAGGACAGCCTTACTACTCATCACCACGGGCTTGCAGTACAACGTCTCCGCTATACTCGAGCATCCTGCCCCAGCTACCTGGTGTCCTCAAGCGCCGAGCAGCTGGCAGCGAGCGGAGGCGCGGTGGCTGTTGGAGCAGACAAACGTTGAGCTACACTACATCGACCAGTGCCAGTTTGGGCAGGCCGCGCGAAAGCCAACGTGTCTGCTGGCGGTGCACCTCAGCGAACTCACGCAAGAGCTTGGGGCAGTGCCTGGTGGTCAGCTGTGCCGACACAACGGACATGATAGAGCTTGCGGACGCGACGGGCAGGGCGGCTGGAGGACCGCCCCTCTCAAATAATATCCTTCGAGGTTGTGCAAGGCAATGGCAACGGCCTTCGCAGCCCACTGGGGACAGCTCGCTGACGAAGATGCACTGTGGACCGAGACAGATGAATACTATCACAGCTTCTATGCGCCACTGGACCATTACACTGAGCCAGAACAGCTGGGGCACGACTGTCACAGGGCATGGGGTAATCACCGGCGCAGTAGCGCGCTGTACTCCGGCGACCAGCACGGTGGGGTGGAACACCACAGGTTCGGGCCCACATGCTCAGGCAGTACCACGTCGACCTGCACAACTAATTCGTGAATGAACAGATATTTTGCAGTATTACAGATTTTGCAACACGTCCAGTGGACTGATTGGATTACTATCTTGCAGTACTCATCGACGGAGCGATCGAGGGCCTGCGTATCTACTGACTTTACGGACTCAATATTTGGCGTGACCAGCACGAACGCATGGTTATGCGAGCATGGCTTCTTCATGGACTGCGATGGCGTGCCATTCTCGAGGGGGGGGGCCCGTAGCGCCCATGCGGGTGGGCACGATCCCTCAAAGGCGACGGAGCGTGCCTCCCCTCGAGTATTCTTATTGGTATACTTGTTGGTTTTATCATGCAGCTCTGGCATTGGTTTTCTATGCGCATCTATTTCCCTGGGCAAAGGCAGCAAAGCGCCCAGTCTATCACTGTACGTGTTTTGGTATCTCTTGGCAGATGGGCAGCAATATTAACTTGAGTACCACGGGCGTGTGCACCACTAAGGCAAGCAGCACAAGCAGTACTACGACGACCTGCATGTGGGAGCCGAGTGCCATAGGCCAGCGCAGCGCTGAGGCAAGCACCACCATGTCGACCAGCACGACTGTGCCGAACACCGCAGGTGTGGGCGCCACTGAGTCAAGCACGGCCACCTGTTCCAGCTAGACTATGTCGAGCACCACAGGTACGAGCACGACCACGGCGGGCACTACAGGGCACTACGCGGCGAAGGGCGGCCTCGACGACAAGCACCACGGCGTCAGGACTCAAGTCCTGAGGAAGCCCCGAATGCGTGGGAAGACCTCTGGCAGCGTCGCCAAGTTTTGCTTGTGGCGTTAGGGCGCAAGCCCTGGGGAAGCCCCGAATGCGTGGGAACACCCCAGGCACAAGTCGCTACGTTTTGCTGTAAGTATCCAGGCGGTGATCGGACGTATACAACTCAGTGGCCACCAGCAGGCTGACGGTAGGCGACTCTTACGACCATGTTGCACCACCGACCGACATCAACCACATTCCTTGTACGGCCCGCCACACCTCTCTACAAGTCAACGCTGCCCTGGTGAGGCATGGATCAAACTTCGAGACGGGCTCGAAGGGTGGGGGGGAAGGACGAGTACTACCCGCGCCTGCCAGGGGGGATGGTGAGGGGCAGGGGGGGGGGGGGGGGTAGGACGCCCACTACCTGCGCCCCCGCGGCCCGCCCTAGCTCGCCACCCCCACCGCCCCCATGGCGGAGGAGGAGCTACCCGAGCGCCCATGGGCGAAGCGCAGGACAGCCGAGACATCCCACTCCGACAAAAATATGCACCAGGCCTGGGGTTCGCCCCCACCGAGGGCACCGTGACCCCTAGCCATAGCGGGACGAGGTGGGGCAGCCACGACCCCCACTTGAAGTCGGTGCATGGAGGCCTCATATGTGCGCCCACGACCACTACCGCAACACCAGCAACAAGCCGACCTCCCAACGACCCATCAACCAGCACGCACGATAAGCAACTTCATGGGCTGGGGAGCCCCTCAACCGACCATCCACACTACAACCACCCCCCGACATCAGCGCCGACCAGCACGGCCGCGTCGGGTACCACATGATCGAGGACAACTGATGCACGCACGCTGGGTCGAGTACCACAGGCTTGGCGTCGCAGTTTCAGGCTGTACTACGACGGCCAGCATGATTGCGTCGAGTACCACAGCTTGTGAACCACGGAGCCAAGCAGTACTACGATGACCTAGCACGGCTGCAGCGAGAAGCACCGCTCCGAGCACTGCAGAGTCAAGCAGCACCACTTGGCCTGCACGACTGGGTCGAGTACCACAGGTTCACGTACTCCAGGGTCAAGCAGTACCACAAGTTCGTGAACTTCGAGAAGGCGCCGCCGTGCGGCCGACGGCCCACGAAGAGGCCGACGGCCTGGGCGACGGACGTCCGCGGCTGCGGGCGCACGCGGGCGCGAGCGCGCGGCCGCGGGCGCGCGTGGCGCCTGCCGAGGGCCCTGTCGGGCCCTCTTTTTTGAAAACCCGGCCCCTTTCCCTTCCTCCGTGGTTTTCATTGGTCCCTGGTCCTCCCTCTCCCTCGGGGTCGGGTTCCCGGGGCCGCCGTCTGAGTGCCCGCACGGCCCTGATGGGTTGCTGCGGCGCGCTCCGCGCCGCGGGCGCAAGACAAGACGCTGCTTAGCGAGAAACGGCAGAAACGGCAGGAATCACAATCATAAGAAACATCAGAAGAAGACAGCAACCAATAACAATACGAATGGTAATATTATTAATAATACGAACAATAGTACGAATGATGCTAAGACTACTAATACTAATGATGAGAATACGATTTATAATGATGATGACGATGATGATAACAATAGTAATGGTAAAGCTAATAATAAGAGGAGGTGGTGCGTGTGGGAGGGCGGGGGGGGGGCAGATTCGATGGGGGTCAGCGCGGTGGGGCCCTGGGCGGGCGCGCCTCGAGCTCGCGGCAGCCTCCCCCGATGCCGTGGGCGCCGCAGGGCGCTCGCTGCCGAGGCTCGGGGCGGCGCCCTCGGCCTCGGGGCGACGTCCTCCCCAGGGCTCGTCTCGATTCCTCCGATTCCGATCCGATTCCGATTCGATCCCGATTCCGATTCCGATTCGATTCGATTTCGATGGATTCCGATTCGGATTCGATTTTGGGTTTGCGTTGCCCCCATCGTTCTGAAGGGACCACATCCCCGAATTAATTTTGATCACCCAGGAAGGTTTCGAACCAGTGTCGAGCGAGTATCGCCTCTCCGGGCCCTATAAGCGGAAACTTTCACGTTTCGGTACTTTCATGGTCAAATTCCGATGTGGGTCCCGATTCCTGGCGGTCAAATTCCGATGTGGGTCCCGATTCCTCAGTGAGGCATTGCTGCACTGCCGATCTCCACCGATGTTCGACGCGTGCCCGCGTGCCCCGGCTCGGCTGCCGATTTCTCTTCCGATCCGATCCGTTTCGAGCCCCGATCCGACGTCCCGATTCGATCCCGGGCCCTCCCGCAGTGGAGCTCGCGGCCGGCTCCCCGGCGATCCGCGGCGGAGCGGCCGCGCGGCGGGTGGCGGCCCGGCTGCGCGCTCCCCGTCTGCCGCGGGGCACCGGGCGGCCGGCTCGGCCAGCGCCCCGGGCGCCGCGCCCCACCCCGCAAGCAGCGGTCAGGCGTCCTGGTTCGTTTGTCGGCTCAAGGCGGGCCCGTCCCTCCACAGGAGGAAGAATTCAAAAATAACAAAAAGATAGTTTAGTCCGGGGACCATTTGTTTGACTGTTTTTATTAATATGTTTGGAGCACGTTTTGTCTGTTTTCAATGTTGCTCTCAAAATCCCCTTTTAGGGGGACGCGCCCGGCCTAATTATAGGCTTTCCAGAGAACGTCCTACTAACCTCTCGTGGTCTGCAAGAAGAACATTTCTGGCTGAGACTGGCTTGTTTCAACGCATGTGGTTTCTATTCTCTAAGAACATTTCTTCGTTCTAAGAACATTTTGGGGTTCTAAGAACATGTCGTGGTAGGCCTCTAGGAATGCCGGGACGGCCAGTCCCTGTTCAACAGCCCGCACCAGCCTTGTGGCCACCATCGTCGGCGGTACTGGTGCTGAGTGCCACTGGTCGCCTCGCTCGGGGAAGGGAGAAAACGGCGTAGACATACACGTTTGGCGCTCTGGGGAGGGGGGTCCAGCGCGGACCCAAGAAATCCGCACGGACCTTCACAAGGTTCTGCTTACGCCGTTTTTCTTCCTCTACTCAGGCGTACCATCAGCAGCTGCCTTCTCCGCAGTTTGCTGGCTCTGCGCGGTTGCCGTGGCCTCTCCGAGCTCGGCGGCCTTCTCCTCTGTGCTACTATCCTTCTCGCCCCTTACTTCTCCCGAGTGCGCGCCTCCTCAGACGCAGTCGAGGCGGCAGCTGGTTCTCGAGCCAGCAGCCTGTGGTCACGGTCGCGTCACGGTCGTATCCGCTGTGCCTTCGCTTCCAGCAATTTCAGCTAACGCCCCTCCCAGTGGGATTTCTTTCCTCCGACGCTGCACTTGTTTCGTGGCGAGCCCCAGAGAGATCGACCTCTTCTTATTTGGACAAAGAACAACACATGAGGTTGACGGATTTTGGACCTGAAAGCAGTCTCCTGGCGAAACGAATGTCGTAACGAAGTTTTGCTGCAGCCCTCGGATCTGAGGCCAGTTGGGCACGCTGTAGCTGAAGTTGTTCTACTCGGGCACATAACGCCTGTTATGTGACCTCCAACCCACCCACCCACCCAGTAGATCACAGAGCGCCCTCCGCCTCACCCATACCCCCGTGGCAGCAGCGCCTGTGGTTTGGCGCGCAAGCATGTTGTTCGTAGTGCGCGCAACGCAACGTGTTATGTTATGTACCAGCGGACCCATCCACCCACCTAGCCACATAACGCGCGTTCTGTGATCGTTTTTATTTCATTGTTTTGCCGCTCGGCGCAAGCCCTCCCCCCCGCCTCCCCCCTCCCTCCCCCATGGAGTAGATCTTGGCTGTTTTGGGAGCCTGGTCCGAGCAGGTGGGGGACGATGAGGAGGAGGAGGAGGAGGAGGAAGAGGCGAAGGAAGAGCGAGGAGCGGAGGGAGGAAAGGTGAAGGGGAGGCGAACAAAAAACAAGACAAGAAGGAGGAGGAGGAGAAGGGAGGAGGAGAGGGGGGAGCGAGCGATGGGCAAGAAGGTTTACGCACAACCGGTTGTGGAGTGGGTTATCACACGGCAAGGTATTTCCGCTTCGTTCTATTCGCCCAATGTCACGCAGGGTAGAGCGAACAGTCCTGTGCGCAGTCAGATGTGCGGGTACGCGGCACGGTAAGACACGCCCTTGACATCCTCGATTAGGAAGTCGTTTCCACACATGCAGGCGTTAGGATAAGGCGAGTTGCCATACTCCTTGGATCTGAGCAGGGCGAGGAGTTGTGTTGACGTGTAGTGAGGTCGACTACGACGACTCTTACAACCAGCACTTCGACAACTAGCACAACCACGTCCTCGACTACCAGCTCCTCAACCACGACTGTGACTTAGCTGCGGTGTATACGCCGAAATCGTCATGGGTGCATCAGAGGCTCTGAGGCGGACGAACTCAGGATTCGAATGGTGGCTCTACTACCAGTCGCCCCTCTCCGTCCCAGGCCCCCTTCGGCCCCGAGAGGCCACTCAGAGGCGGTGGCCAGCCAGCCAGAGTGTGTGTTGAATGTTGTGTACCGCCGAGTGTTGCGCGGCATCATGGCATCATGAATCACATTGTGCAATTCTGCAATGTCAATCAAGTCTCGCCTAGAACGAGTCCTGGAGCGGAGCGGAGGGCGTTTGTCCCGGACGCGATTGTAATCATCCAGGGAGTTGCGGTTGATGTTGTGGCAGCTCTTGCTCGTTATGTAAGAGTCCCTTGTACTTTTGTGCTCTCGTCCCATGGCCCTTTGTGCTGGGAGGATGGGCCTGAACAGTTCCGCTCCCAAGGTCCCGGGATGGGAACACTCTGTCAACCGTTGTCTTTTCCCCTCGGCTTGCTGGGGCGAACGCGGAGTTCGTTCCGCAGCCGTGCCAGTCGAGAGTCAGACAGTGCATGGATGTAGCCAGCGTGCCCCCGACCACCCACCCAGGCGCGGGCCTGCGTCCCCTGTGCCGCTTGGTGGCCGATCGTTCTCCACGGGGTGAAACAATCGGTCACATTCCTGACGCTCCGCGTCTTCCGATCCGCGTCAGGAGGATGGAGGTGGAGGGAGAAGCAAGGAAGACGTGCCCTCAAGCCGATGGTCCTTGGAGCTCTGCCGTGGAGGAGGGACGAGCGCGGTGGCATTCTCGAGAGCTCCGTGGCCTTCCGGTCCCAAGCCCTCGGCACCCGCCCCGCCGTCAGAGCCCTGCGCCTCCGATCGAAGAAGTACAACGGCATACACATACACTGCTCGCGCTCCGCGTGGATTTCTTGGATCCGCACTGGGCCCTCCCAGCGGCGCCTCCAGCGCCGCCCCTGGCGCGCTCCGCGCGCCAGGGAGGGGGTCCAGCGCAGATTCAAGAAATCCTCGCGGAGCGCCAGAAGTGTATGTTCATGCAGTTGTTCTTCTCCTATCCGAGAAGATGGCGGCCGACCCGGTCGCGCTGGACCCGGTGGTGAACTCCAGGGGCGAGAAATTGGCCCTGTTCTGCTGGGCGCCCGCGGGTGCACCGGAGCGCGGTACGGCCGTGATCTTCCACGGCTACGCCACCAACGCCACGTTTCCGACGGTGCCCAGGGTCGCGCAGCAGCGGGGTCTCTCCCGGGAGGCGGCTTGCTGGGAGGGCAGGGAGGCTCCGCACCTCCTGCTCTCCGCCCTGACTTACCTCGAGGGCTACATGAGAGAGCACCAGGACCTCGACAACCCAAATCCAGTCGAGGCTTCTTGGAGCAGCCCTGAGAGAGGTCTAGAGGTCTTGAGGGCTACTTTGTTGAAGCTCCCTGGAAGATCAGGGCAAGAAACCCCCATCCGAGAGAAATCCCCCGAGAGGTCTATAGGTCTGGAGGTTTTTTTGTTCTAGCTCTCTGGAAGGTCAGGGCAATAAGCCCCTCAGAGAGGCGTTCCCCCCTGCTTCTCCTTGCGGGCCGCCCGCCTCCGCACACCCGCCTCCCCGTCCTGCGTTCCCCACGGAGGTGCGCTGGCTGGCGGAGCTGCTGCTGGGTGTGGGGCTGAGGTGCCACGCTGCCGTTGTTCTATCCCACCCCTCGCGCCCTCCTGCTCTTACTCTTCCTCCTCCTCCTTCTCGTCCCCCTTCTTCTCCCCCCCCCTCCTCCCTCTCCTCATCCTCCTCCTCTTTCTTCCTCCTCTTTCTTCCTCCTCTTTCTTCCTCCTCTCCTCCTCCTCTCCTTCTCCCCTCCTCCTCCTCCTTCTCCTCCTCCTCCCTCGCTTCCTTCTCTTCCTCCTTTCCTCCTCCTCCTCCTCCTCCTCCTCCTCCTCCTCTCCCCCCGCCCATCCTCCTCCTCCTCTCCTCCTCCTCCTCCTCCTGCTCCCTCTCCTCATCCTCGTTCTTCCACCTCCTCCTCCTTCTCCTTCCTCTCCTCCTCCTCCTCCTCCTCCTCCTCCTCCTCCTCCTCCTCCTGCTCCTCCTCCCCCTCCTCCTTGTCCTCCTCCCCCTCTTACCTCTTACCTGGCTACGGAGGAGTGTCCATTGAGGGCTTCCGAAAAAGGGAGGGAAACACCTCAGGTCGGCCTCCATCGAGAGATACTTTTTCAAGCTGCAGGGGTCCCATCCCCCTGCCAGCAGCCCGAAGGAGGCAGGAGTCCCATCCCCCCCACAGGAGGCGACCCTAAGGACCGAATCATGCAGGCAAAGCCTTCGGATCTGGGGGGGCTTCCCGGCTGAACGACGTGTGACCACTTTCTTGCCATGGGCAGTGAGGCCTAGAACACATTGTTTGCTTAGCTTCAAGAGCTTGCCTCTTACTGGGGCCCCCGTTCCTTCACAAGCTTGGCACCACACAACCCCGCGGAAGGAATCCAGCCGATGGGAAGCATGAGCCGACGCGGGGATCCTAGGGCAGTTCAAAAGGAGGAACGACCCTGGATCATGATATTCCTTGACGAGGCAAGCCTGACACCTCCACACGCCGGGGGAGGACCGTTCAACTCTTGTGCTGCGTGGTGGGCATGTGTTGCTCAAGCCTTTCTGTACGGGCCTGAAGAGACTGGGCAGCACGCAACTTAGCTTCTTCCTGGCGGTTGCCGCTGGCGGAGGCCCCATACAGGGTTGGCGCCTGCTTATCCAAAGACACGGACACCGCCAGCAGCGAATTCAGATTACTCGACGATCTGGCGACGATTGTCAAACTGGATTTGGGCCATCCTAGCAGCTCCATCTGCCGCATGGCGGGCCAGGCGATTAACTTGCCAGAGGGCCTCTTCATATCCTAGGGCCCTGGCATCCCCGAGACTGAGATGGGAGCGGATGTGCCGCACCTGGATGGGACGATCACCGACTGCTCTCCAGAAATCCCTCCAGAGAAAGCGCAGCCCCTTATGGTTAAACCTCGGACCCGCTCGGCTTCCTTTGACAACACCTCCATTATCAATGACACCGAAACTAGGCCCTGCAGTGCATTGAACAGCTTTCAGAATCGCAGCAGTTCCTACTGCTGAGACAGATTGGCGGTCGGACGGGAGGGATCCTGAGGCCCAGCCGATGCGGTGTAGCTGGTCTGAGCGCAGAATCGCACAATCCCAACCACACCAACATAGCTTAGGGTCAGCCAAGTCCCCCCCCAGACCCATCCGACCCAATCACGCACCCCCCATCAAGTGCTAGCCGTCCTGTTTGCAACTGCGGGCTGGGTCTTTCAGATATTTGGATCGGGTCTCCACCCAGCCTCTAAGCCAGACGCTTGGTGCCTCTTGGCTACCATCTACTGCCTGTTGAGCTAAACTTTCTTTAGCCTTCGGATATGGCGATTAGCAGGGCAACTCCAGAGCTGGCGGAGAAGCGTCTCGTCTGGGGCCCCACGCCTTGGGCAAGAGGGAGACCCTCGCGGAGGATTCGAACCCAGGAGTGGTCTCGAGCCACACACACACACCGCATAAGACATCTTCCTCTCCCTTCTCCTCGACCGCGCGAATCCCTTGATCGATCGCGGAGCCGAAGTCATCATCCAACCCCTGCGCCTGCGAGCCAGCTGAGCGTTCGCTAGGGCGGAACGGGCGTCGGGCTTCCACTGCGAACCGACGGGGTGCTGGCCAGAGGGCTCCAGAGTATATATGTTTTAGAGTTGTTGCCTGATCATGGGCTCCCGCGACCTTCGTCAATTCGGCTTCGGCAGAGCAGTAAACAAGTCAGTGCGGTCTCGAAGACTACTGCCATGGTGATGTGCGCTGGTTGTCCTCCGGGCTGTCTGATCAAAAGCCTCGAGGGGGGCGAAATCGAGCAGTCGCCCGGGATCATACGCATGAACGTTAAAAGTTTTCCCATCGGGGGCTGCCCAGCTGCCCGGTCGATCAGGGGGCCGTTCTGCTTTGTGAAGGCACGCGACCACTGCTGCGACCAGAAATTTCACCCGCTTCCAGCGGTTGGCCGCGTCTCCATGCCTGGTCCGAGCTGGGCCCCAGGCCGCGCGGGGTTCGTGCTCATTGGCCTGCAGGAGCGCCGGCAAGAGGCGCGTCAATTCTCTGAGGACGCGCCGAAGCACTGCGGTTGCACGACCTCCTTGCCGCCCCCCACCATGCCCGCCGTTGCAGAGCAGGCTCGAAGGGCCATGGTTGGACTGACCCCTTGGGCCTCGCATCCCCAGGGAGCCCGGGGCTGCCGCCCCGCGCGAAATAGGCCCTTGGCTCGCCTACCTGATTTGGCAACGCGCTTGACATTGGAAGCTCGCTGCGGTGCCTTGGCGAAGCGCTGCTTCAGCACTGGTGCTGGGCGAGCTATGCCTACTGCGCCTATGCCGAGGCCATTTTCCTGACGCGCCGCCCCGAAGAATGTGGCCAGCCAAAGCGAGTGCGGGAAACACCCGGGAGGCGAGAGCGTTCGGATTGGCAAGGACCGAGCTTTTATTGGACATGGTGAAGCCAGAAGACTTGAGCAAATCTGCGAGCCAAGAGCTGGCTTCTACAGCCCGTTTCACAATGATTCCACCGCGACCAACGTGCCTTTGGCGGAGATTACACACCCAGGATCCCAGAGCCAAGGGTCGATGGGCCGCGTGAGGTGCCTCCAGGATATCCCAGTGAGCAAGTTTGGAGACGCCAGCGCTTTGGGAACAGCCAGCAATCAGGCTCCTACCTGGCACCCTCGGATCTGGAATGGAGCCCGCCGCCCTGAGCCTGCGAGATGTTCCGTGCATGCCCAGAGCAAGAAAAGAGGCATCAAAGGATTCTCAATTCGCTGGGCGATACTCACGACCGCATCGAGCTGAACATGGCCATAGAATTTCTACGTGTCCCAGGGGCTCCGGGCCCGGCTGAAACCCATGTCCGAAGCCACTTCACATCGGGTCTGCCGCGGGAGGGCTGCTCGCAGGTCAGATGGGGCCTCGGGCAGCCTTGTCCCAGAACTGCGCACGATTGGAAGACCGGCATGCGTAAAAAAAGCTTGGACCACTACTAGACAAAGCTACGGTGGCCAGGTTAATCCGGATTCAATTTCCTCAAAGATCTGCTGGGGGCCCCTGAAGGGCGCCAGGAGGCAATCTGAGCCAGCCCCGAGGATTTTGTGAATCTGCACCATGGCCGACTGAGGCCTTGAAGCACTTGAGGGCCGTCTCCACATGTTCCACTGAGAGCGGTTCGCGCTCTGACTGGTCTGATTCCGTCCGCTCGCGGACATGCCCCCACCGCAGCGGAGAGGGCCCCCGCGATCCAGCTTGCCACGAGCCCGCCCACCTCCGAGCCTTCGCCCTTGGAGCCTCTCCTGGATCGACAACTATTTCACCTGGCGCGGCGAGCTCGCAGCTAAGCTCGGGGGGTTCTGACCCCCGCGTCTCGGCGTGAAAGTGGAGAGCTCCGCCCCATCTCGAGATGGAGTCATGCATCCACTGCGCGAAACTAGGGGCATTTGAGAAATGCGCTTCTCCGAGGCAGCGAGGAGCGAATGCTGACCTTCAGATTCTTTCCCGAGGCAGCTGGCCCAAGGGGCCCCGCAACTTCGAGTGCAACTCCCTCTCGTCTCTGAGGCAGGAGGCGCGGCAGGTTAGAAAACGCGGGGGCACGCCGCTGATAATGGCTCTTAAGCGGTCTGGGTGGGTCGTCTTTTCTTCAGCAGGCCTTCCCATTCAGTGTGCCGAGATCGGAGGTCTCTGCTGACCGCCCTTCATGCGTGGCCGCGCGCCAGCCACGGTGCATGCTGGCCCCTTGAAAGTTACTTGGCGCCTCGCGATTGGCGTGGAAAGACTCAGCTGATGGACGGACATGCATGCAGGCTTGACCTATACCTCGGGCTGACGGGGGCCCCTGCTGCCACTGGGGGTCGCCGAGGCCCCTCTGAAAGCCCCGTGCCACGCCCCCGGTGGAACTCCCGAGGCAAATCGGGCCCCGGAACGCGCGCCGCAGGAGGAGGCCGAGCGAAGACCGCGCGCAGTTGAGGACAATTGGAGGCCCGAAGAGCCCCTCGGAAGCCTGCGCGAGGTTGGGCCCCAGGCGACAGTGGGCCCCAGGTGAGCTCAAGAGCTTGAGTGAGGGCCTCAGAGACCAATCGCAAATCAATGAGACGGGCTCCTCCTGGGACCTATTTTTTGGGCGCAGAAATCTCCTGGCAAAATGATGCGCTGCCCACTCTCAGGTAATTCCTGGATCTCCATGTTCCAATCGCCTCCTATGGCATACGGTCTGATTTGCGCCTTGACATGGCGCGCAACTTTGCCCAGATGTGCCACGCTTTCGCCTTGGAGGCCCAAGCCCGAGACGCAGTGGAGCGTCACTCAGACTATACCAATCTCTGCCATCCAGACGGCGCGGCCGGCCCACTGCGCGGGCCCCCCGACGGGCCTCCTGGATTGAGGTTGTCTTTGATCGCAGGAACGAGAAGGCGATGATGTAAATGACTGCGAACCAAGGGAGAAGGGACTAATGCACCCCCATGAAAACCACCGCGAGAAGTACCGGACGCAGCCTGGGAAGACGCATTCCACCCAAGCTTCTCGAGCTTCTTGATTTGATGGCTTCAATGCGACGCGGGCCATGCAGATGAATCTCAGCCACAAGAGTGAGATCAGAAACCCCATTGTAATCTTGATTCGAATAGTGTCTGGCCTTCTGATACCATGAATTAGTGATCGCGAAATAGAGGAGAAGTCGGGGGTCTCCTTCTCCTTCTGCCCTTGGAGCCGAAACTGCTTGCCAACCAGATGCATGCCATCATTCGGTGCGCAACCAACGGTCGCAGATGCCGCACTTGGGGCCGTCGCCGCCGCCCCCCCCCCGCCCCGCCCAGGGCGCGCGCGTCCTGGGCTATGGGAGCTGTCCATCCTGCACCGCAGATGCCACGCGCGCCGAAGTCGCCGCCCCCCCCCCCCCCCCCCATGGAATGCACCACTTCCTGGGCCATGGGGGCAGTCCATACTGCACCGTTGATGCCGCGCGCGCCGAAGTCGGTGCCCCACCCCCCAGGGAATGCATTTCTTGGGCCATGTGAGCTGTCATCGCGGTAGCGCGGACGCCGTGCGGGCTGTCCACGGAATATTGTGGTCCGCGTTGGTGCCCGAGCCGTCGTCGCCGTGCCTGCCAAACCTTCGACCTTGCGGCAGTTTTGGCAGCGGCGAACAGTTGCTCTTCATCACCACAGTGGACCTCGATGGCGTAGGTCAGTGGAAGAAATGCACCATCCCGATCCACGTCATTGGAGCCATCTCGACCTCCATCGTTATGTGCAGCAGCGGCTGCAGCAGCTGGGGCAGCGCCTGACCCCGCGCCAGTGCTTGGGCCGTCGGCCGCTGCAGCGGCAGGGGACGCGGGCCCTTCAGCACCTCCCACGCTGGGGGCGGCAGGTCTTGCGGCCTCCCCACTCTCCGCTACTGGTATGCGCTTGGTCTCGGCGATGCGCTTTGCGAAAGCCTGCTGCTCCGCCACCGACGAGGCCACCTTGCTCTTGGCCTCCCCGAAGGCTGCCTGCTCCGCCTCGCGGAAGATGATGAGCACTTTGGATTCGCGTGAATCCAGTTATGCCTGCTCCTCCTTCGAGAGCTCCAAGCCTTCCTCTGCCAGCCCGAAAACGCCACTGCTATCGAGAACGGCCTCGCTCCCGCCCAGCTGCAGCGCCAGGTCGAGGGGCGCCTTGGATGGCGGATACGAGGGCAGCGCTTCATCCCGCAGGCTGCGGACCGCCTGCAGGTGGCCTGCTCGCACTCCTGAAACTGGCTGTGCGCCAGCACTGCCTGCTGTTTCGCCAAGCGAAGCTGCTTCTCCAGCTTGCTCGTCGCTTGCGCCGTGCGGTCCGGCTGCTGACGCGCCTGGGCCACGGCATGCTTGGCCGCGCCCACGGTGGGTGGCTGGGCGGCCCCGAAGCCGCCTCAAGCTTGGAGATCTGGGATTTGCAGTACTGAAGTTGTCGCTTGCCGCCGAGGGCCTCAAAGGTAGTGGCCAAATCCCGAAACCGCGGCAAGCCACTGGCCTCGAAACCTTTTTTTGCCCTGGGCCTCGGCCTGCTGCTCCCAGCCATCCCGAGGCGCCACAATCTGCAAGCCTGGCTGCACGGCGGCCAGCGGGGTGGCGGCCGCGCGCTGTGGGCCAGCAGGAGGCGCAGGCTGATACACCCACCCTCTCTGCGGCCCTGGCAAGCGGGGGGCCCACGAGACCAGCTACCTGGAGGAGGATCATGACGCCAAGGAGGGGTAGGACTAACTTTCTCTGTGCCACAATGCTTGCACCACGTCCACCACAATTCATTACGCTGACATCCGCACTCGCTGCGCCGCCAACATCTCCCGCGAGGTGTCTTAGTTTGGGTGTGGCCATCCTTTGGCATGAACGCGACAGGCACCTCAAAGGCCATTCCCATGACACAGCGTGCAGGCGGCAGACGGAGCCAAGCACCGTATCAGAAGCTGGCAGATCGCTGCCAGGGGCCGCAACTACCCCCCTACACACACTCAAACAACAACAGCTCCTTGGGCCAAATGGCTACGGACTTGAGCCAAAATGGCTGCGGTTCCTCCCTCTCTTCCTCCTCCCCTTCCTCCTCCTCCTACTACTACTACTACTACTACCACCACCACTACTATACTACTACTACTACTACCACTACTTTTACTACTACTACTACTACTACTGCTACTACTGCTACTACTTCTACTACTTCTACTACTTTTACTACTTCTACTACTTCTACTACTACTACTACTACTACTACTACTACTACTACTACTACTACTACTACTACTACTACCACTACTTTTACTACTACTACGACTACTACTACTACTACTATTACTACTACTACTACTACTACTACTACTACTACTACTACTACTACTACTACTACTACTACTACTACTACTACTACTACTACTACTACTACTACTACTACTACTACTACTACTACTACTACTACTACTACTACTACTTCTTCTAGTACTACTACTACTCCTACTACTCCTACTACTACACCCACCCCCTTCTCCGTTTCGTCCCTCTCCTCCTCGTCCTCTTCCACCTCTTTCCCATCCGCTTCCTCCTCCGCTTCCTCCTCCTCCTCCTCCGCCTCGTCCTCCTCCTCCTCCTCCTCATCGCCCTCTTCCTCCTCATATTCCTCCCCCTGTTTGTTTTCCTCCTCCTTCCCCTCCTCCTCCTCCCCCCCCTTCCTCCTCCTCCGTCTCCTCCTCCTCCTTCTCGTCATCATCCTCATCATCTCCCCTCATTCCGCTAACGGTTGTCCCTATTTGGTTGCGGACGAGGGGGGGGGGCAGTGAGAAGGGGCGTGTTTTCTTGTTGTTTCCTTTTTTCTTTTGTAGAAGGCTCGGAAGCCCCGCGGCGTTCTGAGAAGTGTTCCGAAACATCCCCGATTTCACACAGCATTGTTGTTGGTGGTAAAGGTGTTGTTGATGATGATGATGAGACTTATGACGAAGAGTATGAAAACTATGATGACAACGATGGTGATGATGCTGGTGATGCTGGTGATGATCATGATGCGGAGACGATGATGATGATGCTGATGATGATGTCGATGATGGTACTGATGATGATGCTGATGCTGATGATGGTGTTGATGATAACGACGGTGGTGATGTTGATGTTGTTAATGATGATGATGCTGGTGACATTGATGATGATAATGCCGACTATGATGCTGATGATGGTGACGATGGTGATGATGATGCTGATGATGATGATGATGGTGATGCTGATGGTGATGCTGATGATGGTGATGAGGATGCTGACGACCATGATGATGATGGTGCTGATATTGATGCTGACGCCGATGATGATGCTGATGCAGCTGATGATGTTGATGCTGCTAATGATGTTGGTGATGATGCTGATGATGATGATGATGATGCTGATGATGTTGATGATGATGATGCTGATGATGGATGCGCTGTTTTTGCTGGCAGTGATGCTTCGTGACACGGGTAGGTATTGTCCCCGTGGAACTCTGCCAATTGTCTCGCGTTTTGAGTGCTCTGGGCCGAGATGCTAACGGAAGTGCCAATATGCATCCAACGGAAGGCGCGAGGGTTTTTGAGAAGTCCCGCCGCTTTCCAAGGAGGTGTTCCCCTTCTCGTTGCCCCCCCTCGCCCGCCCCCGATCCTCAATCTGTCACTGGTTTTCTCCTCGTCCTGGCTTCGTCTTGGCCTCTTCCCCCTCCTCCTCCTTCTGCTCCTCCTCCTCCTCCTCCTCCCTTCCCCCCTCCTCCTCCCTTCCCCATTCCCCCTCCTCCTCCTCCTCCTCCTCCTCCTCCTCCTCCTCGCCTCTCTCCCTCCCTACCCTCCTGCTGCTCCGACCTCCTCTCCTACCTCCCTCCCCTAATGCCCCTCCTGCCTTCCCTCCTCCATCTTGCATCCTCCTCCCCTCCCCCTTCTCCTCCTCCTTTCCTCCTCTTCTACCTCCTCCTCCTCCTCCTCCTCCTCCTCCTCCTCCTACGCCTCGTCCTCCTTCCTGATCCTCCTCGCCTTTGGTTGCTCCTCCTCCTTCTCCGCCTCTCCTCCTCACCTCCTCCCTCCTCCTCCTCCTCCTCCTCCTCCTTCCTCCTCTCCTTCTCCTCCTCCTCCTCCTCCCCCTCTTCCGACCACTCTCCTCGAGGAGCAAGGCGGAGGAGGAGGAGGAGGAGGAGGAGGAGGAGAGGAAGGAGGAGAGGGAGCGCCGGAGCCGGAGGCGGAGGTGGAGGCGGAGGCG
>CAUYUJ010014343.1:37500-128541 GCA_963575745.1 Prorocentrum cordatum | reverse complement strand
CCTCCTCCTCCTCCTCCTCCTCCTCCTCCTCCTCCTCCTCTTCCTCCTCCTGCCTCTCCTGCTTATGGTAGTGGTGGTTGACAGGTCGGCCCCTCGAGGAGGGGCCGACCTCTTTTCGGGAGGTGCCCCGTCCCTACGCTCTCTCGCGTGCCGTGCCGCCGTCTCTCGGCCACGCCCCTGGCCAGAGGCCAAAGCCCGCCCCCAGAGCTGGTCCACGGGCCCCTCTCGTCAGGGGAGTCCAAGAGGAGGGTGAACGACTAGGGTCAAGTCGGGCGCGTCCCTCTACAGGAGGAATATTCACAAGCAGTCAACAAAAAAGTCTGGGGACGATGTGTTCATCATTTTTGGCTATCTTGGCGAATTGCTTGATCTTTTTACAAGTCTGCCCCAAATTCGCCTGCCCGACCTAAAACTGGTCCCCAGGCTGGTCCCCGGGCCCCTCCTCGTCGGGTGCGGCCACCCAGACCTTCCTCGAGGGCTAAAAAGTAGCACCAGGATCTCGACATCTAGCAGCCAGTCGACGCTTTTAAAAGTCTAGATAGGTCTATAGGTCTGGAGTCCGGAGGGTTATTTTTTGGGCGTTCCTGGAAGGTCAGGGCAAGAGGGGGTGAATGACTAGGGGGGGATGTCATGGCGGGGGCCATGAGATCTCCCCATCCCCAGACCTCATGGCGCCCCTTTGCATTTCATTGCGTCCCTGGTCCCCCTCCCTGGGCCGCGCACATGCCGCCGGCCATGATTTGCGCCCCCCCTTGGACGCCCCCCTCTTGGCCGCCGCCGAGGAAGGGGGCGTTACCCAGATGGAGGGGGGGAAGAAAAGGGCCTTTAAGGTGCCCTTTAGGTCCACGTTTGTGGAGCCAGCAGGGGCCAAAAAGGGTCCCTCGAGGGCCCTATGTAGGGTAAATCTGGCATGCCCCTAGACAGGAGGCATATTTCGAAATAGTTAAAACATAGGATGGGGACGTTATTTGTTGTAAGCTGTGGCATGTTCTGATACTTATTGACTCTACTTTATTGATCGTCCAGAACCCGCCTGTAGGAGGACATGCCCGACCTGAATTTAGGGCCGTTTTCTTCACCACTCCCGTGGGTCACCCCCATGACCACCCGCCCGACCCTCCTGGAATGCATGGCTGTGCCCATCGAAGAGCAGAAACAATTACATAAGCATATAACTCAGGCGGGCGTGCCCCCCTACAGGAGGAATATCCAACAAGAGACAAAAAGTACCCCGACGGAAAGACCTCACATGAAAATCCTTTCGGCTAATCTGGAAATAACGTTCACTGTCGTCCTCGCGATTAGTGAGGCGTCCTTATTGTCTTCTCTGCGTTATTATCATTATCGCCCTGGCGCAGGGCCCTCACCCGCTCCCCGCGTTGCCCTTGCCTCGCCCTCCTGCTGTTTTTTTCGTCACCCACCACCTCCTCTCCTGTCTATTGCAAGAGCGCGCGCGTCGATTTTCCTCGACGCCGTCGCCGCGGCCGTTGGGACAACCCCGCGGGCCAGGCCGTTGGGGCAACCGCGCGAGCCGCTGGGGCACGGGAGCAAGCCGTTGGGACAACCCTGCAGGCACCGAGCTAGTCACGGCCGCGCTCAGGCGGGAGGCAGCACGAAACCAAGTTTTGCGGCGAGCTGCTCGGCCTCATCCCTGCTCGGCTGCGACCGAGGATGGGCCACCACCCCCGGCCCGGACGCGCCCAGCCGTCGTCGTCGTCCTCATCTCCTGTTCCTCCTCCCCCTCCTCACCTCATGGGTCGGGCGAATCGCCTTCTGAAGAGCGCATAGGGAGGGGGCTCCCGCCTGAGACTCCTTCACAGTTCACTGACAGACGAGGCTCCCCGCCGGATGCTTCCTCCATATTCAGGCCCCGGGAACCCCAATGTGACGACGGTTACAGGGTTGATGATGACCCGCCCGGATTTAAAACAAGGAACGGGCCCCATGGAGACGGGGTCCCGCCTGAGACTTCTTCGAGCTTCACTCACAGACGAGGCTCCCGCCTGACCCCCCCCCGTATTAACGCTTCAGGAAGGAGACCAAAAGTGACGACAGTTACAGGTTCGAGGATGACCCCTTCGGATAAAAAACGCGAAGCGCGGGCCCCATAGGGAGGGGGTTCCCGCTTGAGGCCTCTTCACAGTTCAGCCACAGACGAGGTTCCCGTCATATATCACCCCCCATATTCAGACCTCGGGAGCCCAAACGTGACGACAACTACAGGTTCGAGGGCGACCCGCTCGGATTAAAAACGTGATGCGCGGGCCCCATAGGGAGAGGGCTCCCGCCTGAGATTTCCTCGCGTTCCACTCACAGACGAGGCTCCCGCCTGATATTCCCCCAAATTCAGGCCTCGGGAGCCCAAAAGTGACGACAGTCACAGGTTCGAGGATGACCCGTTCGGATTAAAATCGTGAAGTGCGGGCCCCATACGGAAAGGGCTCCGCCTGAGACTTCCTCGCAATACATTCACAAACGAGTTTCCCGCCTGATACTTTCCCCATTTCCAAGCTAGCGAATGAGTGGGTGAGTGTTTGGGTGAATGGCCGAATGAGTGATGATGAAGAAAATGCAGATGATGAGTGAGTGGGTGAGTGTGTGTGTGTATCGACCGATGGTCAAGGTGATCAAGATGGTCTGTTTGGTGAGTGGGTGGATGATGACGATGCGGATTGTGATGATGATGAGTGAAGGAGTGAATGGGAGCGAGTTCGTGAGTGAGTTTGTGAGTGAGTTTGTGAGTGAATGATGGTGATTATGTTATAGATGTTGATGGTGATGTGTCGATGATGCGACTGATGTTGATGGCGATAGATGTGTGTGAGTGACGGCGACGTGATGTCTGAGTGAATGAATGATGGTGATGATGGTCATGATGATGATGACTGAGTGGGTGATGGTGTAGTGTGTGTGTGTGTGTGTTTTGGTTTCTGCGCGAGGTGTCCAGAGAAAACAAGAACCCCACTTCGGATGTGCGGAAATAGTTTTGGGCCGATGTTTCGATTATCTGTTGAGTGTTTGGAAAAATGTTTCGGCCATATTTCATTTGTCGTTCAAAACCCGCCTGTAGGAGGACATGCCCGACCTAAACATGAACCTTTGGAGCTCCTCGCGGATTTTTTGCATCCGCTCCAGGTCCCCCCCCTGGCGGCGCCTCCTGCGCCGCCCCTGGCACGCTCCCCGCGCGGCAGGGAGGGCGCCAGGGAAGCGGGCTTGGCACCGACTCGAGAAAACCGTGCGGAGCTCCAAATGTTTGACGCCGCGCATCCTATTTCAGGGCCAGCCGTGACCACGAAACCCCCCACGGGAGGCCCCCCGAGAGAGAGAGAGAGAGAGGACAAAAAAAAAAGCGACTGCCCGCGAGGGAGGCCGTGTCTCCTCCTTATTGCGCACCGCTGGAGGTGGTGGTCGACCCCGCCGGCCCCGAGGACCAGCCGATCGGTAGGGCTGGAGGAGGAGGGGGAGCAGGAACAGGAGGAGGAGGACGGTGGAGGAGCAGGAGGAAGGTGGGAGGGAGGAGGATTTAATATGAACCATGACTGGCAGCTGCAGGTCTGCCAGTAAAGAAAACCTTGGCGGTGACTGAGCGGGACGGGCCACGCGGACACCAGAGCGCCAAGGACAGAGGAGCCACAAGGCCCCCGCGGCACTTACACGAGCAGCTTGCCAGGAGCCACGACCTCCACACCTCCACGAGGTATCGCAGTGCTCTGTGCCTGACCCGCCGAGCCCTCGTCTGGGGCCTGGCAGGAACTTCGCTAGACGGCATTGCGACCAGAGAAGCTGGCCTCCTCCACACGAGAAGGGGGGGAGGGGTGGGGGTGAGCGACGGTCGGGGCGGACTGGCTTCCCAGGTCCACCCCCGTGCCCACGGCACCCACTGGGCTGCCCCTGCGCATCTGTCGCCAGGGGGCTCGCAAGGATCTCCCAAGCCGTGCAACAGGGACAACCTCTGGCCAAAAAGGGAAAAAGGGAAGGGAAGGACAAACGTCGGCAGGAAGAACCCCAAGGCTCGGGTTCTAAGGCTGGCTGCGTAACCAGCACCTCCCGCCAGAGCGTATGCCCAACCCCGCCAGAAACCCCAGCGCTGAGCCAGGGAGAAAAGAGAGCAACCTGGGGCAGAGCAGCGGTCGGGGCGGACTGGCAAAACCAATCCACCCCCGTGCCTGAAGCCCACAGGGTGAACCCCACCACTTCACGCAGTGAAAAGGACGGCCAGCCGCTGCAAGCTGGCGGAACCCCAAAGCTCGGGTACTAAGGCTGGCTGCGAGACACCAGCACCGTCCACCTGCAGACGACTAAACCCCAGATCGAACCTGCAAGTGGCCTGGTCGAAGACGCGACAGAAATGCACGTGCATCGCTCCTTCCCCCCAACATGGGGTGCCTGATACGCGTGCAGTACGTGCGCATACACACTCGCACAACTACTTGAAATACCGTAGGCGACGCCAGGACGACTCGGCAATGCTCACCCCTTGTGTAAAGAACGCCAGGACGATGAGCAAGCCTCATCCCTGGTGTGGGCCTATTCGGTCAATTCGAGAGAAAGACAAAAATGTCGGCACACAAGAAAGAATAGTTAGTCGGAGTCTCCGCTCCCTTCTGCATCGACGACAGAGTCTGGCTGCTGGAATTCTGCTTCGAGGGCATACAACAGCTCAGGCGACACTTCTATAACAACCCCTTCAAGCTTAGGGTGTCGCCCCTTCAGCACTCTGTACTTCCACCTCTTCAAATTGTTGCGGGTCGGGGCATGTCATTCCTTAGCCAGCAAAGCCAAAGGCCTTAAGGTAGAAATTGCCTTACACTTAACGCAAATGAGCAGGGGAGACCGATCGCTGCAATCGAAACTCAAAAGCGTGTGTCCTCTGGCTCCTACTTTTTGCAACGACTTTGGCACTTCTCCCGGGCAGCCCTCGGCGGAGGGCATCTCGCTTTGGCCAAACACACAATCAGGATTGTGTCGTCTTATCTTGAGACACGCTGCACATCTCCAATAAGATCTGTGCCATTCCCACACATGAGCAGCAGAGGGCGGAGAAAGGCTTCTGTCGAGGCACTCTGGGGGCCAGCTAGATACCCGCGAGGTCCAGGGCGGGCCACAGGGGCAACAGACGGGCCGCGAGAACACACACAGAACGTGAAACCTTCACCTGTCACTCAATCTGGTCTAGCTCGGTGGGATCCCCTGTTGGGTGAGACGAAGCGCCAGACTTTGCTGCTGCATCGGCAGCGTCGTTACCGAATTTCTCCCACTGTTGCTGCTCAGTGAGATCTGGGTCATCTTGCACATGGGCTTTAACTTTAAAGAGTTGATGCAACAGAGGATTTTGAGCCAGCATCCTTGTGCCAGCGTGAACTCGCTTATATGAAACACGCTCCGTCTGTGGCATCGGGAAAAGATCCACAACTTTGTTGCCATCTGAGAAACCTTCCACAGGGCCCGCAAGATTGTTGGCCACCATGGCCAGGGCCCCAAACTCTCCCGCTTGGGGAGTCTGAGGGATGGGTCCCCAAATTGGCCCTGCGACCCTGACCAGCTGCGTGTGTTCCCCTTTGGTGACCTGTACATATCCCCACGAGGCTCTGCTTAGTTATCTAATGGGACGTCTAGTGCATACACCGTCCATGAACGTCGTCCCTGAAACTTCACCTGGGTCCCCTGGGAGCTCAGCTTCATGGAATTGCACTTGAATGCCTCCTGGAATCCTTGGGCGTGATAATCGATCCCCTGGATGTTCGAAGACCCCCTTAGTATACAGCAGCACTTCCTTAGTGTTGTTATGATCTAAGGCGAGGGACGCGTCTATGATCTGCTGATCGACAAGGTCTTCCCGAACATCGCTGCAAGCAGTGCATTGCCAGAGCCGATGCCACACTCCATCTGGATACTGATTGCAGAGCGGACACTGAGGCGAGGGCAGTTGGTAGCCTAGCTCGATTGCACGGTCTCTCGTCCAGAGAGCGCCGCACGTGAGAGACTTGATGCAGCCCCTCTCGAAATAAGAAAATGTCTTACACCTCAGGGAACCTGCCACGATGTCGAAACACGCTCGGCCCTCGATCCCAAGATGTTTACCAGCATCGCGTTCGAGCTGCTTCAAGGCCCCTTATTTCAACAAGATCTTGACTAAGGCGGGCGAGCACGTGGTTAAACATGATATCCTCATGACAATCGTTCCTCATCTTGCTGAAGTTCGTCATCGACCACCCGATCCTCTTTAAACTCATTATCATGGCCATCGTGGGGCCAGAATCTCTCCTCCAAGAAAGCTCCGCCTCTTGAACAGCGAACGCCGAGTCCCAAGCCTCGCGAAGGACGTTGACAGGGAGGGTGTGCGTGAGCTTCCTAGGCTGCGTAGCGTGCACCTCCTTGGCGTATCTAACAGCTGGTGCGACAGCTCCGAACCACGAGGGGTCGCCGTGCAAGATGAGAAGGGCCGTCAAAGACCGCATTCCTGCCGACGGTCGAAGAATATATCCTAAACTTCTCCTCCACGAACTCAATTCATAATCTGAAACGCCATGTACCTCCGAGCCGTGGTTGAGGCCAGCAATCGGGCCATTGGTATAGACTTGCCGAAGATGAGCACCTAACGCATTCTTGGCTCTCTTGAACCTTTTGGTCCTCTGTTTGAACAACTTGGAACGCTCTCGATGTTTCTTTCCTCGTCCTCTCTGTCGTCTGCTTCGGCCAGCAGTGTCGTCTACCCCTAAGTTGACGGCGGAATCAGCGAGCGTAGCTCCTCCGTACTTACCTAGGGCCTCGTGCACAGCGCGACCTACCTTGGCAGAGGAGCGGAAAGCGGATAACATACGATTTATCTTGAGCAACAGCCGGCTTCATCTCCGACGTCAACCCCAAGAAAAGTTGGGCCGCAGTATGGGTGATGTCTGAGGTTACTTGTTTAGCGCTCCCAATCGAGGATTTGCCGTAGTCGTCGATGTATATATCGAGAGTGGTCGTAGGAGGGAATGATATCCGATCTACAGTAGGGATCACATACACACGCACATACGACGTGGCGATAGAACGTCCAGCTATCACTCCACTCTCAGCAAAATGTGGCCCATTAACTTGGCTGGCCATGCTAAGATAATGAGAGGGAGAAGGAGGCGGGGCTCGAGGAGGAGGAGGAAGAGGCAGCCTGAAGCAGAGCGCCTCGGCAGAACGATACGGACGCGCCCGTCGCTTGCGGCAATGGGCATAACACACGTCGAAGGCACGACTGGTGCGGCAGGCAGGCAAACACGCGCTTGCGGCGGGGAGAATGCTTGGTAAACGAACAGCGCTTGGGAATTACATTTGGGGATGAAGGCTGGTGCACTCTCGTTCGCTGGCCACCAGTCCGGGGATTCTGATCTGTACATGTGTACGTAAGTATGTGTGTATGTATGTAGATCTATACATTATCATACGCAGGTTTTCGAGGGACTAGAGCTCAGAGGCGACTACTTGTGAAGCCGCGTTTCTTTGTTTGGCCGTCCTGCTCGAGGCATCGTCAACTCTTAAAAAATCAGACGCGGACCTCACGCAGTCCTGACGTCACGGTCCACAAACATAGTTTTTTTGTTCAATCATTCAGGTTCAAATCTTCCAACACATAACGGAGTTCAATGGTGTGGAGCCTGATTCTTCGAACATTGCAGTTTCGCCAGATACCTCCTCCCAAACCGATCCCCTTCTCAACGCGATGCTTGAACACAGGGAGTTTCGCTTGAGTCATTCTCCCAAACTCGAGCACCGACGTACAACACAACACACACGCACACAAACACACACACACACACACGCACACACGCACACGCACACACGTTGGCCGAAGTTCCTGGTTCCCCGCGTTGGCCTCCTGGCTCCCCGTGCAGTGAACTAGTTGTTACTTCTCGTGCCACTTCCGTACAGCGAAGTATGCGCCGTGATGCCGCGGCCGGTCTGGCTTTGCGTGCTTGTGCAAGTGAACGATCTTTGGCGGGGGGCGCTATTGTGGAGAGGTGACGCCTTGATTTTGATCCGGGTGCGATGTTCCTATCGGCCTTCTGTTCGTAGCCAGCGTGCTAGCTTCGGAGCGTTGTGCCGCGTCAGTGGGAGCGTCGCACACCGACACATTGATAATACTCACATAACGAACGCACACACACACAACACGCAGCACACACACACACGCAACACACACAGAACGAACACGCAACACCTACTACACGCAGAGCACACATGACAAGAACACACAACACACACACACACCAATCCACACAGCCCACACACAACACAAACAACACAAACACAACGCACACACACACACTCACACTACACACAACACGCATCACACGCATGACCTACCCATAACTCCCACATGCCACAATCACAACACACGACACTCGCAGAACACACTCGAAACTGTTTACTAGTGCTACTATGACCATGTGTTTTCCAGTACGATTGCTTTACTACTACTACTACTACTGCTATCGCTATCACTATTTCTATTAGTTTCATTATCGCTATGAAGTGTCACTATGACCATTCCGATTGCTATTGCAATTGCTAACATTAACGCGTTGGTTTTATCATTACCCCTTCTACTACTTCTACTTCTACTACTGCTACTGCTGCTGCTGCTGCTGCGGCTGCTGCTAATACGTTTACGATTGCGATTACTGTTATCACTGCTACTAACACTGCTGCGGCGACCACTGCTACTACTACGACTACTACTACTATTTCTACCACTACTACGACTACTACTACTACTACTACTACTACTACAACTGCTACTACTACTACTACTACTACTACTACTACTACGACAACAACTACTGCCACTACTACCACTACTACTACTTCGAGTGTTATTACTGCTACTACTACTACTACTACTACTACTACTACGACTACGACTACTACTACTACTACTACTGCTACTACTACTGCTAATACGGCTACTACTACTACTACTACTACTACTACTACTACTACTACTACTACTTACTCCGACGACTACTACTACTACTACTACGACGACGACTACTATTACGGCTACGCGGGTAAATATCATTTTACCGTTTCTTGTTCTGCTATCACTACTAGTACGACGACAACTGTTTTTAATGGTATTACTGTTCAACTAGCACTACTACTGCAATTATCATTGATACTACCACCACTACGACCACTACTATTACGACTACTACAACTATGGCTATTACTTTTACTACTCCCACGACGACGATGACTATGACTACAATGGCTACTGTTACTACTACTGGTTACCATTACTTCTACGACTACTACTACGATTAAAACGATTGCTACGACTACAACTACCACCACCTACTACTACTCCTATCACTACTACTGTTACGATTACGCCTACTACTCCGACGACGACGACGACGATTCCACTGACGACGACCACTACTACCACTGCTACTACTACGGCGGCGACTACTACTCTTACTACTACTACTACTACTACTGCTGCTGCTACTATTACTACTACTACTACTACCACTACTACTACTACTACTACTACTACTACTGCTACTACTACTACCTATTACTATACCTACTACTACTACTACTACTACTACTACTACGACTGATACTACTACTACTACATGAGACTACTGCTAGTACTACCGTCCCTACCCCTGCTGCTGCTGCTACTACTATTACTACTACTACTACTACTACCACCACCTCTTCTACTGCTGCTGCTAGAAGTACTACCACTACTACTACGACAACGACGACTACTACTATTACTAATACTGCTACTACCACGACTACTACTACTACTACTTCTACTACTACTGCTCTTACTACTTTTACTACTACTACTACTACTACTACTACTATTACTGCTCCTACTACGACTACTACGACTACTACTACTACTACTACTACGACTACTACTACTACTACTACTACTACTAACACTACTACTATTATTACTATTACAACTACGACGCCTACTACTACGATTACCACGACTACGATTACTACTTCTACGAATACTTCCACTACTACTACTACTACTTCTTCTTCTTCCACTACTACTACTACTACGACTACGACGACGACGACTACGACTACGACTACGACTACGGCTACGACGACGACTACGACGACGACTACTACTAGTACTACTACTACGACTACTACTACTACTACTACTACTACTACTACTACTACGGCTACTACTACTACTACTACTACTACTACTGCTACTACTACTACTACTACTGTTATTACTACTACAACTACGACGCCTACTACTACGATTACCACGACTACGATTATTACTTCTACGAATACTTCCATTACTACTACTACTACGACTACTACTACGACTACTACTACTACTACTGCTACTACTACTACTTCTACTACTACGACTACGACTACGACTACGACTGCTACGACTACGACTACGACGACGACGACTACGACGACGACTACTACTAGTACTACTAGTACTACTACTTTTACCTACTACTACTACTACTACTACCACCACAACTACTACTACAACTACTTCTATTACTACAACAACTATTACAATTACCAACACTGCTACGACGGTTACTCTAACTACTACCATTGCAACTTCTGCCTCGACAGTGGGTACCTACATACAAAGCACGGATCTTCCTTCTTCTCTTGCCCGCCAGCAGAGTTAGGTCCGGAGCGCCCCTGGAGCCCTGGAGGGCCCCTGGAGGGCCTCAGAATGATCCAAGAGGGCTTCAAGGCGGGTCAAGAAGGCTCCAAGAGGCCTTTAAGACGGTCCAAGAGGGCCCAGAGTCGCCGAGCGATCGGTCTAAGACGCATTGGATGACTTCCAGGTGGCCCACGAGGCAGGCAAGACGAACCGATAGGCCTGCAAGAGCGCTCCCAAGAGAGCTCCAAGAGGCAAACATCGTCCAATCACCGAGGGAGAATATGCACATCCAAGCAGCTGCGACTTTCGTCCTGCACGGCGTTCAGGTCGTCCCACGAGGCCTCCCAGATCATCCTCAGACAGCAGCGGCCCCCAAGAGGGCCCCGAGACGTTTGAAGAGGGCCCAAGACGGCGCAAGAAACGCCCAGGACGGCCCAAGAAGGCTTACAGATGGCCCTCAGGAGGGTCCAAGAGGGAGAACTCGAATTGATTTCGAGCCCTCCGCCCCAACTGGGCCCCAACTGGGCAAGCCCCCCAGAAGCCCCAAGAGGCACCCAGAAACCCAAAACGGGCACCCAATGGGCTCCCGGGAGGCCCCAGGAGGCCTCTTGACAGGCCGCAGCAGCTCTGACTTCGAAATTCACAAACGACCGCGCGTCACAGACGTCTCAACCCGAACATATACAGAATCGAGGAATCAATTAGTACGACGACGGTCAGATGTTCTCTCTATAGTGTGCATATGTGTGTGTGTATATATATGTGCGATAATGCATATATGTATACAGGCGTGCCTGTCCGTGATGTTGAAAGCATCTGTGGAACCTCAGCGAAGCATAGGCATTGTTCAAAGGAGGCCCGTGGCAGTCCAGCAAACACAGGCCCTTCGCGAGTGAGTGCCCAGCGCGGGGCGGCCCAACAAGCACGTCCCTCATACTCCTCATGGGGCGGCTTCTCCGTGGGGTGCCGAAAGTGACGCCTCGCCTGAAACATCATCACAATATGTTCGAGACCTGAGTGCGAATAACTCCTGAGTTCTAGGTGGTGTGCTGAGTGTGAGCCTGAGTATGGATGAGTCTGAGTGTGGATGTCCGCACAAAAATATACACATACACCCTGGAATGAAGTGTTCCTAGGCCCCAGGGGAAGGTGACCATGTGTAAATCACAACTGAGAGCCAGCACGCGCATGTATCTATACATATATACATATATTAGCATACGTACCTCTCCGAGGGAGTATAGCTCAGAGGCGATTAATTCTCACACGCACCTCTCCGAGAGAGTAGAGCTCAGAGGCGATGAATTGCAGGCCGCGCCGCGTCCGCGATTTTTCTGGCCGTTTCGCTACGGGCATCCTCGGAATTCTGAAAATCGGTGGCACCCCTTACACAGATCGTGACGTCAGGGTCCAAAAACACATGGAATTTCAACATTCTAACATACAACCTTCAAAAACACTATGTCATTTGAATGATCTTGAGCGCGATTCTCAAATAGCGGCTGTTTCGCCTGAGACTTCCTCCGAAAATCGAGCCCCGACGTACCTGTGGTACCCCAGACCCCGCCTCGGAGCCTCCTGGGGGCTTCCTGGAACCTCCTTGGGCCTCCTTGGGCCTGCGGTCTCTTGGTCGGGCCTCCTGGAGCCTCTTGCGGCCTCCATGGACATCCTCGAAACTTCGAGCCCAGACGTACTCTCCTTCGGCCTCCTGGAGCCTCATGCGGCCTCCTGGTCGGGCCTCCTGAGGCCTCCATGGACACCCTCGCAACCTCGATCCCAGACTGGCCTTCCTGGGGCCTCCTGGAATACTTTCCGGCATCTTGGTCGGGCCTCCGGACGCTTCATAGGGGGCCCGTGGTACACACATCGCAAGATGTGGCAACCCCGGAGGTGCCCTGCCCCACGGAGGTCCGGCTACTTTTGCCACCCTCGCAAGTCTCCGAGTTCCGAGACGGATGACGCCCACCCGACAGGACCTGCACCGCAGGGCCCAGACACCCGCCGAAGACAAGGAGTTCAAGCGCTACCCCGACGCCCAGCACGCGCTCCTGGCGGAGGCGCAGCCGCTGCGGGGCGAGATCGAGGCGGACGTCGCGGCGTGGGTCCGGGGCCGCCTGGGCCGGCCCGCCCTCTCGCAGGAGAGCGCCTAGAGCTGGCGGCGAGCAGACCGGCGGCGAGCCCAGGGGGGAAGTGAGAGGGGGCGGGCTTTTTCAGGAGGCTCGGGAGGCCTCTGGCCTTCTGAGAAGTGTCCTGAGCCTTCTCCGGAGACAGGGGCGGCTTCTCAGAGGGCGCCAGGGCTTCTGAGAGGCCCCGCCGCATGCTGAGACGGCCCGCCCCCTCCCACTGTCCCCCCGCGCTCGCCGCCAATCAGCAGCCGGAGCCCTGCGGGGTGCCGGGCGCGGCGCGCGGCGCGCGCGTTGTCCCGGCGGGGGCGCCGCCGCTGCCGGGGCGAGCCTGGGGCAGGCGTCACGGCGCGGATCCCCTCCTCTTCGATCCCCTCCTCCTCCTCCTCCTCCTCCTCCTCCTCGCTCCTCCTCCTCCTCCTCGCTCCTCCTCGCTCCTCGCTCCTCCTCCCTCGCTCCTCGCTCCTCCTCCTCCTCCTCCTCCTCCTCCTCCCTCCTCCGTCTCCTCCTCCTCTCTCTCTCCATCCTCCTCCTCTCTCCATCCTCCTCCTCTCTCCCATCCTCCTCCTCTCTCCATCCTCCTCCTCCTCCTCTCTCCTCCTCCTCCTCCTCCTCCTCCTCCTCCTCCTCCTCCTCCTCCTCCTCCTATTCCTCCTCCGTCTCCTCCTCACTTCCTCTTTTTCCTCCTCCTCCTCCTCCTATTTCTCCTCCGTCTCCTCCTCACTTCCTCTTCTTCCTCCTCCTCCTCCTTCTCCGCCTCCTCCGCCTCCTTCTCCTCCTCCTCCTCTTCCTCCTCCTCCGCCTCCTCCTCCGATCCTGGCGGTTCTCCTGCCACTTTGATGTTGTGCACGTCCTCTTCTTACTCCACTTCCACCTCCTCCTCCTCCGATCCTGGCCGTACTCCTGTCAGTATCGTCCAACCGATCCCCATCCTCATTGGGTCGGAGGTTGATAGACCTCCTACCCTGACGCGTTGATTAGCGACTTGGCCGTCCTCGGTTCGCTGGAAGGCGTCGCGGCCGTCATTGTTGCGGGTCCAGGTCCGTCGGTTTCGGTCCTGGGCCGTTTTCACCAAAGGGTGGTTTATTCCAGGGAGGTGTGTCCACCGCCGATGGGGAGAGGGCATATATCCCTCTCCCTCATCATCCCTCTCCCTCGCCACAGCCCCATCATCCCTCTCCCCAGTTTGGGGTATGACTTGCGAAACCCGAAGGGAATAGCATAGATTCCCATCCCCGGGGGCAAATCGGCCAGTGGCACGACGGTCGTCCCTCTCCCCCCCGGGCTGTTCCCAGCCAGTCCCTGCCGCCCAGCGCCTCAAGGAGGGTGGCGAGAGGCAAGCCGAAGAGAGCGCAAGAGGAGATCGGGTGTACCCCTTAGGCGATGCTTAAGAAAACTTAAGTTTTCGGCCAGAGTCTCGATTATTCTTAACGTTTCAATGTAAACCTGAAGATGTTAATAGGAATGCTGGGTTTTTATTCAAGTTCTGAGACGATGAATTTCTTAACTCATGATTTCTTAATCATTTCGCAGGGTGTACCCTTGGGTAGCTCAAAGTGGGTAATTCTGTATTCCCAGATTCAGAGCTACGTTAAGGGCCTTCCTACTTCAATGATCGAGTGGCTTCACCTTTTCCGTCATCGTCCTCAGGGGGCGGGCGGAGCCCAATATGGTTTCAAAGCCTTCTCATTTCATGCTTCTACCTACTTCTTCCGACCGATGGGTAACCCTAAGGTTTGAGTTCAGGGTCGGGTCGGCCTAACCTTGGCCTTCCCCTCATAGCCTGTACTGGTCCTCGCACCCCTGCTCGTCGAGTAGAATGGTGTACGCCAGGAGTGCGGTGACGCTTACCGGGCCGTCGCGAAGGGTGATGGCCCCCTCGAAGAGGGGCGGATTATTCTCCTGCCCCTGGGCGGGCTCTCCTGGGCGCAGTGCGCTCCTCCTCCGCCTTCCGTCCGCTCGCGTCGGCTTCTCCCGTGGCAGACGAGAGTGGGCGGACGTTCATGACTCCGCCGATGCGCGTGGCTCGTGACGATGCTGATGATCAGGATACAGGACGACGCTGGGGATAATGATGCTGACGCCGTTGATGGTAAGTGTGGCCTGCGGGAGCCGTGATCGTAGGCATGACGATGCCGATGCTGTTGCCGCGGATGCTGTTGACGATGATGCCAGCGACGTTCACGATGCCTTCGTCGTCCTCTATTTCGCGCCGAGCCATTTTAGGCTTTGTTGGTTTCTAGCCCTGACGTGGTTTAAGCGCGAGTCATGGATCATAAATCGTGCCCTTCCCCTTCCCCCTCGAGAGTTGACTATCCCCAGCCGAGGCAGGGTTGGTCGGGGGAGGGGCGGCAAGGCCGAACTTGATTATCGCGGGGGAAAGTTTCGAATCGAAGTTACGATCTTCATGTTGAGTAGCACCATTGAGGAGGAGTAGCTTTAGGCCTCTTACGAGAAAGACTGCGGGGAACATCCTCGTTGTCGTCGTCGTCGAAGTCGTCGTCTTGGTGCGACGGCGACGACGACTTCTCTGTCCCTCGTCTTACATCCCTCGTGCGGCTTGCCGAGACAAATCGTTTATTATCCCCCCGAGACCCGGAACTTCATTACATATCCCCCGGGTTTTGTTCTCAGGGCCATAGGGCTCCAAAACACCAATCGTGTACGTGCTGTACCACTGCCTTGATGCTATCGGTTGACTCTTGCTGGTGGACGTGGTTTCGAGTTTGCACGTCGTTCCGAAAACCTTGTAGTCGAAGCCCCTGCGACTACCCCTCCCGATCTTCGAGCTTCCCTCATCGTTGTCCTCCCCTGATATTTGGGTTTCCCTCATCGACGTTCGGCGCATTGACTGGTGGTCGGTGCGTATTGGCGTGGGAATTGTATCGTCATCGCCTTCGCCATCGACCCTGCTTTGCGATGATGGTCTGATTCATTTGTAACAGATAAGGATGGGAATTCTATCGCCATCGCCGTCGCCATCGATCCTGCACTGCGATGATGGTCTGATTGTGATGATCAGGGGGAGTTGGCAGTTGTCGTGATGGCAGCGCCACAATTCAGCTTATTGTTGACCGACTGTTAGTTGTGCCTTTGCTGTGGAAGACGGGGTGGATATATGACAGGAGGTGGAGTTGGAGAAAGAAGAGGTTGCGCGCGCGTGACCAAGCGAAAGTTGAAAGCCAGGTTAGTACGACCACCACGTCAACCACCACCCTCACTACAACAACCACGTCATCAACAACCTCGACGGTCGCGTGGGAAATAGCTGGCGAACACAGCAAATCGTTTGGGAGTGATGTTTTACGTATGTCACTCAGCTGGTGAAGTGATCAAGCGGGCAGTTTCTGAGTTCCCTTGTTGGGCAGTTTCCTTCGATCGCCTGCATGCCAATGCCCCGCTCCTTCCACCATCTCGGATCGTTGCGTGATCTCCGATCCTGAACCACACCTCCGGGTCGAATTTGGAGGTTACCGCGGTGATTGCGGCGGCCACAACTCGGGGCAAGTTTTTTGGCAAAGAGTGGCGTGCCCCTCCCCAGCCGCGCCCCCCCTGTGATGTAGACGCAGCTCATAGTTACCCAGAAATGAGCGACATGGAGACGTCAGTTTATGGCCAGCATGGGCAGTCATGTTTTTGGGGGTCAGGGGCCGATAATCGGGTGCTGACAGGAATGGGAACAAAAACACACAGACACACAGAATCGTAGGACGTGTGTGGGATGTGGAGGGGGATGCACAAATCCAGAACATATGTAAAAAGATCCGGGATCCTGGGATTTGTAATTGTTTAGTTGTGTGCCCCAGGGCCCATTTTGGGGAAACGTATGACTCGAGTACGCCAGAACTTGGGCTTGCCAACGATCTTTGCAGGGTCCGTCCTGGATGCCGGTCCAGTTTGCGTAGGCTGTGTGCAGCGGGAATTCGCGTCATATGGCAGGCTGGGTCAGAAATTGTCATGATGGCCCCGTCATGCCAACCCGAGTCCCCCGAACCCGAGTCTTTCGGCGGCGAGCCTCGGGGGGAAATGAGAAGGGGCGGGCCTTCTCAGAAGGCTCGGACATACCCCAGCCTTCAACATCTCAGAAGCCTTCCCCGCCGACTTATGAGAAGGCCTTCTCCTTCTCACTTCCCCCTCGCTCGCCGCCGAGTCTTATTCAGGAGGGGAGAAAACACACAGACACAATGAATCGTCGACTCCCAGGAAAATATGGGGAAAGACCTGAAGTGAAGGGGGGGAGAAGAAAAACCATAACTGTTCGGAACAGGAACCCTGAGAGTTGTGTATATTTCTTTGTGTGTCCCAGGGCCCCTTTAATCACTCCCTGACCCCCGATGTCATGATTGTTTCATGGCGTGGCCCCCCAGCTGTTTCGACCCATTCCCAAGGAGCGGTTTGTCCTCCCGAGTCTTTTTGTGGACGGTCCCGAGGCCCGGCGAGGGCTCCCAGAGGCTCCCGAGACCCGACGAGGGCCCGGCGAGGGCTCCCGAGGCCCGGCGAGCGCAAGGGGGTATGGGCTTGCGTCTCCCAAACCCTTCGGTTGCCCCGTTCCACTGGAGCCCCCAGGGCTGCTGGGCGATACCCGGAGACGGGGACGTGCGCCGGGGACGCCTCCCCTTAGATCGGCGGCGAGCGCGGGGGGGAGAGAATCACAGAGGATCTGCCGCTACACCCTGCCCTCGTCCACGCCTTTTGGGGCCTCCTCGGAGGCCCTCGTCGCCACCGCTGTGGAAAAAACGCACACAGACGTGTGTGTGTGTGTGTGTGTGCGTGCGTGTGTGTGTGTGTGTGTGTGTTTGCGCGTGTGTGTGCGTGTGTGTATATGTTTTCCACAGACGTGCGTGTGTGTATGTGTGTATATGATGTGTGTATATGTTTTCCACAGACGTGTGTGTGTGTGTGTGTGTGTTTGCGTGTGTGTGTGTGTGCGTGTTTGTGTGTGTGTGTGTTTTCCACCGTGTGCGTGTGTGTGTGTGTTGTTTTGTGTGTGTGTGTGTGTGTGTGTTTTCGTGTGTGTTTTCCCACAGGTTCGGCGCCACCTTTTGGGGCCTCCTGGTCCCCCCCCGGGGCTGCCGGGGGAGGCCCTGGAGGCCCTGGGGCGCTCCCCGAGCTCGGCTGGCTCCCCGTGGAGGCCCGGGGGGTGGGCGACCGAGAGTTCCCAGAGGGCAGTCGGGCGTGTCCCTCTGCAGGAGTTTTTCGGCTTGACCCAGGAGGGGGTCCAGCGACAAGGCGGTGGTGCAATGGATTTGGTGCAAGCGGTTTGTGGGGTTGCAGCACACTTGGGGCGTGCAACAACTCCTTCCGGGGCGCAAACGTATTGCTGGATTTTCGCGTGCAGCGCATGACTTGCAATGCAACGCAATACCATTCTCCAGTGCATTACATGTGCAAGACAATTGCCCCAAATGTATTGCACCACCCCCTTGTGGGTCACCCAAAATTCTCAGAGGTGATCAACAAACCCAGAGATCCAACGCATTGAAAAAAAGAAGGCGGAGTTTTTTCGCAAATTTCGGCCCCCAGGGGCCCTCGCTGGGCCTCGGGACAGTGGAAAAACAGCTCAGGATGAAAGACTTGTCCTTGGGAGTGGGTCGAGACATCCAGGGAGCCCGTATTGGAAACATAAAACACGACATCGGATCTTTGGGACAAGCGCTCTGGAGAAAATTTCTCTACTATTTCTGGACACGTTTCGATTCCTCCGGTTCGAGTCGATTTCGGTGGCTTCCGATTCCGATTCGGTTCGACTTCGGATTCCGATCTGGGCTCCGACTTTTCAATGGAGGTCTACTAAACTGCCGACTTCCGCCGATTCGACTTTTCCCGATTCGGCTGCCGACTTCGCCGATCCGATTATTTTCGGTCGCCGATCCGACTTCTCGATTCGATGTTGGCCCTCCCGCTACTTCCGATTATGTTTGAGCATCGTTTGGCATGTTTTCCTCTTTCTGTGGATTTTCTGAATATTTGTCCTTTTCCGTTTTATGTTTGAATCATTTTCAGCGTTTCTTCCAAGATCCGCCGGCGGGAGGGCATGCCCGATCTGGCCCCAGAGACGTCCCGTGGACGCTTCTCTTCTCAGATCGGCGACGAGCGAGGGGGAGGAATCACAGACCCAAAGATCTAACGCATTGAAAAAATCGAGGCGGATGAATTTGTCGCAGTTTTCGGCACCCAGGGGCCCTCGCCAGGCCCCAAGGCCGTCAAGAAATGACTCAGGATGAAAGACCAGTGCCGTGGAATGGGTCGAGACCTTTGGGGACCCCGTACAGTGGAGGCCCATGCCAAGAAACACCCTGCTTGCATGGGGTGCCCTGGGCTTCTTGGGTTTCGATGGTTTTGCGATGGGAAGCGTGACGTTCCCACACCAAAATCAATGGACGTCCTGGGGTCTCAGGGTTGGGTTTCTTGTGGAGGGTTTCTTGTGGTCGGGCCCCCAGTGCAATTCAAAAAATCACGACATCGGATCTCTGGAGAGCAGGCACCCCAGCCGCTGTCATGAGGGCAAACGGTTAAGACAATGCCCACACACACACACACCGTCCTGGGGGGCCCAAAATAAATGAGTATGGCAGATTAATAGAATTAAGCCGCCATAAACTGTTTTTTTTATCGTCTGCCCCCCAGCGTTTTATTTTGCTGCCTTGCGGAAGCTGATTTTCTATTCGTCTTCCTGTGTTCGTTTGATCACCCGCGGCCGCGGGAGGAGAATTGCGGAGAGGGGGCGCCGGAAGCGCCGCTAGGGAGTCCCAGCGCAGATCCAGGAAATCCACGGAGGACCGCCAAAATTTATGTTTATATAGATGTTTCATCCCCGACTTACGAACCAACCTGAGGACGGCCCAACTGTCGTCCTCGCGGACGGCGGTTGGAGTTTGAAAATGAGGCCAACGTTGCCGCGGGAGCTGCGTGTCGGAAGAACCGAACAAGTTCGGATTTAACTACATATATATATATATATGAGCAACTCACTCCCCCAATCTTCTGTGTAGAAACACAGCACACGGGAGGATTCGAACCGAGCGGAAGCTCGAAATTGAGGCCAGCGTTACAGCGGGAACAACATTGTGGAAGAGCCGAGCACGTTCCGATTGAAACAACAGATACGAGAAACGGATTCGCGCCAAACCTCTGTGCAACCAAAAGCAATACGCGGAGGGGCGCAGGCAATCTCCCGGAGTGCATCATGGGAGAGCGGGGAATCTTATTCATATTGAGCACTGTAGAGGAGCAGTAAGAGAAGGTGCCAAGGGATAGAAAAGCGATGGGAAGGAGCAGGAGGAGGAGGAGGAGGAGGAGGCGGAAGATAATAGGAGGAGGAGGAGGAGGAGGAGGAGGAGGAGACGGTGGTTAGGAGGTCGCTGCCAGAAGGCGGCGCAGAATGTCTGCCTTCCGTGGAGGACTGGCGGATCATAATTTTCTGCTGCGCATTCAGGGCTGGCCAAAATCAAATCTCGCGGCCTCGAATTGTCCGCCCCTGCGGATTCGAATCGTCATCCCGCGAGGTCTTTCTCAGCTTTTGCTTGCCTGGCTCTGAACTGACCCTCTGCCCCCCCGCCCTCAATTGTCAGCCCGCGCCCCCCCCCAGGGGCCTCATGACAATCCGGAATTGTCCGCCCTCGTCTGCCTGTCCCGCCCCCCACTATTTCATTGGCGCCAAGGGTCCTCGAAACAATGATTTAATCGTCCACCCCAAAAATTCCCAACCAACCTGTGTTGTTGGGTCCTCGTTTTGAAGAGACGGTCCCCGCGTTCTCCTCCTCCTCCTCCTCCTCCTCCTCCTCCTCCTCCTCCTCCTACTCTCCTATCCTCCTCCCCCTCCTCCCTCCTCCTTCCACCCCCCCTCTTCCATGCGCTTCAACCACCCAGTAAAGCGCTTCGTAGCCCCATAGGGGGCTAGCTCCACCGGAGGCCCCAGTGCCACCGTCCACATGCGCCCCCCCCACTCAGTACAGCGTTTCGTGACCCCATGGGGAGCTCCACCGAAGGCCCCAGTGCCACCGTCCACATGCGTCCCCCCCGATCAGTACAGCGTTTCGTGGCCCCATCGGGAGCTCCACCGAAGGCCCCAGTGCCACCGTCCACATGCGTCCCCCCCACTCAGTACAGCGCTTCGTGGCCCCAAAGGGAGCTCCACCGAAGGCCCCAGTGCCACCGTCCACATGCGCCCCCCCCCTCAGTACAGCGCTTCGTGGCCCCATAGGGAGCTCCACCGAAGGCCCCAGTGCCACCGTCCACATGCGTCCCCCCCACTCAGTACAGCGCTTCGTGGCCCCATAGGGAGCTCCACCGAAGGCCCCAGTGCCACCGTCCACATGCGTCCCCCCAACTCAGTACAGCGCTTCGTGGCCCCGTAGGGAGCTCCACCGAAGGCCCCAGTGTCACCGTCCATGCGTCCCCCCCACTCAGTACATCGTTTCGTGGCCCCATAGGGACCGAAGGCCCCAGTGCCACCGTCCACATGCGTCCCCCCCACTCAGTACAGCGCTTCGTGGCCCCATAGGGAGCTCCACCGAAGGCCCCAGTGCCACCGTCCACATGCGTCCCCCCCACTAAGTACAGCGTTTCGTGACCCCATGGGAGCTCCACCGAAGGCCCCCACCGTCCACATGCGTCCCCCCCCGCTCAGTACAGCGCTTCGTGGCCCCACTCCACCGAAGGCCCAGTGCCACCGTCCACACGCGTCCCCCCCACTCAGTACAGCGTTTCGTGGCCCCATAGGGAGCTCCACCGAAGGCCCCAGTGCCACCGTCCACATGCGTCCCCCCATCTCAGTACAGCGCTTCGTGGTCCCAAAGGAGCTCCACCGAAGGCCCCAGTGCCACCGTCCACATGCGTCCCCCCCACTCAGTACAGCGCTTCGTGGCCCCACGGGGAGCTCCACCGAAGGCCCCAGTGCCTCCGTCCACATGCGCCCCCCCCACTCAGCACAGCGATTCGTGGCCCCATAAGTAGCCCCACCGAAGGTCACAGTGCTACCGTCCACATGCGTCCCCCCCACTCAGTGCAGCGTTTCGTGGCCACAGGGAGCTCCACCGAAGGCCCCAGTGGGACCGTCCGAGTGCGTCCTGAAACACCCAATTTGGCATTTTCACCTACCCATTACAACGTTTCGTGGCCCCATAGGGAGCTCCACGGAAGGCCCCAGTGCCACCGTCCGCATGCGTCCCGCACACCCATTGTGGCGTTTTCACCCACCCAGTGCAGCGTTTCGTGGCCTCACAGGGAGCTCCACCGAAGGCCCCAGTGGGACTGTCCGCAAGCGTCCCGAAACACGGAAGCACCAATTAGCGTCCGCCCTTGTCAGGAGGCCAAATAGGGCCAAACCATGGTAAACCAATGATTTTGGCTTCCTCGCCCAGGCGTTTTGAACGCTCCGACACCTCGCGAAACCCTTTGTCCAGGTCCATGGGGAGGGGGTAGGGGTAAACCTCTCCCCGAAGGGGAAGAAGGAGGGGTGGAAGAGGAAACTCCCTAAACCACCTACGCCCAGAGGGCTGGTGGGATTTCGAGCACCAGTACGCTGCCGGACCTGGAGGGTGTTCACGTGTCGGGCCCTTGGAGGCGATACTCGTTCGACACGGTTTCGATATTTTCTTGGGTGCTCGCAATTATTTCTGGGATGTGGTCCTTAAGTACGATGGGGACAGCATATCCTTGGGAGAGGTCCGGGGAGTAGTGGTATTGGTACTTTCCAGTGCCCCCAGGGGGAGGGGAATCACAAGCAGCCGGATTCGCAATTGGGTTTTTTTCGGCCAGTGGTCAAGCTGGGCTAAGACCAGACAGGATGATAAAGTCAGAAACAGGCGGGGGCGCACACCGCCGTGGTGGGTTATTGCGAGGGCGACGGAATAGAGCATAGGCATAATAGGAAGAACATCATGACATCCATTGACGTCTACATCACCTTCGCGTCGTAGTGTGGACCTGCTTCTCATCACAGGGGGGAATTGAGAAGGAGGAGGCCTTGTTAGAAGGCGGCGGGGCTTCCCAGAAACCCTAGGCCCTTGGGCCTTCAGGGATGTTTTATGTGTCTTCGGGGGAGGCTCAGGCAATTTCTCAGAAGGCCGCAGGCAAAACGGATCGCGTGTGGAAAACAACAGGATGGGCCCGGAGAGTCCTGGAGAATTTCGCGCCGGATTTCGAGTTGCATTTCGCGTTTTTACCTAACAGCGAAGACTGATAGGTTTCTAGTTGACTCAAAAGAGCTCACAGATCACTCCACAGGGGGGTCCGGGCAGGCGTTGGGAGTTGCCGGGCGGCAGGGGGCCCCGCTCGTTTTTCACCAACAGTCACACACTTCGTGCTCTTCGACTTCCCAGAACTCCATTCCCAGGCCACATTCTGGAGGGCCGGATGCAACAGTCACACACTTCGTGGTCTTCGAGTCCCCAGAACTCCATTCCCGGGCCACATTTTGAATGCCCGGAGCCAACTGTAGGCCACTTCGTGGTCTTCGAGTTCCCAGAACTCCATTCCCGGGCCACATTTTGGATGCCCGGAGCCAACTGTAGGCCACTTCGTGCTCTTCGAGTTCCCAGAACTCCATTCCCGGGCCACATTTTGGATGCCCGGAGCCAACTGTAGGCCACTTCGTGGTCTTCGAGTTCCCAGAACTCCATTCCCGGGCCACATTTTGGATGCCCGGAGCCAACTGTAGGCCACTTCGTGGTCTTCGAGTTCCCAGAACTCCATTCCTGGGCATGAATTTGAATGCCCGGAGCCAACTGTAGGCCACTTCGTGTTCTTCGAGTTCCCAGAATTCCATTCCCAGGCCACATTTTGAATGCTGAGGCAGGCTGAGGCTGAGGCTGAGGCAGGCTGATGCTGAGGCAGGCTGAGGCTGAGGCCGAGGCCGATGCAGGCTGAGGCTGAGGCAGTCTGAGGCTGACGCCGAGGCTGAAGGCAGACTGAGGCTGAGGCTGAAGCAGGCTGAGGCTGAGGCTGAGGCAGGCTGAGGCTGAGGCAGGCTGAGGCTGAGGCTGAGGCAGGCTGAGGCTGAGGCTGTGTCTGTGACTGCCGTTGCCACTGCGACTGTCATCGCGAATGCGACTACGACTGCGAGAACAGCACAATTCTACAACTGGATTCTCATTTGAATCTTAAGGGGAATGCTTCCAGATATGCTCCTACACATCGCTGTTAGGTTGCTTTGCCGGGATAATTATCTTGGCCAAGAATCAAGATTGAGCAAACATCCACGTTTCAATTCACTTCGTTTTCCGCCTGCCGTTTCGGGGTCTTGCATTGCCAGAAATCCACGCAACATCCGCTGCGGCACGTCTGCAAGGTCGGCACAGTGAGATCTTCCCAGACTTGTGCCGGACCTTGAGATCCAGCGCCTCAATGTTTTTCGAGCCAGGCGTTGTTGCCTCGTTTCGGTCCCTGGGGCCATCACATATGGATCACCGGGCCCTGGGGCTGTCGAGCAAGTCAATGCATCGGGTCTCTGAGTCTGCCAGCAAACGAGGGTCCTATCTTTGTCCGAATGCGGCCCCATTCATGCCTGCAGATCGTCGTCGTCATCATCCCCATCGCCGTCATGAACGTCGTCGTCGTCGTTGTTGCTGTCGTCGCCCACCATAATTCTTTACGCTTCGCGTATCCCCACCAGCCCATCTCACAGCAGCAACTCTCGCGAAGCATGCCGACAGTCGTGTTTTTCAGGCGTGTGTCCGCTTGGCCCCGCATATCTCCCCTGTTCCTCCTTCCTCCCGCCTCCTTGTACATCCTCCTTGTGGGGGGAGCGGGAGAAGGACGAGGCGGAGGAGGAGGGAGAGAAAGCGCTCCTCGTGATTTGAGTCGTTTGGGGTTTCTCGTCCTGGTGTGAGTCGTTCGGGCCCTTCTTCCTGGTGTGAGTCGTTCGGGCTCTTCGTGGTGTGAGTCGTTCGGGCTCTTCGTCCTGGTGTGAGTCGTTCGGGCTTCTCGTGGTGTGAGTTGTTCGGGCCCCTCATCCTGGTGTGAGTCGTTCGGGCCCCTCCTCCTGGTGTGACTCGTTCGGGCTCCTCGTGGTGTGAGTCGTTCGGGGCCCGCGTCGTGGTGTGAGTCGTTCGGGCTCCTCGTGGTGTGAGTCGTTCGGGCGCCTCGTCCTGGTGTGAGTCGTTCGGGCCCCTCCTTGTGGTGTGAGTCGTTCGGGCTCTTCGTGGTGTGAGTCGTTCGGGCCCCTCGTCCTGATGTGAGTCGTTCGGGCTCCTCGTGGGGCCTCTTGGGGGCCTCTTGGAGCCTCGCGGGGCCTCTTGGGGGCCTCTTGGGGGCCTCTTGGGGGCCTCTTGGGGGCCTCTTGGGGCCTCGTGGGGCCTCTTGGGGGCCTCTTGGGGGCCTCTTGGGGGCCTCTTGGGGCCTCGTGGGGCCTCTTGGGGGCCTCTTGGGGGCCTCTTGGGGGCCTCTTGGGGCCGCTTGGGGGCCTCTGGGGGGCCTCTTGGAGGCCTCTTGGGAGCCTCCTGGGGGCCTCTTGGGGCCATCTTGGGGCCTCTTGCGACCTCCGCAGAAGCGCAAAGGAGAGCTGCCCCCTGAGAAGGACAAAATGAGCCCAAAGCCTTCGTAAATCAATGATTTTGCTATGAGGGAAGATGAGCGCGGCCCCCTCAGAAGGCCAAAATGGGGCCAAAACCCTTCGTAAAATCAATGGTTTCTGCTTCAACGACGAGTTCAGGGACCAAACTCCCCCCCCCCCCTCGGGGCCAGAATCCTCGTGAAGGTCGTCGTTGTTTTGCCCTCCCAGGAGTCGGAAAAGACCCCTCCAACGACCCGCGGGGCGCCCTCTCCAGGTCCAGGGGGAGGGGGTAGGGGGAGGGGTAAACCCCTCCCCGAAGGGGAAGAAGGGGGGTTGAGGACAGAGCTTGCTCTCTAGAGAGCTTAGAGAGCCCGCTCTGTCCTCAACTTTTGCTTTGCTTGCCTGGCTCTGAATTGACCCTCTGCCCCCCCGCCCTCAATTGTCAGCCCGCGCCCCCCCCCAGGGGCCTCATGACAATCCGGAATTGTCCGCCCTCGTCTGCCTGTCCCGCCCCCCACTATTTCATTGGCGCCAAGGGTCCTCGAAACAATGATTTAATCGTCCACCCCAAAAATTCCCAACCAACCTGTGTTGTTGGGTCCTCGTTTTTTGAAGAGACGGTCCCCGCGTTCTCCTCCTCCTCCTCCTCCTCCTCCTCCTCCTCCTCCTCCTCCTCCTCCTACTCTCCTATCCTCCTCCCCCTCCTCCCTCCTCCTTCCACCCCCCCTCTTCCATGCGCTTCAACCACCCAGTACAGCGCTTCGTAGCCCCATAGGGGGCTAGCTCCACCGGAGGCCCCAGTGCCACCGTCCACATGCGCCCCCCCACTCAGTACAGCGTTTCGTGACCCCATGGGGAGCTCCACCGAAGGCCCCAGTGCCACCGTCCACATGCGTCCCCCCCGATCAGTACAGCGTTTCGTGGCCCCATCGGGAGCTCCACCGAAGGCCCCAGTGCCACCGTCCACATGCGTCCCCCCCACTCAGTACAGCGCTTCGTGGCCCCAAAGGGAGCTCCCACCGAAGGCCCACAGTGGCCACCGTCCAAAGAGACGCCCCCCCCACTTCAGTAAAGCGCTCGTGGCCCCATCCAGGAGCTCTCCGAATGGCCCCAGTGCCACCGTCCACATGCGGCCCCCCCTCACTCGTAAACGCTACTTGGCCCCATATGAGCTCCACCGAAGGCCCATGCACCGTCCGCATGCTCCCCCCCAACTCCAGTACAGCGCCTTCGTGGCCCCCGTAGGGAAGCTCCACCGAAGCCCCAGTGTCCAACGTCCATGCGTCCCCCCCCCACAAAAGGCAAATCAGTACATCGTTTCGTGGCCCCATAGGGACGACCCTCCACCGAGGCCCCCAGTTTGCCCACCGTCCACATGCTCCCCCCCACTCAGTACAGAAAATACATCGCTTCGTGTCCCCATAGCGGCTCCACCGAAGGCCCCAGTGCCACCGTCCACATGCGCCCCCTCCCATACAATACAGCGTTTTCGTGGCCCCATAGGGAGCTCCACCGAAGGCCCCAGTGCCACCGTCCACATGCGTCCCCCCCACTCAGTACAACGTTTCATGGCCCCATAGGGAGCTCCACCGAAGGCCCCAGTGCCACCGTCCACATGCGTCCCGCACACTCACTCCAGCGCTTCGTGGCCCCATGGGGAGCTCCACCGAAGGCCCCGTTGCCACCGTCCACATGCGTCCCCCTCTCCAGTACAGCGCTTCGTTGTCCCAAAAGGAGCTTCCACCGAAGGCCCAGTGCCGCGTTCGCATGCGTCCTTCCCCCCCACTCAGTACACGCTTCGTGGCCCCACGGGGAGCTCCACCGGAAGCCCCAGTGCCTCCGTCCACATGCGCCCCCCCCACTCAGCACAGCGATTCGTGGCCCCATAAGTAGCCCCACCGAAGGTCACAGTGCTACCGTCCACATGCGTCCCCCCCACTCAGTGCAGCGTTTCGTGGCCACAGGGAGCTCCACCGAAGGCCCCAGTGGGACCGTCCGAGTGCGTCCTGAAACACCCAATTGGGCATTTTCACCTACCCATTACAACGTTTCGTGGCCCCATAGGGAGCTCCACGGAAGGCCCCAGTGCCACCGTCCGCATGCGTCCCGCACACCCATTGTGGCGTTTTCACCCACCCAGTGCAGCGTTTCGTGGCCTCACAGGGAGCTCCACCGAAGGCCCCAGTGGGACTGTCCGCAAGCGTCCCGAAACACGGAAGCACCAATTAGCGTCCGCCCCTGTCAGGAGGCCAAATAGGGCCAAACCATGGTAAACCAATGATTTTGGCTTCCTCGCCCAGGCGTTTTGAACGCTCCGACACCTCGCGAAACCCTTTGTCCAGGTCCATGGGGAGGGGGTAGGGGTAAACCTCTCCCCGAAGGGGAAGAAGGAGGGGTGGAAGAGGAAACTCCCTAAACCACCTACGCCCAGAGGGCTGGTGGGATTTCGAGCACCAGTACGCTGCCGGACCTGGAGGGTGTTCACGTGTCGGGCCCTTGGAGGCGATACTCGTTCGACACGGTTTCGATATTTTCTTGGGTGCTCGCAATTATTTCTGGGATGTGGTCCTTAAGTACGATGGGGACAGCATATCCTTGGGAGAGGTCCGGGGAGTAGTGGTATTGGTACTTTCCAGTGCCCCCAGGGGGAGGGGAATCACAAGCAGCCGGATTCGCAATTGGGTTTTTTTCGGCCAGTGGTCAAGCTGGGCTAAGACCAGACAGGATGATAAAGTCAGAAACAGGCGGGGGCGCACACCGCCGTGGTGGGTTATTGCGAGGGCGACGGAATAGAGCATAGGCATAATAGGAAGAACATCATTACATCCATTGACGTCTACATCACCTTCGCGTCGTAGTGTGGACCTGCTTCTCATCACAGGGGGGAATTGAGAAGGAGGAGGCCTTGTTAGAAGGCGGCGGGGCTTCCCAGAAACCCTAGGCCCTTGGGCCTTCAGGGATGTTTTATGTGTCTTCGGGGGAGGCTCAGGCAATTTCTCAGAAGGCCGCAGGCAAAACGGATCGCGTGTGGAAAACAACAGGATGGGCCCGGAGAGTCCTGGAGAATTTCGCACCGGATTTCGAGTTGCATTTCGCGTTTTTATCTTGGCCAAGAATCAAGATTGAGCAAACATCCACGTTTCAATTCACTTCGTTTTCCGCCTGCCGTTTCGGGGTCTTGCATTGCCAGAAATCCACGCAACATCCGCTGCGGCACGTCTGCAAGGTCGGCACAGTGAGATCTTCCCAGACTTGTGCCGGACCTTGAGATCCAGCGCCTCAATGTTTTTCGAGCCAGGCGTTGTTGCCTCGTTTCGGTCCCTGGGGCCATCACATATGGATCACCGGGCCCTGGGGCTGTCGAGCAAGTCAATGCATCGGGTCTCTGAGTCTGCCAGCAAACGAGGGTCCTATCTTTGTCCGAATGCGGCCCCATTCATGCCTGCAGATCGTCGTCGTCATCATCCCCATCGCCGTCATGAACGTCGTCGTCGTCGTTGTTGCTGTCGTCGCCCACCATAATTCTTTACGCTTCGCGTATCCCCACCAGCCCATCTCACAGCAGCAACTCTCGCGAAGCATGCCGACAGTCGTGTTTTTCAGGCGTGTGTCCGCTTGGCCCCGCATATCTCCCCTGTTCCTCCTTCCTCCCGCCTCCTTGTACATCCTCCTTGTGGGGGGAGCGGGAGAAGGACGAGGCGGAGGAGGAGGGAGAGAAAGCGCTCCTCGTGATTTGAGTCGTTTGGGGTTTCTCGTCCTGGTGTGAGTCGTTCGGGCCCTTCTTCCTGGTGTGAGTCGTTCGGGCTCTTCGTGGTGTGAGTCGTTCGGGCTCTTCGTCCTGGTGTGAGTCGTTCGGGCTTCTCGTGGTGTGAGTTGTTCGGGCCCCTCATCCTGGTGTGAGTCGTTCGGGCCCCTCCTCCTGGTGTGACTCGTTCGGGCTCCTCGTGGTGTGAGTCGTTCGGGGCCCGCGTCGTGGTGTGAGTCCTTCGGGCTCCTCGTGGTGTGAGTCGTTCGGGCGCCTCGTCCTGGTGTGAGTCGTTCGGGCCCCTCCTTGTGGTGTGAGTCGTTCGGGCTCTTCGTGGTGTGAGTCGTTCGGGCCCCTCGTCCTGTTGTGAGTCGTTCGGGCTCCTCGTGGGGCCTCTTGGGGGCCTCTTGGAGCCTCGTGGGGCCTCTTGGGGGCCTCTTGGGGGCCTCTTGGGGGCCTCTTGGGGCCTCGTGGGGCCTCTTGGGAGCCTCTTGGGGGCCTCTTGGGGGCCTCTTGGGGCCTCGTGGGGGCCTCTTGGGGCCTCTTGGGGGCCTCTTGGGGGCCTCTTGGGGGCCTCTTGGGGGCCTGGGGGCCTCTTGGGGGCCTCTTGGGGCCGCTTGGGGGCCTCTGGGGGGGGAGGCCTCTTGGGAGCCTCCTGGGGGCCTCTTGGGGCCATCTTGGGGCCTCTTGCGACCTCCGCAGAAGCGCAAAGGAGAGCTGCCCCCTGAGAAGGACAAAATGAGCCCAAAACCTTCGTAAAATCAATGATTTTGCTATGAGGGAAGATGAGCGCGGCCCCCTCAGAAGGCCAAAATGGGGCCAAACCCTTCGTAAAATCAATGTTTCTGCTTCAAAGACGAGCAGAGGGACCAAACTCCCCCCCCCCCTTTCGGGGCCAGAATCCTCGTGAGGGTCGTCGTTTTTTGGCCCTCCCAGGAGTCGAAAAAGACCCCTCCAACGACCCGCGGGGCGCCCTCTCCAGGTCCAGGGGGAGGGGGTAGGGGGAGGGGTAAACCCCTCCCCGAAGGGGGCAGAGCTCTCTCTAGTTAGAGAGCCCGCTCTGTCCTCAACCCCCCTTCTTCCCCTTCGGGGAGGGGTTTACCCCTCCCCCTACCCCCTCCCCCTGGACCTGGAGAGGGCGCCCCGCGGGTCGTTGGAGGGGTCTTTTCCGACTCCTGGGAGGGCAAAACAACGACGACCTTCACGAGGATTCTGGCCCCGAGGGGGGGGGGGGGGGAGTTTGGTCCCTGAACTCGTCGTTGAAGCAGAAACCATTGATTTTACGAAGGGTTTGGCCCCATTTTGGCCTTCTGAGGGGGCCGCGCTCATCTTCCCTCATAGCAAAATCATTGATTTGACGAAGGTTTGGGGCTCATTTTGTCCTTCTCAGGGGGCAGCTCTCCTTTGCGCTTCTGCAGAGGTCGCAAGAGGCCCCAAGATGGCCCCAAGAGGCCCCCAGGAGGCCCCCAAGAGGCCTCCAAGAGGCCCCCAAGAGGCCCCCAGGCGGCCCCAAGAGGCCCCCAAGAGGCCCCCAAGAGGCCCCCAAGAGGCCCTACGATGCCCCAAGAGGCCCCCAAGAGGCCCCCACGAGGCTCCCAAGAGGCCCCAAGAGGCCCCCAAGAGGCCCCCAAGAGGCCCCCAAGAGGCCCCGCGAGGCTCCAAGAGGCCCCCAAAAGGCCCCACGAGGAGCCCGAAGGACTCACACCACGACGCGGGCCCCGAACGACTCACACCACGAAGAGCCCGAACGACTCACACCACAAGGAGGGGCCCGAACGACTCACACCAGGACGAGGCGCCCGAACGACTCACACCACGAGGAGCCCGAACGACTCACACCACGACGCGGGCCCCGAACGACTCACACCACGAGGAGCCCGAACGAGTCACACCAGGAGGAGGGGCCCGAACGACTCACACCAGGATGAGGGGCCCGAACAACTCACACCACGAGAAGCCCGAACGACTCACACCAGGACGAAGAGCCCGAACGACTCACACCACGAAGAGCCCGAACGACTCACACCAGGAAGAAGGGCCCGAACGACTCACACCAGGACGAGAAACCCCAAACGACTCAAATCACGAGGAGCGCGTTCTCTCCCTCCTCCTCCGCCTCGTCCTTCTCCCGCTCCCCCACAAGGAGGATGTACAAGGAGGCGGGAGGAAGGAGGAACAGGGGAGATATGCGGGGCCAAGCGGACACACGCCTGAAAAACACGACTGTCGGCATGCTTCGCGAGAGTTGCTGCTGTGAGATGGGCTGGTGGGGATGCGCGAAGCGTAAAGAATTACCATCTGCATCAGCATTCGCTGGCCAGAGCCAAAGGTTTGTATCAGAAGGGGTCATCGCGCCATCACGACGGGTGAGTTTAACCAACACGTTGCGGGTGGGCGGGTGGGACGCTGGGACGCTCTTCGGAGGTGGTCACGCGCGGATGCCAGCAAGGTGATTTGCACCGCATATACATTGCACCCCGTAGGCGGCACCTCATGTTTTGCACCCATCGTTTGCACCGCATCGTTTCCACCGCGCACTTTGCAGACAGTATATCGCGCCGCATAGCTCTCACCCCATGCGCTGCACGACGTCGTTGTGGTTGGTCCACGCCCTAGCAGGAATATACTTGTGCGCATGTACGCATAACATTTGTAAGTGATGTCTACACGTTTTGTTTTCGCAATTTGGGGCATCCCTTTGTTTGTGTTTACCCTCTCGCTCGCATTCCTGGACCTCCCCGTACGTCGCAAGACCACGACGACTTCCACCACAACGTCAACCTCTTCGACTACGACCACTACCACAATATACATCACATTCAAGGATGGGTTCTTTTCGCCTTCCTCCTTATCCGTAACGTAGTAGTCGCACTGCTCTTCTTGCCCTCGTTGTGCCGACTCAGGACTCCATGTCGTTGCTGCTGACGCTGCTGTGGCTGCCACCCCCGCCACCGCTGCGGTTGCTTGCTGTCGTGTCTCTTGCTCCTGCTTGTTTGTTCCAGTGCCTAGCGCCGCTATTCGCTCGGGGCTATCGCAGGGCTCATTTCGATACCTCCGATTCGATTCGATTCAACTTCGATGGCTTCCGATTCCGATTCGATTCGACTTGGGATTCCGATTTGGGTTCCGATCTCTCTTTGGAGGCATATTCGCCTGCCGATGCCGGCTGGTTCGACTCTTCCAGACTTGGTTGCCGATTTCCGCCGATCCGATTCATTTTGATAGCCGATCCGACATTGATTCTGGGGTGGACAGGACACCCACCCTGTCACGCTGATTAGTGAATTGTCAGTCTTCCGTTCTCGGGAGGGCGCCGCGGCCGTCATTTTCCACGCTTGCGCCCGCCAGGTTTGGGCCCGAGGTCGTTTTCACTGAACCGCGTTTTGCTAAAGGGGGCTTTGACTCCTCAGGTGGAAAGCCCAATCTGGTTCCAATGCCTCCCAATTTGAGGTTTCTGTCCCCCTTCTTCCCACCGATGGGCACCGTATTGCTTGGCTTCCGCCTGCGGAAGGCCGCCACCGGCCTTGCACGGGCACAGAAAGGAAACCGTCGTGCCTGAAGGTTGGAGGACCTTTGGTGGTGTACGATTCGGTTCTGGCCCTCCTGCCATGGTTGTGCTGACTTCAGTCGGCCTGGATTAGTAGGTCGACCCCGCCAAGTCAAGGGTACCCTTGAGTCCTGTGCCTCGCGACCCGTGCCTCCTTACACCCCCTTGGCGATGTGGCGTGGCCCTCGGAAGGGTCTTGTGTCCTCTCGCGTGTCCTGTCCAATCAAGGCCGACTGTACGATCCGATCCTGGGCCCTCCTGCCATGACCGGCTGCCTAACCAATCCGGCTGTCGTCGGCGCATCCGCCACCGTGACAGCAGAAGTGCTCTGCGTGGCGACCGCTTCGAACCCTCGCCGGAAGCAGGCCGCGGCCCGCGCTGCACCCCTCGCGCCCTTTCCTCTCGTAGGAGCTCTTATCGCGGCGTCGTTTGGGCCGTATTCCTCCTCCTCCTCCTCCTCCTCCTCCTCTTGCTCCTCCTCTTTCTCCTTCCTCCTCCTCCTCCTCCTCCTCCTCCTCCTCCTCCTCCTCCTCCTCCTCCTCCTCCTCCTCCTCCTCCTCCTCCTCCTCCTCCTCCTCTCCTCCTCCTCCTCCTCCTCCTCCTCCTCCAGTTGGCATTCTGGCTCACGCGCCGCCGCCGCTGGGTCGCCCCGCCGACCCGCCGCCTCGCCGATGCCGCCGACGACCGACGCCCGCTCCGCGAAGGCGACGCTGGACGCTGCGCGCGGCGCAGTGCTGGCGACGCACGCGGCGGCTGGGCTTGCGAGCGGCCAGCGGGAGGCGGTACGCCTCATCCGCGCCGCCGAAGGCCTGCTGCGCACGGCGGTGGCTGTGCTCGCCACGCCCTCCTCCCCCGCGCTCGTCGCGGCGCCCCTGGCGGATCCTGCGGCTTCCTCGCGCAGGAGGCGGCGGCCCCGCGGCCGCGGCGGCTCGAAGGGCGGGGGCGAGAACGGCAAGCACTACATCGTCGCTGACGGCATGGACATCGACAAGGGGTCGGCGGGCGAGGTGGCCACGGGGGCTGGCGCCCCGCCTCAGCCGATGCTGGAGGACGACGCTTGGGCCGACGAGCTGCCCGTGGTGATGCAGGCTCGTGGCCCGCCTGCCAGCACAGTCCAGCGCGAGGGCAAGGGCAAGAACGCGGGCAAGGGCGGCGAGAGCGGCGGCAAGGGCAAGCTTGGCCACCTCGAGGTGTGGCAGCTGAGGAACCTCGTCGTCCGCCTGCGGGAGCGCGCTGGGCTGCCTCCCGCTCCCGAGACGGCCCCCTTCGACCACGGCGTGCTGGTCGCAATGGCCGTCGAGCTCGAGGAGTTGGCGGCCTCGTCCGACGGCGCGCGTGGCGGGGGCTCCGGAGCGGCCGGTGGCCGTCGAGCGCGCGGTGGTCCACGTGGTGACGGTCCAAGGCCCGGGGCGGCCGGCCGCGGGAGGAGCAGCGGGGGGGGGTGGTAGGCGGCCTCGCCGCTTCGCGCGCAGGGCCCTCGCCCCTTCCCCCTCCCGCGGACATGGACGGCATTGACAAGTCCGTCCACGTGTGAGCTCGACTGCATCGAGTTCGCGGTCGGGGGGTCTGGCTCCTCAGGTGGAGACCAGGCCCCCCGCGGCGGGAGGCGGGGAACACGCGCCCTCCTGAGGCTCGGTCATCATCCTCCTCCTCCCCCTCCTCCTCCTCCTCCTCGTCCTCCTCCTCCTCCTCCTCCCTCCTCCTCCTCCTCCTCCTCCTCTCCTCCTCCTCTCCTCCCTCCTCCCTCTCTCTCCTCCTCCTCCCTCCTCCTCCTCCTCCTCCTCCTCCTCCTCCTCCTCCTCCTCCTCCTCCTCCTTTGGGGGCGGTGGGAGGTTGTGCAGCTGTAGCACTTCCTCCAGCCAGAAGGCAGCCTTCGGCTTCCCGTGGGGCCCCCCGTGGTCGTCTTGGGGCCCGCTTGGGCCGTATCGGGGCCCTGTTCGGTTGTCTTGGGGCCATTTCGGGTCCCTTGGGGCCGTCGTTGGGCTCTCTTGGGCCGCGATTCGGGCTTTCTTAAGCCGTCGCGGGTCCCTCCGCAGGCACTCTCGGGTCAGCTGGGGGCTCTGTTGGGGACGTCTTGGGCCGTCCAGAGGCACTCTTGTGGCTCTCAGTTGGCTTGTTTGGGTTTTCAAAACCAGAGCCAGTGGAGAGCGATATTCGGCCGAAGAGCGCAGAAAGCGAAACACCTTGAAAAACATGAGGAACCTTAATGTTTTGGCCTCTCGAGGGCATCCTGGGGTGTGCGTCCTGGGCCACCTTGGAAGCCTTGGAGAGCATTGGAGGGCGCCAAGTGGGCGTTGGACCTCCCAGGAAGCCTCCGGAAGGAGGGGCAGTGCACGCGAGTGAGCGCGAGGAGGCGGGGTGGCAGAATTGGCACTCTGTCACGCCGCCACGTGCCAGGGAGGACAGGGGCGGGCAGGTGCTTTTTTACCATGGGATGCGCATTGATTGCTGCTTACTTTGTTTTTACGGGGTCGCCGGGACGATGTGTGACTGCATGCGCAGCTCCCGGGTCGTCCCCCCAGACGCTGGGACCACATTCACACCCGCTGTCCGCCAGAGCAGCCGCATTCCTGGAAGGGTTTATTGGCAGAGTCCTTGCAGAAGGGTTGAACCAAGCAGCCGCAATTGCTTGCGGCTTCGAGGACAGTGGCCCGGCCCAGCTGTTCAGGTCTGCGATCGGCATTCTCAAGAAAGTGCCGCGCGCCACGATACGATTTCCCGAGTCCAAGTTCGTTAGAATAAGCTGTCCTGATGATGGTGGTCACGTCACGATGATGACGGCACCAGTGCTGAGCTTCTCAATGAGGTTCAACGAGCTCGCACAATCGTGCATCTGCGATTGAATACATGTATGTTTCATTCGCGCAGGCCCAGCTATATTCACGCACAGACTTAAATATGTAATCTCCTCGAATGGCCTTCGGCCCATTCCGCCACCGTGACTGAGTGATGGGTCATTGTGTGTCATATACGTCTAGGATGTTCGTTGCCATATCGCGGGAGGGCCTCTCGGGGGACCTCGCGCATGCAGTTTTGGGGCGTCTTTGGGGTCCTCCTGGGGGCTTCTTAGGGCCCTTAGGGCTTCCTGGGGGCCTCTTGGGACGGAAGGCTTGAATTGTTTGTTCGGGCTTCCATTTTTGGGCCCTTCTTGGGGCCGTCTTGGGGCCCTCCTGGGCCGTCTTGGGCGACTCTTGGGCTGTCTTTGGGCCCTCTTGGGGGCCTCTTGGGCTGTCCTGGGACGGTCTCGTGGGCTTTTTGGGACGTCTTGGAGCGTCACGAGCTCGAACAGTCGAGAACCCCCTAAATATTCATTATGTTGTATGGAAAGAATCATCCGGAGGAGGGTTGTCCAGGGGGGGTTGTCCAGGGGGGTTGTCCGGCTCGCCCCGGAGTAGTCCAGGGGGTTGTCCAGGGGGTTGTCCGGGACGTGTCGTGATGTCTTTTCGCAGCCAGGCGAGTCCAGTGAAGGGGCGCCATTCTGTCCGTCCCCTCCTGGTCTCGCCCCCATCTTCCCGCGATGTTTCCGCCTCCGTGTTCTGGCCAATTTCGGCCGCGATATCCTTGGGAGTTTGGGCTCCGAGATGGCGTGCCCAATGTGTTCCGTTCAGGTTTTGTTGGCCAGGACGTACATCTATGGCACCTTTGACTCGGAGATGCAGTGCGTGAGGTTGTCCAGCAAATTTCCGTTTATGCGCCCTTCCGGCGCATGATGGCTCAGTGGTGCGGCCAGGCTCGCTTGAGATGTCCTCGCAACCCTCATCTTAGGGATACCCTGACCGTGTTCGGCCCGCATCGCAAGCCGCATGATGGAGTTGTGGAGAGGGGAGGAGGAGGAGGGGGAGGAGGGGAGGAAGATCGGAGGGGAGGGGGTGGAGGAGGAGGAGGAGGAGGGGAGTGCACAAGAAGGAGGAGGGAGGTGGGAGGAGGAGGAGGAGGAGGAGGAGGAGGAGGAGCGCTGGCCACACCCCCGACTGCGAATGGCGTTCTCGCCCCTGCGTTGGCCACATCTTTGATCGGGAGCGGTGCTCTCGCTTGAGCTGCCCACAACCTTGCAATAGTCTTCACAGGGGCTCCATCACGCAGGGGCTGTCCTGGTTGTCCAGGAATTGTTTGTTGATCTTTTATGCAATATGATATCGCAGAAACCAGTGAACTTTCATTGACCTTTGCCTCTTAGGGCCCTCTTTGAGGTGCTCTTGGAGGCATTCTGGAACGTCTTGGGCGCGTTTTCGGCCGACCGGAGGCCATCTTGGGCGGCTCGGACCGACTGTTCAGCGATTCGGGCTCTTCTTGGGCCGCCTTGAAAGCCTCCTGGGGCCCTCTTGGCCCGTTTGGGGGCCCCCGTGGCCCCGACACCGAACATCGAGACACGCGACAAGACGCGGGGGGGCCGCTGGGGGCACTCGGGCAGCCCCAAGAGGTTTGAGAGCCAGGGGGGGTCCAGGCCCTTCCAAGAACCCTCAGGATCACGATGCTCCAATCTACTTTAGCCTCGGTCGCCAGAGCAAAGATCAAGCACCAAGAACGTACCGAAAGTTGAGGGTTTTCACGTGTCGGGCCCTGGGAGGCGATAGTTACTCGTTCGACACTATTTCGATACCCTCCTGGGTGCTCGAAATTATGTTCGGGATGTGGTCCTTGAGTACGATGGGAGCAACATAACTTCAGGATTGAGGACTGAGGTTCAGTGGATGCGTCAAAAGGACCTGAGAACAGTCCACTTCGTGCCACGGGGGCACGGTGGTGCACGTTCGGGGCAACACAGAGCCGCCCGTGCGCGTATGTCTTGCAAGCTTCACGGTCGCATGCGTGCACATGGTCATTTACAGTTCCACCCAAGTTACCATCCCCACCACTTCCGCGCCATTTTGGCTGCGCCCCAACCTTGGTTGGCTAGTTATGCATGCGCTCGCTCCTGGACCTGTTTCCTGGCAGCTGCAGCCCGCACCACCTCCCGCTTCCGGTGATGTGAGGTGCCGCCTAGGCCTCTGTTTGTTGGCGCGTTAGGCAATTAGGTTCGCGCGCGGCCCGCCCGTTCCGTTACACGCCGCCTGCGCTTTCGCTTGCGGTTGCGACACAAAGAGTATCCCCACCACTGCTGCCCGCGCGCTTGCTTCGCTTGCCTCTCTTTTCTTGCTGCCTAGTCGCGGCCCGAGTAGTGTTCGGACGGCTTTCGGCCTGCTTCGCGAGACCGCAGACCAAAAAGTATCCCCGCCATGTTTCGCCTTCGTCCTCCTCGACTACGCGTCAGTGGTCATCGAGCACATGCGCACGTACTTCTTCGTCGTTTTGGCGGTGCACGTGGATGTGGTGCACTTCCCGGCCCCCCTCACCTGCTGAGCGCTGCGCAGTTCGCCTGTGAGCGCGCGGCTTAACGTAGACACTGGCATGCTGTCGTGCGGTTGTTTGACGGCGTGCGGTTGTTCCGTATCGCTCGCGACCAAAGAGTATCCCCACCAGCCCATCAAAAACCGATAACCCAGGCGAGTTGGGACGATCAGGGGAGCGTGGGAGCAAGGAAGACGACAGGGGTTATCGTTCGATGGGGGGTGAGGGAGAATGGATGAGGAGGGACAAAGGGTGATGAATCTGCGGATGAGGGGAAGCATGAAGGATCATATGTTTTTTGGATGCCCCTCGGCGTCTCCCAGGATATCTCTTGAGGTCTTGTTCTCTTTTTGGGGCGTCTGGGAGCGCTGCGGCGGTTCCGAGAAATCCAGGATCGTTTTGGATACATGTTTGAGGTTTCGTGGGGCCTTTTTTTGGGGGGCCGCTTGGAGGCGTCTTTAGGATTTGTTTGGGGCCTCTTGGGGGCTCGTTGGGCCCTCGTTGGGCCCTCTGGGCGGGTCTCAGAGGCCTCTTGGGGCCGCCTTGGCCCCCGTAGCTCAAAAAGAGGGGGGCCCTCAATTCAGGTTTCCCCCCCCTGGGAGGCTCACACATGCTGCTGTTCTGCCCTCTTGGGGCGCTCTTGGGGCTGTCTTGGGCGCTCTTGGGGTCCTTTGGGGGCCCGTTTGGGCTCCTCTTGGGGCTATCATGGGCCGTCATGGAGCCATTTTGGGGCCTCTGTGGCCAGTCGGAAGCGAAACGGCGAGACGGCAAACCGCATTTGATGTACCATAGGTTTGAGAGCTATGTTGGCCTCTTGGTGGGGGGGTCGTTGGGGATGTCGGAAGGGCTCTTGAAACGGTCTTGGGGCCGTATCGGGGCGTCTTGGAGGTATGTCGGGGGCTATCTTGAGACATGATGAAGCAATTTGGACAATATTGGAGGCCATCGTGGGCCGTCTGAGGCTCTCTTAGCTCTTCGCGCAGGAGGCAATATGCCTACCCCCCCGCCGTCCCTGTCAGAAGACATACAAAGTGTTTGCGTGCCTGGCGAACATGACTCAAGAATTTGCCCCAAAGTGTACTTGGGGTATTTTTTGACAGGGATGGGGGGGTTCGCATCGGGTTGGCCACGCATGCTCCATATGTAAAGGCTGAGTGCGTTTTTGTTTGTTTTTATTGGGCTGGTGGGGGGGATCGCCCTCACTGTTCCTGGTTGGATGCCAGTCGCCTGGGGGAGAGGGTGTATATTAATAGGGCACAGGGATCGCCCCCTCCACCCCCCCCGAGCAGGGGAAGTAGAGATGCTGACAGAGAGGGGGCAAAACTCGTGAAAACACCTACGCCCAGCGGGCCGGTGGGATGGATTCATCCAGGGAAAATGATTGCATCGGAGGTTGATAGACCTCTTACCCTGACGCGTCGATAAGCGATTTGACCGTCTTCGGTTCGCGAGGGGGCGTCGCGGCCGTTATTTTTGCGTGTCCTGCTCCACCGGTTTCGGCCTTAGGCCGGTTTTACGAAATTGTGGTTCTAAAGCCGGGTGTTGCTAGAAGTACCCCTGGCCCAAGGCACCCCCAGGATACTTGGGGTGGCCCAGGCGGCCTCCAGGACACCCCTAACGAGGCCCAGAGGACCCCAGGGGCTCCAACATGGAGCGAAAAGCTGGGGGCACCTCTTGGGCCAGGGGCACTTCTAGCAACACCCGATACAGAGAGGTTTGCCCACCGCCGATGGCAGAGCGCCCAACGCCGCAGCCCGGAGCCCCAGGCCGGGCAGAACAGCGCACGGCCCAGACTTGGGGGGCGTGCTGTCTGGCTGCCATCCTGCGAGCTTTTTGTCGGCAGGCTCGCGTCGTGCCGACTTCGGCGCCGGTTTCCGACACCGCGTGGACTTTTCCACCTCTTCCGCCTCCTGCTCCTCCTCCTCCTCCTCCTCATCATCATCATCATCATCATCCTCTTCCTCCTCCTCCTCATCCTCCTCCTCTTCCTCGTCCCCCTCCCCCTCCTCCCCCTCCTCTTCCTACTCCGCGTCCTCCCCCTTTTCGCGCCGAGTCCGTTCCTCCTCGGGGTGCTGGGCAGACAGGGGCCGTGCCGCTTCGGATCCTCCCTCGGAGGCCGAGGTTCTGACACGATCGGCCGTTTCCGAAACGTCCAACTCGTTCCACATCGAACGATTCTGGGTCGCTCGCGGCGTTCAACGTGGAATCAACTCCGCTGGCGGCGCCGCCCGTCGACACGACACGAACCTACCGCAGGATTAAAGGACCGAATCGGGGGTTGCGAAAAGGTGCCCCTGGCCCAAGGTGCCCCAAGCTTTTCGCTGGATTTCGGAGCCCCTGGGGCGCTCTAGGCCTCGTGAGGGGTGCACTGGAGGCCGTGAGGGCCTCCCTGGAAATCCTGGGGGCACTTTGGGCCAGGGGCACTTCTAGCAGCACCGGACCAAAAGGCACGAAGAGCCAAACTGGGTGTGAACTTCATACAGACATGTTCCTCATCAGGATCTTCAGAACACCGCTGCAATGCCTCATCGTTTCGGCCAGTCTTTGGCCAACTTGGACTTGGGGTGTACGGCGCGGTATTTGACATCTGATTGATCGATGTTGTGTTGAACGGGATGTCGAAGCATAGATCGGAGCAGGCATCGGAAAGTAGAGGGGGGGCCTCCGAACACAAGACGAAAGCGTAGGAGACACGAGCAGCACAGTCATAGTGGCCGCCCAGCGGTGGACAAAAAAGGATTGGAAACAAATGAAAGGCCGAACATTATATGTACATCAAAACCATTGCCGTATGTTTGTGATTGTCGTTCAGACCATGTGGTAGCGTAGACGGTATGCAAGTGGGGAGTCGCACAGCGCGTTGGAAGGTTATTTACAAAAAGTATATAGGAATCATTCAATGTTAAGTGTAATGGGGATTCGCACCAGAGCAGGTACGACAATTGCATTGCCCTGGCAGTTGTCGAAACGTACACATTGAACAACCAAAGGGCACGAAGCGCCAAAGCGGTGCGAATTTACACACAACATTTCCCTCATCTGGACACCGCTGCAATGCCTCCACGTTTCGGCGGGTCTGTGCCAAACTCAGCCTTGTGGTGTGTCGACGTGGTATTCGACATCCGATTGTTTGACCAATACTGTGCCGAACCGGGCGTCGGAGCGGGGTTCAGAGCAGGCATCGTTGTGATGGACATCGGCGTCGTCGTCGTCTTCATCGTTATCCTCATCATGATCGTCCTCGGCATGCTCACCATCATCACCACCATCATCATCAGCACCATCATCACATGCCGAGGACGAGGACGCGGACCTCGGCGAGATCGGAGGATACCTTACCTGGTCCTTCTTGCCCCCGGAGTACGCTAATGTCACAAAGTACGAGGCAGCCTGGGGTCTTCCCCCCTTCCCTCCGCGTTCGCTTCTCTCCCACCATCTACCTCTGCAAGTCCACTCAATTGGATAAGTGAGGCCTCTATGGATGCTTCGACCCTTGAGCCGGCCCATGTAGTGCCATCCTTGCCATGTGTTTGTTTGGTCGGATCGAGTGGAACATCATCGCGAAATCCATGTCTTTGAGCCTCTGGGGGCAGCTTGGGGCTGTATTGCACCACCTTGGGGCTATCTTGTAGCCTCTTGGGACTGCGTTCGGGCCAACTTGGGGCCAGCCGCCCACGAACCCTGATTCTTGGGCCCCCTCGGAGCTCTCTTGGGGTCCCTCCAGAGGCCGTCTTGGGCCAGCGTGGGGCTCTCTTGGGGCCGCCTGGGGCCGTGAAGCGGCCCTGCTGGACCCTGTGGGGCCGTCTTGGACGTTTCCTGGGTCCAGGCTGGGGCCCTCCCGGGCCGTCTTGAGGCCATCCTCGAGGCCTCGGGGGCCGTCTTGGGCGGATGGGAGCCCGAGGACGCGAGACCTCGAGAACCTGTCGTTCACGACAGAGCGCCCAAGGACAGTACAGAGTCCGGCTTGGATGAGGAACAGTTGCGCTTCAAAAGGGGTTCGGTCGTTCTTTTGGTTTGCATGCGTTCCGCTACCTTTTTGGCGGCGAGCCCCCCTGGTGTGCCTTCGGACTTTCCAGACTTTCTCTGAAAAAAAGGGGCTTCGTTCCCTATCTATCGTTCCTTAGGTCAGGCGGAATACTGCATGTGTCTTCCCTCTTGGGGCTCTCTTGGGTGTCCTCTTGGGGGCGCTCTTGAGGGCGTGGGCTGCGCGGAGCGACACTGGGCTGCTCCGGGAGCGGGCGCCCTGGAGCGCTATTTTCGGTCTTTGGGGGCCCTCACCGGGCCTCGGGACTGCCAAAAAATGCTTCAGGATGAGAAACCAGTCCCAGAGAAGGTGTCGAGACTTCTGGGGGTCAACGCAATGAAAAAATCATGACGTCGGGGGTCTGGGTCTGGAGCGCCCTTGGGAGCCCCAGAGGCCACGGCCAGAGGAAAAAGGCATCTCTGGCGCAAGATTTGCAGGACCTTCCCGGGGGGCCTTCGGTGGAGCTCCCTGTGGGGCCACGAAACGTGTGCGGAGGAGGAGGAGGAGGAGGATGAGAAGGAGAGGGAGGGGGAGGGGGAGGAGGAAGGAAGGAAGGCAGGAAGGAGAGGAACGCGGGGGCCGTCTCTTCGGAGCGAGGACCCAACACCACAGGACGGCTGGGAAAGCCATCTCTGGCACAAGCGTTCCAGGACCCTCCCAGGGTGGTCTCTTCATCCGGGCACTCCCGGGGGCCGCGCCCCGCGTGCGCGAGCTGGGCAGATTCTGCACCTTTTTCACCGAAGCTTCCAGCATGCCTGTGGCCCGCCTGGAGCCTTCCCCCTCCAAGCTTCCTCCTCCTCCTCCTCCTCCTCCTCCTCCTCGTCCTCCTCCTCCCCGTCCTCCATCTCCTCCTCCTCCTCGTCCCTCCTCCTCCTTCTCCTCCTCCTTCTCCTCCTCATCGTCCTCCTCCTCCTCCTCCTCCCAACTCCTCCTCCTCCTCCTCCTCATCCTCCCAACTTCTCCTCCTCCTCCTCCTCCTCATCATCATCATCATCATCCTCCCAACTCCTCCTCCTCCTCCTTCTCTTCCTCCTCCTCCTCGCTCCTCCTTCCTCCCTCCTTCCTCCCTCCTCTCTCCTGCCCTCTTCACGTCTATCAGGTTGGTAAGCCAGGCCACTGTGGACCGTTCAGTTCTTTCCCACCCACCCTGCCCCCCTCTTTCTTCCATCTGCTGCTCCTTCGCCCCGTCTGCCCCTTCTTCTTGTCCGCAGCCTGTTCTGGACTGTCGTGGAGCGCTCTTGCAACATCTCGGAGCTCTTGGAGCTCTCGCTGGGTGCATCTGGGGCTGGAGTGGGGGTTCGGGGAGCCCGCGCCTGGGAGTTCCGGCATTTCTCACCGAGGCCCCAGGGACCCCTTGGGAACGCCATGCGCGCGCAAAATACAGCCATTCCGTTCAGAGAAGGTCCAGTCCGACGTCAGAAGGGGGTCGGTCGTTCCTTCGGTTAGTTTGCAATGCGTTGCCTTTTTGGTGGCGAGCCCCTTCGATATTCTTTAGGTTTTAACAGTGCTCGTGGATCTGCTTTGTCGTTCAGGGTGCTACACACGGGTTCGGCTGTTCTTTTGGATTTCACGGCTCGCTTTGGAACAACAAATGATTTCGTCTTCATTCTTGCCTTATTTCAGCAGCCCAAGTGTAATGATAGAATTGACCTAATTATGTTATCGGCCTCTTGCAGGCGATTTTAGCAACCCTGTGGCCCTCTTGGGTCGGCGATCGTGTTTTTGTATACGATCGGAACGTTTTCTGGTGTGTCCTGTGTTTGTGTGTGTGTGTGTGTGTTTGCACTGCGATCGTCATCGTCCGTCTCGAAGGACGCTCTGGCCTCGGCGCCGGCCGCACTCCTGCCCACCCGTTACTCACTGGGCGCGTTCCGCCTGCGAATAGTTACTTTGCGGGTAGCGGAGCGCGCTTGTCCAGTTGCCACCACAGTGTGAAGGATGCTCCCATGTCTTCCCCGGTGCGGAGCCCGTGCGTGCGCGGCCTCTCCCGGTGGGGTGCAGCGGTGCCGCGGCCTCCCGACGAGGGGCTCCGAGGACCCGCGCGCCCGACCACCCCCAGACCAGGCGGCGGCCCCGCGGCGCTTGTCATCGTCGTCGTCGTTGATTTTCCGTGGCTGTCGTCCTCCTTTTCCTCCTCCTCTTCCCTCTTCTCCTCCTCCTCCTGCGGTCCCGACCCGCGGTTCCGCCAGGCTCTCCGCGCCTCTTCCTCTCCCCCCTCCTCCCAGGCGTCCTCCTTGGTCCTTGGCCCCCTCCTCTTCGGCCCGAGGAGCGCCGTGCTCCTTGGGCTCGAGGCCCTCCGCTGTCGGCTGGCCGCGCGCGAAAGGGGAGGCTGACGGCTCTAACGACGAAGCGATGTTTATCCCTTAGGGGGTACATCCTCCTCCTCCTCCTCGTCCTCCTCGTCCTCGTTCTCCTCCTCATTCTCCTCGTGCTCTTCTCCCGCTGGTCCTCCCCCATCCTGCTGGCCTGCCCTCCTCCATCTCCTCCTCCTCCCCTCCTCGTCCTCCTCCTCCTCCTCTCTTCCTCCTCGTCCTCCCCCTCCCCGTCCTCCATCTCCTCCTCCTCCTCCTCCTCCTTCTCCTCCTCCTCCTTCTCCTCCTCCTCCTCGTCCTCCATCTTCTCCTCCTCCTCCTCCTCCTCCTCCTCCTCCTCCTCCTCCTCCTCCTCCTCCCCTTCCTCCCTCGCTCCCTCTGGCCTGGCCCCTGCCCCCCTCGCGCTGCACACGCCACTCAAGGGGCTCAGATCTCTCGGGCGCTGGCGACCCGGAGCAGGGCTGGCATGGATGGAACAGCGCGGGCACAGTGGGCCGGGCCTGCCAGGGAGCAGTTCGGATGTCAGACGCGGCGCGGGCGCACCAATCTTGTATATTCCTCCCTGGCCCCCTCCCTCCTCACCTCCTCCACCTCCTGCTTCTCCCCCAGTTCCTTGGCCCTCCTCCTCCTCCTGCTCCTCGCTATTGTAGTGGCCTTCGGCCAGTGCCGCCGATCCGGGTCGCTCGGGGTTATTCTCCAGACGCAGACATTATGGGGAAACCACCGGTTTTGCTTGAAACTTACCCTAAAACGTTGGGTTTCTCTGAGAAAGCGCGCTGCGACGGTTTCATTGCCAGCCGCGGAAATCCAATGGTTCTATGCGTCTGCCGGCAGGCCTTGAGCGCGTCTACAGAGGGGCCCTCTGTAAAATCGCAATTCCCCCGCCCCTCCTTGAGCGCATCTACAGAGGGCCCCTCTGTAAAATCGCAAATCCCGCGCCCCCCATTGAGCGCATCTACAGAGGGCCCCTCTGTAAAAACGCCAATCCCGCGGGGGCCTGAATTGCGTTGCCCCTTGAGCGCATCTACAGAGGGCCCCTCTGTAAAATCGCCAAACACCCCGCATCCGCCGGAAACTCGCACCCCCCCCCCATCCCCCCTTCCCCGGCAGAGCCACCCCGGCAACCCCCCCAGAGGCTGAGGCTCAGCCTCGAGGCTGTAGCTGAGACTCCTTGAAACTCACACGCCGGATCGGCGGATTTCCCCCCCCCTCTCTCCCTCCCTCAAGCAGGTCCCTTCTCCCTCCCTACCTCCCCTCCCTCCCCCCGCTGCCTCCTCTCTCTTCTCTCCCGCCTCCCTTCCCCTCCTGCCTCTTCGCCTCACCGCCTTCCCTATGTCCTGCCCCCTCGCCTCATCGCCCCCTTTCTTCCTTCTCCGCCACCCTCCCCCCCTCAGAACTACCAGCAGTAAGAGGAGGAGGAGGAGAAGGAGAAGGAGGAGGAGGAGGACGAGGAGGAGGAAGAGGAGGAGGATACACACATTGCTGAGATTGGGGCGTGGTGGATGCATCTTATGCTTCAGAGGTCTATCTTGCCGTCGACGAGGATGGAGCAGGAGAGACAATTTACATCGGCAACACTACCGCCGACGTGAACTCGTTCATTGTGCCACAAGATACCCATCTCGGCAACTCTACCCTCAACTTCACCTACCTGTTGGTCTTTACGCACACCGCGGAGGGGGACACTGTCATCTTCCCAGAGGTGATAATGGATTTGTATTTTCGGGTCCACGACGTGGTTTTCGTCGACCAGGATCTGGACGCCAGCGAGATCGGCGGCGTGATCACATGGAGCAACGATCCAACAAGTTTGAGCCTGACTGCGTATCGGGTCTACCTGGCCGCGGACGAATTCGGAGGGAATCGGTTGCAGCTGCTTCCCGACGTGCCCTTCGGCGACAACAATCTGACGATACCGGCAGAGACGTCCACCGCGGGTTTCACGCACGTGCTTGTGTACGTGGTCTCGGTGGCCACGGGCCTGACGGGAGACGTGGCCGTGGAGATGGAGCAGTCGTTGCCGAGGGCATCGTCGCTGTCCGAGGCCCTGGGCGTGGGGCTCGACACGCTGGACAGGCACTCCCCGGTGGCATTCGTCGCCTTCACGGACTTCGACCTGGACGCGGGGCAGCTCGGCGGGACGGTCTCCTGGGGCAGCCCCCTGGACACGGTGTCCGTCACGGAGTTCGGGGGCCACGTGCGAACCCTACCCCTACCCCCCACGATTTCTGAGGGGGAGGGTTGGGTTCACTTTGTTCGGGAGCTCCCGAGCGAAGCGAAACCCCCCCCTCCCCCCTCCGAAATCGTGGGGGATCGGGGCAGGGTTCGCACGTGGCCCCCTCAGGAGTACAACGTCTACTTGGCCGAGGGCGCGAGCGGCGCGGGCCGCCTCCACCTGGCGACCCTCCCCGCCCTCGGCGCGAGGAGCTTCCTCGTGCCCGCGGACACGGCCCTGGCCAGCTTCACGCACGTGCTCGTGTACCCGGCGTCCGCCATCGCGGAGAAGAGCACGACGGAGTCCCTGCTCATCGACGACACGTCTGCGTCCGTCTCCGCCCTCGCCTTCGAAGACCTGGATCTCAGAGCAGGAAAAGATACCCATGCCGCTACCACTGGCTCGTTTTCCCCTTTTCGGGCCTCCTGGGAGGCCCTCGTCGTCACCGCTGGATCCGCCTCGAAATCCTGGTCAGAGCGCACCCCGGGAGAGGTCCAGGGAGTAGCGGTACCTGTACCTCCCGGCCTCCCCAGGATCTTGACGGGGAGGAGCTGGGCGGGACCCTGACCTGGGCCCTGCCAGCGAACTTCCAGCACGCGAGGCGCATCCAGGCCTTCAACGTCTACCTCGCCATGGGGCCCTCGGGCGAGCAGCGGGCGCAGGTGGGCCAGCAGGTGGGCGCGTGGCTTAGCCAGGCGGGCACCTCGGGCACCACGCAGTTCGACGTGCCCTCCGACACGTCCGTCTACTCGTCCGATCCGGTGAAGACCATCACCTGCGACTTCACTCTGGCAGATGCTGTGACCAGCGTGTACTACAACGGCCAGGACGTCACGGCAAGCGTCTCCGGCGTCCTGGGCGAATGGTCCAGCACCAAGCGCCTGTCGTTCGTCGAGGTGCCGTCTGCGTACCTGGTCATCTCGGGCCGCGGCGATCGCGCGGGGTCTTCCCTGGACTTCTGCCGGCTGCCGAAGAGGAACAGAACCGCATGAACATAAACTTCTGGCGTTCCCCGCGGATGTCTTGGATCGGCGCTGGGCCACCCTGCCAGCGCCTCTGGCGCCGCCCCTGGCGCGCTCCGCGCGCCGGGGAGAGGTGTCCCGCGCGTATCCAAGCAGTGGCGAAGCGTCCTGGCTCGCCTATCGCCCTACCAAACAAAGTTCTAGGAACCTTTTGTGGTTTCCACGAAATGTTTTTAGAACATTTCTGGTTGACATTGTTTCGTTTTAACCGATCGGATCTATGCTCTAAGGACATGGTTTTTGTTATTAGAGCATGTTTGGGTTCTAAGAGCATTTCGTGGTAGGACTATAGGAATGCTGGGACGGTCGGTCCCTGCTCAACGGATCCAAGAAATCCGCGCGGACCTCCAAAAGGCTTTGTCTGTGTGTTTTTTGGTCCCTCCACAGGCTCGCCGGCTTCCAGCTCTCTTGCAGCGACGGCCTCACCAGCGGCGACGGCTCCTGGGAGGCGCTCGGCTCGGCGGCAGCCCTGGGCAGCGACCACCGCCAGGGCGGCGGCAGCGGCTGGGCCAGCCCCTGTGCGGCGAGTGGGCCGGCGACGCTGGCGTCGGACCCCGCGGCGGCGTGGATCTGGGCGGCCGGCGGCGAGCGGCACGTGGCCTTCCGCTGGGCGAGCCCCAGGCGTTCAGTCGAACATGTCCCTCCTACAGGAGGAATGTTCAAGACTAGTCCACAAAAATAGTCTCGGGGCGATGCTCCTCTATAATTGTCCAACTGTTCTTGGGCACTCTTTGGCTATCCTTGCCCCCGAAGATCCGCCTGTAGGGGGACATGCCCGACCTACCCCCAGCAGCGTCTCGGACCCGACGTCCTACCTGCCGTGGACGCACATCCTGGTCTACCCGCAGTCGTGGCTGCAGGAGATCTCCGTCCCTGCAGCGCTGGCGGTGCCCAGCGACACCGTGGCGTCCGCTGCCGCGCCCTCGTTCGTGGACGAGGATCGGGAGCCTTGAGACGGGGGTCAACGCAAACGGGGGTCAGCCAGGGCGCCAGATACTGCAGGATCCTGCGAAGACCCCCTCTGGCTGACCCGGGTCAGCGAGCCGCTCGTGGCCGCGAGGCGGCCGCGCACATTGGCTGACCCGGGTTTGCGAAGACCTGCGTTGCAGTTTTTTTTCCTGCATTGCAGTTTTTTGGTTTCCTGCTGACCCGGGCCTGGATTGACCCGGGTCAGAAGATCCCCAAGAGGACACCAGGGACGGCCTGGTGGGCGGGCGGCTGTCGTGGCGCGCGGAGGGCGACCTGTCGGCGGTCGCCGGCTACTCGGTCTATCTGGCTGGAGACGAGAATGGCACGGATCGGGCTTTGCTGGCATCGGTCGCCGGGGCGTCCACCACCGCGCTCGCCGTCCCCGCGGGTACTGAGCTGGGGAACGCCACGCACTTTCTGGTCTTCGTGGGCGGAACACATCAGTGTCCGCGGCCTCGCGGGCAAGGCCCCTGTGCCTGGGGCGCCCTCTCGCGGATATACCTCTCGCGGCACGCGTCCGCGCGACCGCGTATCCGCGGGATCGCGCCCCGGAGCCCAGACCGCGAGGGCGCGGATGTGGCGATCCCAGAGATCCAACGCATTGAAAAAGTCAGCACGGAGGTTTTTCGTAAATTTCGGCCCCTAGGGGACCTCGCCAGGCCTCGGGACCGTCAACAAAACTACTCAGGATGAAAAGACGGTCCCAGGGAGTGGGTCGAGACTTCCGGGGACCCCGCATTGAGCAAATCACGACCTCGGATCTCTGGGATGCTCGCTGCTCGTGAGGTCTGCCCCTTCTCCTCCTTCGCGGAGCGCTCCACACCCGCGGCGGCCATCGCGTACGACGACTTCCACGAGGAGTGCGACGCCCTGGACGCCGTGCGGTGCGGGCCGGCAGCGTGGCCCGGGAACTGCGGCCTGGGCGCGCTGCACGCCACGGCGGTGGAGGCGGCGGTGGGGGCGGCGCGCCTGGCGGGCCAGGGCCTGATCCTCACCTCCGCCGTCGACGTGGGAGGGTTCTGGAGTCTCAGAAGATCAAGCAGTGGCGAAGCGTCTCGGCTCGTCTATAGGCCCACCAAAGATGGTGGTTGGCACGGAATGCTCGTGGAACATTTCTGGCTGGAACTTGTCTTGCTGTTGGTTCATCGGCTCTGCGTTCTAAGAACATGGTTTTCGTTCTTGGAACATATCTGGGTGTTTAGGAACATGTCGTGGTAGGCCTATAGGAATGCCAGGACGGTCGGTCTCTGCTCAAGAAGAAGAAGAAGAAGAGGTACGTACCCCTACCGCTACCCCTTCGCCCGTTTTTCCTTTTTGGGTGCCTCCGAGGCCCTCGTCGCCACCGCCGGATTCGCCTCGATCGAGATCCTGGTCAGAACGCACCCCGGGAGAGGTCCTGGGAGCAGCGGTATCGGTACCTCTTTGGTCTCCCCAGAATCGGGGGGCCGAAAGGGATATTCCAGGCCTCCCAGATGGGGTCGGAGTAGATGGGGTCGAAGGATCGCGCTGCATCGCCGACGCATCGCCGGTGCGGCTCGATGTGGAGTCCGATTTCCTTCACGTCGACGTTGCCGATGCATCGCCCACGTCGGCGATGCATCGCCAGTGCATCGCCGATATATCGCCGATGCGGCGCGATTCCCCGGCCCCATCTACTCCGACCCCATCTAGGAGGCCTCTAGTTCATTTCGGGGTGCGAAAACAATAGGCACAAAGTCCAGCATCAGATGTTCCTTCTGAACAGGAGTCGCTGTCGGTGTTGTTGCGGTTGTTGTCCTTTTAGGACACAAGCTCGCCTGCCCAACAGCGGCCGCTGTCGGTTTTGGGCAACATGTGTCTTGGGTATCGTACCATTTGTTTCAGCTCTTCGTACTCCTATCGGGCGTCCGACTGGAAGTAGAACAACTGCACTGCATGAACACAAAATGGCTGGCGGCGCCTCTGGTGCCGCCCTTGGCTTGCTCCGCGCGCCAAGGAGGGGGGTCCACCGCCGATCCAAGAAATCCGCGCGGGCCTCCGAGAAAGCACGTTCATGCAGTTCGGAAGCTGGGCAAGGGCTGCTAAATCCGTGGCTGCTAAAATTCGGGAAGTTGTCTTCGTCCCTCCAGGAAGAAGCCCGAGGAAGAAGCCCGTTGACTGTTTCGCGTGCCGCGCCTCATTCCGGGAAGTTGTTTTTTCCTTCTGGGAGGGCCGTTTTAGCAGCGTTCTGTTCCTCCAGGTTCGCCGCCGGCGGGAGGCTGGCCGAGTGCGGCATCGGGGGTAACTACCGGTGGATCTACTCGAGGGGCTTCCCGTGCGCCGACCCGCCGGGACCCCCCGGGAGGGACGGTCTGCGGGTTGCGGTGGAGGCCCCCGAGGACGGGGGCCACGAGGAGTGGCGTCGGAGGCTCTGAGGGCCAGGGTTAAGTCGGGCCTGTCCCTCTACAGGGGGAATATTCAAAGATAGTCAAAAATAGTCTGGGGACGATTTTTCTACCATGTTTGATAATTTCGGGCGCATGTCTTGACAATTTTGAGTTTTTGGTCCAAAATCCGTCTGTGGGGGGCAGGCCCGACCTAAGGCCAGGGAGGTGCGCCGGGGAGCATCTGGCGCAGACCCATTTGAGGACGCGAGATGTGAAGAAGAAGCTGCTCGCGCCTCAGATCAAGCAGTGGCGACGCGTCTTAGCTCGCCGATCGGCCTACCAAAGAATGTTCTGAGAACCCTTCGTGGTGCACGAAACGTTCTTAGAACATTTCTGGCTGGGATTGTCATGTTTTAACACATCGGGTTTGTGGTCTAAGAACGTTGCTGTGGCTCTCAGAGCATGTTGGGTTCTGAGGACATCTCGTGGCAGGCTTGGAGGAACGCCGGGTTGGTCGGTGCCTGCTCAACCAGATGCGTCTGCGGGAGAGCAGCATGTCCTCCCCCACCCCCCTCCTCGTCTTCCGGTGGGACCCCAGGGAGGGGGAGGGGGGCCGCCAGTCGTCTCGCACGCGTCTTCCGGCGACGACGGGCGGCACAGAACACGCGTCTCCGCCGTCGGGGGCGCCTGGGCTGCCCCACGGCGGCGGGAGAGTCGTCACCCCGACGTGCCGCCGGGAGGGTCTGAAGTCTGCGTCTGCTCCGGCGCAGGCGCTCCCGTCGACAGAGCAGTCTATCGCTCGAGCAGGGTGTCGGCGGCAGAATTGATCTGCGCACCCCAGAACTCATATCCTCGCCGAATCTACAACACAACGCGCAGACTAGATTCATCTGTATGCGTATATAGATACGAGCGTTACACGTATTTGGGTGCAGATTCGACGAGGAAGCCAATGCTGGGGCATATCAATGCAGTCGACCCCCCAGCCAAATCGTAACCCGGTCTTCGTGTGCTAATCTTCGACCCCGTCGCGCGGAGGGTCGGCGGACTACAAGGCCCGCAACACGACGGCGGGCGAGCTCCAGTCGAAGCAGAGAAGACGCCATAGGCATAGACATGTGGCGCTCCGCGCGAGTTTGTGATCGTTGTTTGCACTCCTTGTTGTGTCGATCAGCGAGGGCCCCAAAGCTTCAGTCGGGCCTGTCCCTCTACAGGAGGAATGTTCAGAAGTATTCAGAACATAGTCCGGGGGCGATTCGTTTGAATTTTTGTGGGGCCATTTTGGGGGTATGTTTTGGGGTATTGGTAGTACTTTTTCGTCCAACATCCCGCTGTAGGAGGACATGCCCGACCTAAACAGAAACATTTGGCGCTCCGCGCGGGTTTGTTTTATTTGTTGATTCATTGTTTTGCCGATCGGCGCGGGCCCCCCAACCCCCCCCCCCCTTCCCCCCCGCCCCCCACATGGAGCAGATCGTGGCCGTTTTTGGCCCCCGTTTCGAGCAGGTGGAGCCTCTCCCCCACAGGACGCACTGTTGCAGACAGTCGCGTTGAGTAGACGTCCAGAGCCAGACCCCCCCGACCCCCCCATCCCCCCCCCAGTGTCGAAACGCCGAATAAGAACACGCTCCCTATCTTGGGTCCGCGCGGGCCTCCCCAGGCCCCAGGGCCGCCCCTGGCGCGCTCCGCGCCCCAGGGAGGGGCGCCAGGGGGGGGGCTCCGGCGCGGACCCCAGACATCCGCGTGGAGCGCAGGAAGTTTATGTTCGTGGCGTCGTTTCTTCTTCCGTCCAGACGGGCTTCACCTGCAGGTACAGCTGCTCCGCAGGGAACCGCAGCGCCTGCCGCTGGTGCAGGCCGCCGGCCACCAGCGCGGGCGCCCCCGACGCGGACGGCCTGAGCGTGTGGCAGTACCTGGCGTGCCGATACCGCGGCTGGTCGAGCTCCTACGGCGACGGCCTGGCGTACTCCTACGTCTTCGCGGACGGCCGGTTCGCGGGCACCGGCGATGAGGTCTCGGCGCTCAGCTGCGACCAGTTGTCGGTGAGGGCGGCCGTCGGTGGTCGGGGGAAAGAGACGCGGCAATACCACCATCATGGGGACCACCTCCAGCGAGGAGGTCCACGATGCCTCCCCGAGCTGGGCACAGGGCATGTCTCGAGCGAGAGGGGGAAACCACACCACCTGGTGGAACCCCCCAGCTCTCCTCCAGCTGGTGAGCCCTGGTGGTGGTGGTGGTGGTGGTGGTGGTGCCGCTTCTCCTTTTTCCCAGGTGGGTCGGCCGGGCTCCTGGTCGACACCACGGGCCTGCAGTGCACCGGCGGGAACGAGTGCTCCGTGTCCGTCCTGCGGCTCTGACGTGGCCCCCCAGCGGGCGCGGCGCGTGAAGGACGCCGCGCAGGTTCGCCGTGGGCGTCTCGGCCCAGGGGCCCTCCCAGGGGGCCCCTCGCGCGCGCGGTTTCGGCGCGGGGTGGGGGCCTCGGTGCGGAGAGCTTGTGCGAAGACCGCGCGGCGAAACCAGGGTGGGGGGGCGCACGGGGATCAGAGGAGCAAGAAAGAAGTCGTGATAATGATGCGCTCCAGGATTTCCATGGTTTCCAGGATTTCTCAGACTTCCTAACTCTGGGCCTCCCATATGGGGTCCAATTAGATGGGGTCGGTGGATCGCGCCGCATCGCCGATGCATCGGCGATGCGGCTCGATGCGGAACTCTACTCTCTCCACTGGCGTCGCTGACGCATCGCCGACGTCGCCGATGCATCGTCGATGCATTGGCGATGCGGCGCCGTCCTCCGACCCTACCCACTCGGACCCCATCTAGGAGGCCTCTACTAACGTTCCACTCGGACCGCAGAAACGAGGGCCGCCAGATTCTCTGGAAAAACCTGGAAAGTATCTGGAGCCAATCGCATCATGACCCAGGGGGAGGGGGGGGGGAGAAGCGGAGGCGGAAGAGGAGAAGTTGGGGAGGAGAAGAGGAGGAGCAGAGGAGGAGGGAGGAGGGCGAGGGGGGGAGGAGAAGAGGAGAAGAGGAGGAGGGATGAGGGCGTGGGAGGAGGGCGATGGGGGAGGAGGAAAAGAGAGGATGAAGAGGAGGAGGGAGGAGGGGCAGGGAGGGAGGAGGAGGGAGGGGAGGGGAATGGAGGAGGAGGGAGGGAGGGGAGGGGAGGGGCAGGGAGGAGGAAGGAGGTGGGGAGCGGGAGGGAGGAGGAGGGATGGAGGGAGAGGAGGGGCGACACGCAGCGGTTGTGTCCTCAGCCGCATCTTTTCGTTGGCCCCACACTGGTGCTCATTGTTGGGCTGATCAGGATAGCAGAATCCTCATCGCAGAATCCTCGCTTGTTCTCTCCGCCGTCGGTTCCTGTTCCATTGGGACGGTAGCCGCGGGAGCGTGGCTGGTCACCAGGCGGCGTCGCCCGAAGCCCTGGGTATTCAGGAGGACACTTGAGAGCACATCGAAGCTGTACGAAAACATCCTCATAGCAGTATCATCCACCGCCTTCCCCCCTCCATCTTGTGGCGGTGGTGGCGGGAAACAGGCCCATCGGGAGAGACAGTTGCTGAGAGTCGGCGGGCAGCCAGGGGGGAGGTGCAAGGGGGCGGGCCTCCCCAGAAGGCTCGGGAGTGCCCTGGCCTCCTGAGAAGTTGTCTGGGCCCTCCTCGAAGACGCAGACAGCCTCTCACACGGCGCGAGGGCTTCTGAGAAGTCCCGCCGCCTGAGAAGGCCTTCTCCTTCTCACTTCCCCCCCTCGCTCGCCGCCGAGAGAAGACCAGATGGGGAGGGAATCGCCCACATTGACCTGGCACCTTGCAACGCGATGGGCACCGTACAAGCAGCAAAGGGAGGAGGAGTAGGAGGAGCTGGGACAGGAGGAGGAGGAGGAGGGGGAAACCAGGGTGAATAGCAGCAGCAGGATGATGGAGACATCGTTCGGCACGTCTTCGGATGATTCTTGCTGCGAGACTTCAGGACCTTTCTGATACAGCCCAAGCTCTTCTATTATCCGCTCTAAAAGACCAATCGGATCTCCCCCCTGCGGAATCGACGGTTCTCCGCTTCGTATCTCAATTATCATACGATTCTGCCCAATTGTCCACCTTACCCCTCGTCGTTTGCCGAAAATGCGATGCGCGCACGGTCGTTTGTAACAATCCATCAGTTTTCAATCACCGCTTTCAAAACATGGGACGAACTACCCACGCGCGCGTCGTCGCGCGCGCGTGCCGAAGTCCTTCAACACCCTAGGTTTGTAAGGTTTTCAAAATCGGATGCCCCGTGTCTTAATATAAAAAAGAGGTCTCGCAACACGGATGTTCAAACAAAGTTTGTTCCCAGGCTGATGCGAGTTCATTGGAAAAAACAGCATGGGTTCGCACACGCCCACAACATGCTACCAAACGGGTCTCTCGCGCGCGCATGTCGGAATCGCTCGAACGCCCTTGCGCGCGCGCCGTCGGAGGAATCCCTGGCAACCAGTGGAACGAAGTGCGCACGCACGCGTCGTCGCGCGTGCATGCCGGAATCCTTCAACAATCTTTGATTTCGTATGGGTTTACATCTAGAACCACCTTGTTTCGCAACTTCATCTTTCACAAATGCTTGCGCTTGCGCTCCTGCGAATTCGTAGGGAAACCACTGTTGTTCAACATTGCCATTCAATTCTGCTAGACGGGCCACTCGCGCTTCACGTCGAAATCATTCGATCGTCCTTGCGCGTGCCGAGCCTTGAGCCAAAATGGCTACGGACCAACTCGCCGACTCGCATTGAGGTGTCCGCTGGGAAGTGCCCAGCGGTCAGCGCCACCGCGGCCGCGTCGGTCGGCCAAATTAGCTGGCCGCTGCGCGCGCGCGAGAAGGCGCGGGCTAGCGCGGCCGCAGAGATGCACCAGCCAACCCCTAGCACTCGTCGCAATCGCCGCCGCATTGGTTTTGCAAACCAAGTTGTGGGTGGACGAACGGACCTAGGGAAAAAAATAATTTTAAAAACACATTGTGGGTGGGTGGATGGGACGAATGCACCAACAGTGGAGTGGACAATTCATTGCGAACAAAAAGTACCCCCCCTCCTTAAACCCCATCCAACCTCATCATCCTCACCCCTTGTCCTCCCACCGCTTCTCTTCCTGTTCCACCTTAACCCCTCACTACACCTCAGGCCGCCTCCGTTGCAGGAGGAGAAATTGTAAGGAGGGGGAGGGCGAGATCGAGATGGGGAGGAGTGTGAGGGAACAGGAGGCGGACAATGAGGGAGAGGACGGAGGAGGGATGCAGCCAGGGCGCGGACATAAGGATCCCTCTGGGCTCAGGAAGGGTTCGGGTGCTCGGGTTTGGGTCGGGGCACCGATTCGTAGACGAGGCCCGCCGCGGCCAGGGAAGCCCCTTCGTTCCTGCATTCGTCTTGCCATCTGGCGGTGCCATGACTCAGGACGGAGGAAGAGGACGAGCGCGAGGAGGGTTGGGGAAGGGGAGGCGGAGGCGGAGGAGGGGGATGATGTTGACGTGGCTCGGGAACTCCAGCGGCAGTGGGCATGGCAAAATTCGCCCGGGGGGTGTGGGGGGCGGACAGCGTCATCTTAGATATCGAGAAGGCCTTAAGCCCGGTGCCGCCGACCCTGAAGACGAGGAGGGAGGAGGAGGAGGAGGAAGAGCATCAGGATCCTTTTGGGTCCTATTGGGGGCCTCTTGGGGATTCCTGGGGGCGTCTGGGGAGCCTCTGGGGCTCTCGGGGGCCTCTTGAGAGCCTGGGGGGCGGACAGCATCACTCTAGATATTTATTGGCATCATTTGCTTTCCATTTAAAGTTATCGCGCGCTGGCACGGCATGCTAGGGGACCACTGGGCATTGCGCAGATTTCCTGCCTGACCATCGCGTTCGACAGTCAAGGATCAGGAGAACAGACATACAGACGGAAAAAGGGAGACGACGACCGACAGAGCTCCTGCCATTCAGTGCTTTCAGTTTGGTGTCGGGAACTCAAGGATGAGAGGTAAGAGAAGGATGAGTAAGGGGATGATGAGGAGCAGGAGGAGGGGAACTGCTCCGGCCCACCATGTAAGCCTCTGACACGTGACACGTGCCAGTGGAGATGTCTTGGCCTTCCTCTCCCCCCCCTGCCCTTTTCCCTCCCACCACCTCCCTCGGGCGATGAAATCTATGCACATCCACTGCCCCCATGGCTGGGCCCTCCCTCGGCCCAGGGGTTGTGTATACGCCCAGAGCGTGGCGTATACACCGCCGCTGGGTTCAGGAAGGGCCTGGCCAGGGGGCAGCGCATGTGTATAGATGTCGTCGCCCCACTCTCCTCCTCTCTCCTGCCTCGTCCGCTCGTGGGGGCGAAGTTTTTGTTGGCTTTCGCGCCGAAGACCGCTGGAAACCGCCAACGACCCCCAGGAACCGCTGGATACCGTCAGAAGACCGCCGAAGTTCGTCGAAGACCGTCCGAAGAACGCCGAAGACGGCCCAGGAGCGACGGGTAACAAGAGGCCCCTCGCCGAACACGTGACAGTCCTCCTCCCCTCCCCTGGATGCGGACGGGGCTCGGGCGAGGACAGACCCGTGCCGGAGCGCTCTGAGAGGGCCGCGGCGCCCGACGTCCTCCAGAGCCGCCAGACCTCAGAGGTGCTCGATCTATCCTCCCCCGAGTGTATCCTCGTCCTCGCTTCGTCTCCTCCCTCGTCCGTCCCCCTGCAGCCCGGAGGGCGCCTGCAGAATCCCGTGTCGGCCCCGTCCTCCGAGGAGCCGTCCCCGCGGCTTCCCGCGCGGAGACGCTGAGGAGGAACGAGTTCTCGCGCGGCGTTCTCTCTAGGCCTCCTGAATGGGGTCGGAGAATCGCTCCGCATCTCGCGCCGACCGCGCCGACGCATCGCCGAAGTCGGACCCCATCTAGTATCGTGGGTTGTCGGCGGTTTTCCAGCCTCGGGATGCTTCCTAGCGGCTGCGCCTCGCCGAGAGGCACGGCGACACAGAGTACAGTGCAGGCCCATGCCAAGAAATACCCTGCTTGCCTCCAGGGTGCCCTTGGTTTCTTGGGTTTCGCTGGTTTTGTCATGGAAAGCGTGACGTTCCCACACCAAAAATCGACGGACGTCCTGGGGTCTCAGGGTTAGGTTTTTGGTGGAAGGTTTCTTGTGGCCGGGCCCCCACCGCTACCGTTGGCTCGCTTTCGCCTTTGGAGGCCTCTTGGGAGGCCCCCGTCGCCACCGCAGAGGAGGTCTGTGGAGCAGCGGTGCACCGGCACCCGTTGTCTCTCCCTAGAGAAAGATGCACGGAGGCCTAGGGTTAGGTCGGGCATGCCCCCCTACAGGCGGATTTGGGGCGAAAAATATAAAATACTCAAAGCATATTCTTTAATAGTCAACAAATGCTCAACAAATCGTCCCCAGACTAGTTTTTGACTATTTTTGAATCTTCCTCCTGTAGGGGGACATGCCCGACTTCAGCCTGGGGCAGGCAGACGAAGCGTGGCCGGAAGCGGCCACTGCGCCTATCTCTGGCGCGGCTGGCAGCCCCGACCCTCCACGACGGCGGGGCGTCTGCCGGCTGCCCCGCCGACGTGGCACAGCAGGTGCTCTGCTGGGATCCCCGCTGGCGCCGCAGGCGCCGCGGCGCTCAGGGGCGGCCTGCCCGATGCCATGTCGTAGGCTCGGGCCGCGCGGACCCAGCGCAGGTGTTCAAGGTTGAGCGCCGCCAACGGTTCGGAGTCTGCCGTGGCCGCACGGTCTGCGCAACCGGGGCGCCTCAGGGGCAACGACAGGGGGGGACTGGCTCATGTGGGAATGCGTTGACCCCCAGTCGCCCACTGATCGCCGGTGGGGGTCTGATAGGCCCAAACCGCCCATGGCCCATAACCTTGCGGATTCGCCATCGGTGGCCTATCGCCGATCTGTCGGCGATGTATGGTCCAGGGTTGCCCCCCCTCCCCTTATCAATGGATGGACGCGCCCGTGAGCCTCCCGAAGGCCTCGCGAACGGGATCGTTCCCTCCCCTTGTTGTCGTGGCCCTCGTGGGCGTGGCGTGGTGAAGGGTGCCACTGCCTCGCCCGCCCTTCCCCTGTGGGTGTGGGATGGTTCGTCGTCGTCCGTCCGTCCGTCCGTCCGCCCGCCCGCCCGTCCGTCCGTCCGTCCGTCCGTCCGTCCGTCCGTCCGTCCGTCCGTCCGTCCGTCGTCGTCGTCGTCGTTGTCGTCGTCGTCGTCGTCGTCGTCGTCATCGGCGGTGCCGGCGGCGTCAGCTTCGTCGTCTTCGTCGTCGTCGTGGGCTGTGGGGCCCTGGGGCCCATCCCATCTGGGGGAAGTGCTGTGAACCCTCGACCCAGGTTCAGGCATCGCCGATTCCAGGCCGATGTTCCCCCCCAAAAATTCAAGTCGGGCATGTCCGTCTACAGGAGGAATATTCAAACATAGTCAGGCAATAGTGCGCGGACGATTTTCATACTATTTTTTTGACAAGTCTTGAATCTGGTTTGAATGCTTGCATTTGTCGCCCAAAATCCGCCTGTATGAGGACGCGCCCGACCTAACCCTTGACCTAGGGTTCATGTATCGCCGATCCCAGGTCGATGTCCCCCCCCCTACGTCAGTCCCCCCAGCCGTGGCCGTTGCCCACGCCCATGTCGGTCGTCACAGCACGGGCGTTGCTGTATCAAGAACGGTGTTGTGGTGGGAGCGCATTGGCCGCCCCGTCGCGAGATCAGGGGAACGAACAATGACATAAACAAACATTCAGAGGTCTGCTCAGATTTCTCGGATCGGCGCTGGGGCCCCCTGGCGGCGCCCTCGGCGCCGCCCCTGGCCCGCTCCGCGCGCCAGAGAGGGAGGTCCAGCGCGGATCCAAGAACTCCGCGCGGACCTCCGAGTTTTTATGTTATGTAATTGTTCGTTCCCCTGGAGATGCACGCAGTGCCGCGATACCATCTCGCGCGAACTGTGTGATGAAGAGACCGATGCCGCACCATATCGCTGCTTTTGTTCTCTGGCATTCGCACAACATTTGGCCACAATATCGTATCGCACAGCAACGCACCTTACCGTATCGTACCAGATCAAACCCCGCCTTGGCGCCTCATTATCTCCCGCACCATGTCGTACAATCATATGTGCCCCCGTCGTGCACCTCCCCTGCATCAAGCTCGTCGTTTCTCCTCTTCCCGAGTGTTGCTGATGCAGCGTCTTGCGCGCTGCAAGCTCAAGCCCAAGGCATACCCAGTTGCGTTCTGCAGCGGCTGCCCGCCATGAACCGAAGCGAGACGTGGTCGGCGGGCTTGCCGCCAGGCTCGCGCTTCGAACGATGTAGCCATTAGCCCGACGCCCATCAGCGCTTGTATTCTTTGTTCCCGCTCCATCCTCGGCCAAGCTATCCCGCGGCAGCCGGCGCCACCTCCGGTGGAGTCGAGGAGGTTGCATGTGGTACTTTGTGTGTCCATTTTCCAGGCCAGTCGTCCACGCTGCGTTGCGCAATGCTGCACCTCACGATCGCGGACGTCCTGACCAGAGTTGTCCACGTCGCCTAGAGTTCCCTGCGCAATCCTGATGTTCCCGAGGCACTGCGTGTGGTCGTCTAACATCTTGAGTAAGTCGCGCATATCCCTCTACAGGAGGAATATTCAAGCATAGTCAAAAAATAGTCTGGGGACAATGTTTTGAGCATTTTTTGGTTATCTTGAATTTGTGTTGAATGATTTGTGTGTTTCCTCCAGAATCCGAATGGGGGGACATGCCCGACCTAAATCTCGATTCTGCGCGTGGGACCCTTTGCCTGCCTGCGTGTGGCCCGAATCTCCTCCTCCCCCCCCCCCTCCTCCCCCTCTGCCTGCCTGCGTGTGTCCGCCTCCTCCTCCCCCTCCTCCTTCTCCAGCCCCTGGGCACAGGTGCACACTCGCGGGGCGCATCTGATAATGTAGCTACACTTACTCTTACCCCAAAATACGTGGAATTGTTGGTGTTTCTCCGCTGCTGGCTGCTGTGCCGAGTGGGAATGTTTGATCTCAGAGTTGGGAGTTACAATCCCCTATCTGCCAATACGCTTGACAGGGTTGAGGATATTGCTCGGCGAATGGCACATTTCGATGCTGCCGCAGGTATTGGAACCAAGCAGAAAGCAACTACAGGCACGACGGTCAGGAGGCGGATGATCAATGCTGGCGAGAAGAAGAACATCCAGAGGTTATGCATTGACGCTGGCTATGTGACGTCGCCCTATGTGACTAACGCGTGCGGGTGCAGCATCATCTGGGGCAGGAAGGTCAAGGCTGAGCACATTGTGCAAGTTACACCTGCGCCCGCATCTATCCGTGGAAGAGGATTGCTCACCCGTGCGAAGAACGGTATTCTGGATGTGACGGTGGTTGCTGCCTATTTCCCGCCGCGGCCGGGAGAGCTTGCGGCACAGGATTGCTATCGTACCACGTGTGATCGCTTGGCGGAGTGGATTGCAGCATGTCTTGCCTCCCTGCCGTCGCGGACGACGCCAATTTTCTGCTGTGACCTCAATGATGGATTGGGTCGAATCAGGGACGACAGTGGCAAATGGGCATATGATGATTTGAGTGTGGTGCCGAGTGGGACGGCTACGCAGGCTCACTATGCAGGTGTCGTGATGGGTCCCATCTTGGCCGCGCATGATCTACAGGCTGCCAATACCTTTCGGGGGTATGCGCCCACCTTCTACTCGAGCAGGGGTCACGCGTCGCGCATCGACTATGTCTGTCTGCCCCGACTTCTGGTGCACGTGATGAAGGCTGCGGGACCCCTGCGCGGACTCAGTCGGGATCTTCAAATCATTCCTAAGGCTAAGCCGTGTGATCACTTAGTGGTGCATGCCCTTGTCCCATACGAGCTGGCGCCTGCTGGCACTGAGGAAGCACAAGCGAAGAGGCCGTTCTGGAACTTTGACCTGATCATGAGATGTGTGAGGGGTGGTACGCGTCGTCGTGAATTCCTAGAGGCCTTAGAGCGACGACTTCAAGCTGAAGGGGGCTCTCTGGACGCTGGTTTGAATTCGGTGACGGCTGACTCTTTTTTTCGATCGTATGAATATGATTATGATCGAAGTTGGACAGCAGATTCCCACGGAGGCGACGCTTGTAAGTGACGTTCGGCAGAGTGTTCGGCAGGAGCGAGAGGAGCTTCTTGCGGAGCGACTTCGGCTTCGACGACGGCTTGAGGGGACTACTTCGGAGGAGGAGGAGGAGGAGATTGCTGCACGATTACGGGATTTGTCTAAGCGTAATCGAACACATCGTCGTCGTGAACGGCTTCTTGCGCAGCAAGATTTAGTTGCAGAGCTTCAAGAGCACTGGCGGGCTCGACGCCTGGCGGAGGCCTCGAGGATAGCTAGACGTCTGGCAGGGTCTCGGTGGGGCCCTAAGAAGCGAGATTATCAAGCGGTGCGAGGAGTGGTGGAGGATTCAGCCAGTTTAGTGGCCCAGTTTTCGAAGAAAGGCAGTGCAGGAGGGATGGGGAGTCGGGTGGTCGAGTCCTGGGGTACTTGGAAGGAGGAGGTTCTGCGAGGAGTTCTCCGCGGGCAGCTTTTTTTTCTCGGAAGTCGAAGTTTCTCAGGCCGAGCGGGATTACAGGTTCCTGAAGTTTGCGATCAATAAAGCAGGCAAGCGTCGCGCGGTTCCCGAGTGGTGCCCCCCCTTGGAGCTCTGGTGGATGCTTCTGCATCCTGGGAAGGCCTGGTCTCACAGAGGGGAAGGTCTTGGGATGTCACAATCTGTTCCTGATATGAGTTTTGGGCAAGAGCTGTTATTGCGTGCGCTGTCTCTTGTGCGACATTGTCACTGTGCGCCGCTGAGGTGGCATGTCAGTCGCGCTGTGCCGCTTCCGCGACCTGACGGCAAGTCTAGGTGGATATATTTGCTCGAACCGCTGGGGAAGGCGTGGGTGGCTGGGCTCATGAGGCAAAAAGGGTCCCTTCGGGCTTCTGTCCAGGACCATGGGTTCTTGCAGCATCGGAGGCGGGAGGGGGCTCTCATCGCGCACAATGCGACGGGCTGGTGGCTGGAGCAGCGCGGGCTCTCCTTCATCACGAATGCCCATGACCTCACGAATGCGTTTGCCTCCAGCGATAGGCAGTGCATGCGAGTTGCAGCGTCTGATCTATTTCATGAACAGGATAGGGGAGATGGTGCACAGCGCATGGGTTGTGCTATGACGATTCTCAAGGGGAGCGACGGGGATGTCATTTTGAAGCCGGGCTGTGGGGGGCTGATGGGGGATAGATTTGCCGTGAACACGTTCGTGCGGGCGTTTCTGCCGCCAGTGTGTCAGTGGAGCGATCCTCAGCATCAATGGGATCCGCTCTCTGCTCTTATGCGTGCACGCTGTCCTCTCACTAGCCAAGTGGTGGATCTCCCACTAACTAAGTATGCCGACGATTTGACGAAGAAGCTTGCTGGTCATACGACGATGATTCTAGTCAACAAGAGTGTGAGATCCAACCAGTAGCTGGATTATGCCCTTCAGCCGTGCGGTTTTAAGCAGAATATTACTAAGCAGGATACTCTGTTGTCTCTACGTGGTCCTGGAGCTGCCGCTGATCTTCGGGAGATTCGGGATGGTCTCATTACGTTTCCTGGTGCTGCCTCGTTGGAAATCAAGAGTCTTGGGTTTATGATGGCTTCGAGGGCGTCTAACTTTGGGCCTGAATTGAAGTCTCGGGGAAAAGCTTTGTAACGAGCCTGGTACTCTCTTGGGGGATTCTGGAGTGTTCCTGGAATTCCCCATAGGCTTCGCCGCTGTATATTTATTTCAAAGATATATAATACTGCACTTTCTGGTCTTGAAGGCTTCACGCCGAGGCCGCAGGATGTATCTAAGCTGAGCAATATGGTGGCCGGGTATGCTCGAAGGGCGATGGGAGGGGGGGCGTGTAACAGGGAGGCTCCAGGTCACCCTAAGTCGATGACTTCTGCTGCTGTGCTCCGCTGGTGGCGTCTTGTCCCGTTGGAGACGGAGCTTACTATTCGTCGCCTGCGCCATCGGCAGTCTCTGTCGCGTGCACCGCTGGCTAACCAACAGGTCCCCACTGCGCTGTTTGGGCACTTTGAAGTTTCACAACCAGTGGTGACGCCCGAGAAGCGGCTTTCGAGGTGGGCCTCGCCGTGGGCTTGTCAGTTGCTTGCAGATTTTCGAGCCCTCGCCGACCTTGATGAGGGTGCGTCTTTCATTGAACGACTGGAAGATAGAGTCTTTCTTGCCTTCTCGGACCCTGAGTTTAGCGAAGAGTTCTGCAGGATCGATGTTCGTCAACTTCGCTCGCGGGTACCCAGGGTTCAGGTTCCACCAGTCGAGTTTCTAGACGCGGATGAGATTCCAGGGATGCTTCAGGATAATGTTTGTGAAGGTGCATATCGGTGTTCGCTTTTGGGTCCTACTGGGGAGGTCTGTGGGCGCATGCCACGAGATCGACGCGCGGTACACACGCACATAATAGCACATCGCGGGTTTCAAGCGCTTGCACACGTAATGTCTGTGTCCAACCAGTGCTGTGTATGTGGTCTGGTCTTTGCACATCGCGAAAGTTGTCGTCGCCATCTTTCGCAGAGTCTTCGACGAGGAGAGCGTGCTGCCGATGCTACGCGTAATCTTTGTGAAATTCTTTACGCTTCGCCCCACCAGCCCATCTCGCGGCAGCACCTCTTGCGAAGCATGCCGACAGTCGTGTTTTTCAGGCGTGTGTCCGCTCGGCCCCGCATGTCCCCCCTGTTCCTCCTTCCCCCCGCCCCCTTGCACATCCTCCTTGTGGGGGGAGCGGGAGAAGGGCGAGGCGGAGGAGGAGGGAGAGAAAGCGCTCCTCGTGATTTGAGTCGTTTAGGGTTTCTCGTCCTGGTGTGAGTCGTTCGGGCCCTTCTGCTTGGTTTGAGTCGTTCGGGCTCTTCGTGGTGTGAGTCGTTCGGGCCCTTCTTCCTGGTGTGAGTCGTTCGGGCTCTTCGTCCTGGTGTGAGTCGTTCGGGCTTCTCGTGGTGTGAGTTGTTCGGGCCCCTCATCCTGGCGCGAGTCGTTCGGGCCCCTCCTCCTGGTGTGACTCGTTCGGGCTCCTCGTGGTGTGAGTCGTTCAGGGCCCGCGTCGTGGTGTGAGTCGTTCGGGCTCCTCGTGGTGTGAGTCGTTCGGGCGCCTCGTCCTGGTGTGAGTCGTTCGGGCCCCTCCTTGTGGTGCGAAAGCTGTCGTCGTCATCTTTCGCAGAGTCTTCGACGGGGAGAGTGCGCTGCCGATGCTACGCGTAATATTTGTGAAATGCGTGTGCCGTCATCTCTAGCCTGTCCACTGCGTCCGTATGTAGCTGGACTGTTCGAGCATTTGCAGAAGCACCTGTGCACACATCTTGAGAGCGTTCCCAAAGTTCCCTCGCGCCGTGGACGAGAAGCCGGCCTGGATGTTGGCTGGCGAGGAACCGAGGCACAAGCAGAGGCGTGTTGGAGACGCGGCCGGGGCGCTAGTGGACTAAGCTTTACAGTCAACACATGGCGGCGGCAAGCAAGCGATTCTCAGGCAATTAATCGTCATTTTGACCAAGCTCGCGTTGAGCAATGCAGCGGAGCTGCGCGAGGTGTGCGGGGTTGTCCTCCAGACGTGGCTGATTAAAGTGACGAGCCCTGCAGCTCGCGCGGCCAAGGCCGCGGGGGCGGCCTACCACAACAAAGTTCAGCAGATGAAGGAGTCGTCGGAGGCAATGCAGGAGGATCTGAGCCCCCCTTTCTTGCACGTGTGGAGTGCTTTCATTCGCGGGATGGGCGCGGACCCGAATTGCCCGCCCGCTGCCAAGAATATCCTGGAAGAATATTGGACGACCGTCGCGATGAAAAAGCCCGTGCAGGACCTAGCCAACGAAGTTCGTGCATGCCGCATCCGCCCCACAGAAAAGGTCGGGGGAAAGCCAGAGCAGTTTCGGATCACTCTCGCTGTCGACATGAAGTATCGGCCTTTGGAGGAGGCGATCGAGTCCTATCTGAAGGCGAGTGGGGCGGTGCGCAAACATGGGGGAGCACCGAGAGGATCTCTCGAACGGGACGCGTCTCGTCTTTTGGAGCGGTTCCAGAAGTAAGAACTGCTGCAGTGCCTGGGCCTCGTCCTGTGGGCGGGGGTGCCGTGAATCCTCTGAGCAAGGCTCGCGCCTTCGTTCCGCCAGCATTCGTGGGTAGTCGCCGTTTCTTGGAACTGCAAGCTCGCGGTGATTTTGAGCTGCCAGTTTTAGGCGCCAGCAGTGAGGGGCCGACGGGCTTCTCTCTGAAAAAGACCAGGGACGAGGATCGCTTTTTGCTCCAAGGGATTCCACAGGATAGGGGTAGAGTTTTTGTAGCGCAGCCCAGAGCGAAACCCCCAGGACGGGCCAAGCGAACGGGGCCTTCTGGGCCCTCCTCTTCTTCCGCCTCGAACCTCGGTCCTTCTTCCTAATGGTTCGCCTGTCCTGGGGGTTGGTTTCGCTTCCTAATCTGAGTTTCGAGCTTCTCCCTGGAGGACGGGAAGGCAGTGCCAGGCCCCCCCTTGAACGGTCTGCGCCGCCTGGGCGCGGCTTTGGCCAGAGTGTCCTCCACCTGCAGGGCGGACAAGCAGTTCGCCACTGAAGGCCACCCAGATCCAGCCATTTGCTCTCTTGCGCGCTGTATGCATGTTGCAATGTGTGTTTGCAGTTGTGTTGCACTCTTTGGATCCGAGGGTTTCTTGTCTTGTCTTGTCTCCTCCTTCTCCTCATCCTCCTCCTCCTTCTCCACGCCTCCTCCTCATCCGCCTCCGCCTCCTCTTGCTCCTCCTCTTGGCAGAGGTGAGCGGAGGAGGGCGGCGGACAGAGGCTTGGCATGGGCAGAGGAGGGCGCAGGAGGGCAGACGAGAGCGGAGGATGAGGAGTACTCTTCAGTCGTTGGATCTAGATCCGCGTGGATTCCCAGATTGTGGTCTATGTTCGGCTTCTTCTTACCTCAAAGCATGGAGAGGTTGTCCCTCTCCCCTCCTCTTCAGAAGGTGGGCGGACACCCAATCTACCTCCAACGCCTTCATTTTGCAATGTTTTATAACCACTTCGTAAGTCTGATGTGTACCCTATGGTCCCCGTGGCCCGGACGGCGTCCTTCCGTCTCAGGGGCAGAGATGGCCAGGAGGAAAGTACTCGCAGTGGACAGGTTGAGACGGACGAGAAGAAGGTGCGGAGGAGGAGGACGAGGAGAACGACAACGACGACGATGAAGGCGGAGGATGAGGAGGAGGTCGGCTCAGATCTTTCATGGATGCGTGCTAAGTCAAGTTTCTGTGTAGTGCTGTGTCGAATGAGGGCAAGAGACGGGTAGTGCCGCAACTCCAAGTTCTTGTCGAGCTCCGTGAGTTCGTGCCGGCATTCATCTTCCGCCAACAATGCGGCGGACAATACATATGCTGAATTCTTGCCGCTCTGCATCTCCTCACAAGCCCGTCGAGAAACGATTCCCATGCGAATCGTTGCGGAACGAGATAGTGAAGCGGCGAGAGGAAATACCAGTCAAACCAAGAGAGGGGTCATCTCAAGCAGCCCCCGCAAAACATGTTATCTCGGGGATCTATCTTGGAACCAGCTTGGGTATCTATTGGGGCCCTTTGGGAGGCCTCGGATTCTTCCATCCCGGATGCTCACAACTAGACGGCGCAGCGTGGTCCCTTGCAGTTGACCTTTTCCTCCTCCTCCTCCTCCTCCTCCTTTCCTCCTCTTCCTTCCACCTTTTCTTCCTCCTTGCAGGACGACTCGGGGGTCAACTGCAGTCCGGAGCATTGTCTCTTCTGGCGTTCTTGGGACGTTTCAGGATGCTCTGCGGGGCATGTGGCCCCCACGTTCTTGCAGCGACGGTGCGAGGACACGAGAACACCGCGGCGGTGGAAGCAACCGGATGTCTATCGTAGAGAACTTGCCAAAGTGTAAAAAATAATACATTTCAGTGAGTCAGGCGACTAAATGAGTGGCGCCCCGACGCTTCCTCGCGGCCCCGCGCGCGGCCGCCCTTTTGGGCGAATTGAGAGTTGCCTCTCTTGCCTCTTGTCTCTCTAGGAACATTGTTTGGTCGCTCTTTTTGCAACTCGGGGGTATCCTTAGCAGGCTCGTGAGCCTTCTCGAGATCATTCTAGGGCCTCTTGGGACAACAATTGGAGACCATCGGAGCATTTAGGGACCATCTTGCGGCATCTCGGAGGCCCCCTTGGGCTATCTTCGGTCATTCTGGGTCCATCCCCAGGGAGATGGCCAGAAGGATGCACAGCCGTTGTGGAAGAGATTGATGATCCGCAAAGCCACCAACGCCCACAGGGCTGGTGGGGGTAGAGTGGCCAGGAGATGGAGGAGGAACGCGAGCTTGGCAGTAGGAGCAGCATCCCCAGCATTAGCAGTTTAGGAATATGCAAGAGTAGCCGCAGATGGAGGATCATCAGTTCGAGAAGGCGCAGGAGGCGAATGAGGGAGAAGGCGGGGAGCAGGGGACTCTGATTGTGAGATTGAGGGCCAGAGTATACCAGGGGTGCATCAGCGATGTTGCAGTACGCCCTTCCGTCTCAGTTTTTGTTGGTCATAAGCCCATGCAAGCGCATCTTCTCACCGAGGGAAACCCGCTCTGGAAGACGAGGGCCCTAGTCTGAAAAGGGAGCCGCCCATAGTCTGTCTGGGTACTTCGTGTATCAAATTCAATGGGTGGGTCATCAAACAGTCCGCCCGCCCATGCGTGTAACTGCTGCACGCTCTTATCAAACAATGCAAGGTTGCGCAAGGGATTGTGCGGGGGTTGTGCACGTTCTTTTTGATACCTATCTGTTCCATGGCATACAGTAGGAGATCGACTGCATAATTGATTTACCCATACTTGATTTGCTTTCGTCGAGTCTACGGCACACACGTGAATGTCCGTAGATCTGCGAGCACTATGCGCCTGTACCGCAGATCCGACGAACATGTCAACTTCGGGGTTAAACGATGTTGTACAGTCAACCCGCATAGTAAGGATGGGCAATCTCCCCAAGGGTACCCTTGCATCCTCGCCTTCTCGGCCCATCCTTGGCCGCTCTCGTTGGCCGCGGCCCGCTCGAAAAGCTTCGAAAGGGGCGCCCGGGGCCCTGGCGTCCCTGTCGCGCATCCTCACTCGCCGGGTTGACTGCAGTCGACCTCCTGCTCGAAGGCGGCGGCGGCGGAGGAGGCACCCTCCGGATTTCTGGGAGCGCGCCCGCGCCCGCGCCCCCCCTGGCCGCAGCAGGCGCGCCGCCGCCGGAGTGGACGAAGGGCCGCGGCCTCGCGGACCTCCGCGGCGCCGACCCGCTCGGGCGCCGCTTCGAGGTCGAGAAGCAGGAGCGCTACGCGCAGGAGCCGGTTCTGTGCGAAGAGCCCGTCGATCCGGGCGATGTCACCACCCACCAAACCACCCCAACCCAACCCGAAGGCTCCAATTTGCCCTCCATTTCCAGTGGGGGGGGGATCGGGGAACATCGAAAAAACACATGGTCCCCGTACCCCCCTCAATCCGAAATTCGAGTCGAATTCGTGTCTTCGGGTTGGGTTGGGGTGGTCTGGTAGGTAGTCACGATGCCCGCCCGCCCGCCCCCCCCTCCCCAGACAGCCTGACCTAGTCGCTTGCGCAGGTGCGGGTGGGGTGCGTCATGTCTTGTTGGTGCGCGCGGCGCCAGCGGGCACGCGGAGGGTGGCTCCAAGCGAAGAGCTCAGGTTGTCGCTTGCCCCCCCCCCTCGACGGATAATCTTAGCGTCGGAGATTGACAACATCATTGACTTACCCCAAAAAACTTGACTGCCGTCGATTCAACCAGGAAGCTACGTAGCATTTCCGTAGATCTGCAGTGCACTGTACAGATTCAATGGGGACATCAGCTGTGGGGTAAATCAATTTACGCAGCCGGTCTCCTGCTGGAGACCTGTGCTATCTCGGCAAAATACGACCTATCCCCCAGACACGCGACGTTATGATTTTTGTCCATGCGCGGTCCCCGGACGTCCCGCCCTTTCGCCAGGTCCAGGTTTTCATCCTGAGCATGTCTTGACCGTCCTGGGGCCCAGGCAGGGCCCTCAGAGTCCGAAAATAGCGGAAACCTCCCGCCCTGATGTTTCACAACGTGATGGGGCCAGGCTCCAGTCTGGTTGACCCAGAAGGGGGTCCAGCGACAAGGGGGTGGTGCAATAGATTCGGTGCTATAGATTTGCGGGGTTGCTGTAGATTTAGGGTGTGCAATATATCCCAGTGTGCAAATTATTGCTGGGCGTTCGCGTGTAATACGTTAGCTGGAATACAGCGCAGTACAATCCTCCAGCGCAACACGTTTGCAACACACCTGCCCCAAACCTACAGCACCACCCCCTCTCAGCTGGACCTCTTTTTGGGTGATCCAAACAGCGTGATTTTACATGCGCGGTCACCGGAAGTCCCAGCCCTTTCCCCAGGATCGGTTTTTCATCTTGAGTCCTTTCTCACCGCCCCGGGGCCTGGGAATAGCCTCCGGAGGTCGAAAATACAATGGAGACCCATGCCAAGAAACATCTTGTTTGCCTTCAGGGTGTCATGGCTTTATTTAGTTTCGATGCTTTTGCTATGGGAAGCGGTACCTTCCCACACCAAAAGTCAATCAATGGACGTCTGGGGGTCTCGGGGTTGGGCTTCTTGTGGAAGGTTTCTTGACGTCGGGCCCCTACTTCTAAGCCTCCTAGATGGGGTCCGAGTAGATGGGGTCGGAGGACCGCGCCGCATCGCTGATGCATCGGCGATGCGGTTCAATGCGGAGCCCGATTTGCTTCACGCCGATGTCGCCGATCCACCGCTGACGTCGACGATGCATCGGTGGTGCATCGGCGATACGTCGCCGAATTATTGGCGATGCGGCGCGGTCCTCCGACCCCATCTGCTCGGACCCCATCCTGGAGGCCTCTACTACTGTAGCGGAAAGCCTCGGGGGCGGCAAAGAGGGGGGTGATGACTAGGGGGGGTTGATTTCATGGCGCGGGCCATGATATCTCCCCAGACCCCATGACCCCCCTGGGCCGAGCACGCGCCGCTGGCCATGAAGTGCGCCCCCTCCTCTTGGCCGCCCCCGAAAACCTCCCGTCCCGATGTTCCATCTCGCGAGGGGGGCCCGGCTCCAGGCCCTCAGGGACCAGCTGCTCGAGAAGCGCGGCGGCCCTGGCCGGGCGCAGCGGCGCTGCCCCTCGGCGGGCGCGCCCGGCGAGCTCGGCGACGGCGAGGCCCGCCGTGAGGCGCCTGCGCCCGCGCAGCTGCTGGGCGCCTCCCCGGCGCTGGCGGCGCGGCCGGCGCTGGCCTCGGCGCTTCCTGGGTCGGGGCCGAAGAGAAGAGCAAAAACCTGGGCACTGGGTTTGCAAGCAGTGGCGAAGCGTCCTGGCTGTCTGACTAGGGGCCCACCAAAGAATGTTCCGAGAACCCTTTGTGGTCTGCACCTGAGAACAGGTTTGGTTGAGACAGTCTTGTTTTAACACATCAGGTGCATGCTCTAAGAATATGGTTTTTGTTATTAAAACATGCGGGGGGTCGAAGAACATGTCGTGGTAGGCTTATCGGATTGCCTGGACGGTCGGTCCATGCTCAAGGGTCGGGGGCTCGAGTCCCATACGTACCCCCTCACGTTGTGAAAAAGTCACGACGGGAGGTTCTTCGCTATTTTCGGCCTCCGGGGGCGCTTACCAGGCCTCGGGACCGTTAAACAACAACTCAGGATGAAAAAGCGGTCCCAGGGAAGGGGTCGAGACTTCTGGGGGTCGCCGTCGCGGAAAAATCATGACGTCGGGGGTCTGGGATGGCAGCATTCCGAGGAGGAAGGACGACCAATCATTACCCCCTCGCGTTTTGCAAAAAATCGTGACGAGAGGTTTTTTCTCTATTTGTCGGCCTCCAGGGGCGCTTACCGGGCCGACTCAGGATGAGAAGCCGGTCCCAGGGAAGGGGTCGAGACCTCTGGGGGTCGACGTTGTGAACAAATCAGGACGTCGGGTGTCTGGGGTGGCAGCACTCCGAGGAGGAAGGGGGACGGATACCCGCTACCCTTCCCCCGTTTTATACCTTTCTTGAGCCTCCGGGGAGGCCCTCGTCGCCACGGCTGCATTCGCTTCGAAATCCTGGTCAGAACGCACCCGGGAGAGGTCCGGGGAGTAGCGGTAACGGTACCTTCTGGTTTCCCCAGAGGGGGTCGGTGTAGATGCGGTCGGAGGATCGCGCCGCATCGCCGATGCATCGCCGAGGATGTTCGATGTGGAGCCCGATTTGCCTCATGCCGACGTTGCCGATGCATCGCCCACGTGGTTCGAGGCGCTGCGGCTCGTATGCGGGCGGGGCCGGGAGAGGTGAGCGGGGAAGGCTCTGGCCCTGGACCCGTAGGGCGGCGCTCGTTCCGCCAAGGCTTGTTAGGAAAAAGCATCGCCCACGTCGACGGTGCATCGAAGGTGTCTCGACGGTGCATCGCCGATGCGTCGCCGATGCATCGTCGATGTAGCGGCGATGTGGCGCGATCCTCCGACCTCATCTACTCCGACCCCATCAAACTGTTTTTTTGTTTCTCTGATTTTGTCACAAATCATGGGAGCCTTGTGTACCCTCGTAGTTCCCACTCAAAGTGCATTCGCGTCGATGGGCGCTGGGTCCTCGGCAGGACATCGCTGATTCAGGGTCGATTCGCGTCGATCAGCGTCGGTTTAGCGTTGGCTCGCGTCGATCAGCGGCGATTTGTTGTTGACTAGCCTCGATTCGCAAGAGCCAACAAGATGTCATGGGAGGATCTCACGAGTTGCCGCCGAGCTTACGACGAAGGTCAATGCAAAAAGGGGTCAGCCAGAGCGCCAGATCTTGCAGGACCCTGCAGACCCAGACATGACCGCGTCGTAAGACCAATATCACGACGGGGAGTTTTTGGCTGTTTTCAGTTTGTTGCAAAAAACGGTTCGGGGTGAAAAAGACAGTCATGGGGGAAAGGCCGGGACTCCAAGGGACCGCGTACTGACAAAATCAGGACGTAGCATGTCTGGGGTGATTGGGTTGCACTGACCCAGGCTAGCGTGCAGGATCCTGCAGGATCTTGCAAACGAAGAAGAACAACGGCATAAACATAAACGTTCCGAGCGGATTTCTTGGATCCGCGCTGGACCCCCCCTTGGCGCGCGGAGCGCGCCAGTGGCGGCGGTGGCCGGCTCAGGGGATCCCCGACATGGGGGGAAAAACCGATGCGTCTAAGTACCCTCGCTGTCGCCCTCCGTCGGCGGCGGAAGCCGAACGCTGCCCCCGCCGATCCACGATCCAGGTGACTCTATGTGCGGCGGGGGTAGGGTCCAGATTCGGCGAGCACGTGGCGATCAACGAACCTGACCCTGGCCTCCCATCCGTGCAGGAGACCCGACGGTTGGCGGGGATAGGGCTCGGCTGCCGCCGCCCGCCTGTGGGCCTCCTGGGAGGCCTGGCCCGCGTCGCCACCGCCAGATTCGCCCCGGAATCCTTGCCAGAGCGCCCCCCCGGAGAGCTCCGGGGTCTGGCGGTGTCGGTTCCTCTCATCGGGAAGCGGGTGCAGTCGGCCCGGAGTAGTAGGTCGACCCTGCCAATTCAGGGGGAACCTTGTGTCCTGTGCCTCGCGACACGTGTCTTCTTACACTCCAATGGCAATGTGGCCTTCGGAAGGGTCTTGTGTCCTGTCGCGTGTCTTCTCCAATGAAGCCGAGTGTACGGAAAGAACGGGTACGCAGACCGACAGCTGTTTTCGTCCATGTTCAACCGGACTCGTTGACAGTGTCGCCGCGGGCGCTGTCCATTTGAAACAGTATAGGCCGCCTGGCCAAGAGCGGCCGCTGTCGGTTTTGGACAACACTTGTCCGTACCCATTTCGGGTTACCGCTGCCCTGCTGCCCTTGGCATCGTGTTCGCCCTTTCGGGCCTCTTGAGAGGCCCTTGTCGCCACCGTAGCCGCTGCATGTGTCTTGACATTATGGTCAGAAGTTACCCCAGGGGAGGTCCGCGGTGTAGGTAAGCGTTATCGGCACCTTTCTGTCCCCCGAGCCATGGTATCTCAGACCCACCATCCCACCCCCGTTGGGGATAGGTCCCTCGAGGCCCGAATGGAAAAGTCTATATCCCCATCTATGGGGGGCGAAACCGCCAGCGAGGCCTAGGCCACGCCAGTGGGGATAGGAAGCGGTCCCAGTCGTGTGATGCTTTGTTTTTCCAAGACAGGGCCCCTGGAAGTCCCGACCCTTTCATTGGGATCGGTTCTTCATCACGACCCTTTTGGTTGACGGCCCCGGGGCCCAGTGATGGCCCCCCGGAGTCGGGCGTGTCACAGCGGGAGGTGACCCAAAGCGGGGCTGAAGAGAAGAGCAACAGCCTCGGCATTGGATTTGTCAACGCGCTGGAGACCCGGGGACTCCGACTCAACAAGGACTACTTCTTCCTCCCCTCCATCCTCACACAAAGACGCACACGAGCATACTGTGCAGCACGCCAGCATCGACTTCCAGGACCTCCCTCCCCCCCTCCCTCCCTCATTACCTCTTATACACGTGCCTCGCATGACGTGTTGTGCAGACACGACAGGTCTTTCTGAGGCCAGGCCTTGCCCATGTGGTCTTAGCTGGGCCCGGACGATGTCCACAGCCGTGGTCGTATCGTACCGTATCGTAGGAAGAGTGGGGAGAAGCGAGGAGGAGGGAGAAGGACGGAGGAGAAGGGAGGAGGAGAGGGGGGGAGGGGGGAGGAGGGAGGAGGGGGGAGGAGGCGGGAGGAGGGAGGAGGGATGCGGGAGTGATGAGGAGGGAAGAGGAGGGTGGAGGAGGAGGGAGGAGGAGGGGAGGGGAGGAGGAGGAGGGAGGAGGAGGGAGGAGGGGAGGAGGAGGGGAGGAGGAGGAGGGGAGGGAGGGAGGAGGGAGGGGGAGGGAGGAGGAGGGGGAGAGGAGGAGGAGGAGGAGGAGGAGGGAGGAGGGAGGAGGATCAGCGGGATCAGTGCGGCCTCGGTCGTAAATCGACACGCCGAATGGAAGCCGACACGCACCGCTGATGCGCGCGTCGGGCATAGCAAACCCAGAGGGCGTGCTATGCGCTCAACCAGCCCTTGGGAAAGGGGAGGAGCAAAAGCTAAAAGAGGAACCCAAAGCCGGATTGTGCGATCCATGGGGCACGTCTTACATGGCGCCTCCTCATCGCCTCGGCTCGGTTCGCTCGAATTCGCTCGCGTTGGGACTCGCTGAGGAGGGGGGGAGGGGGCGGGAGAGGCGAGGGAGGCGGGGCAGGGGGAACAAAGGGAGAGGCGAGCCCAACGGAGCCTACGTACAGGTCCTCTTGGGTGGGGTCCTCGGGGGGGTCCAACCTGGGGGCCAGGCTGCCTGGCGGCTGGCTGGGGCCAGGGGGGGTACACTGTGACCCCGAGAACGCCAGGACCAGAGGGCGCCTGAAGCGCTCCCTCTCGGGATCAGGTCGAGAGCTCCTAGGCCCAGCCCGAAAATCCGGCGCCCAAGCAACTCCCTCCTCAGGAATGGACCCGACGAAAAAGTCCCGAAGACCCTCCACCTCAGGACAACTCGGCTCGGTCTGGGACCCGGCCCCAGGTTCCACGGCCCCAGGTTCCACGGAGGGAGGGGGAGGGGGGAGGAGGGAGGAGGGAGGAGGAGAGAGGAGGAGGGAGGAGGAGGGGAGGAGGAGGGAGGGGAGGAGGAGAGAGGGAGGGGGGCGAGGGCTTCGGTCCAAGACGCTGCCCAGGCGCTGGCCTCGCTGAGCGGCGGCCCGCCCTCGCCTGGCGCCACGCCGCGGGCTGGTGCCTGGCCCTCGGAGCCCCCCGGGTCGCCGCCGCCGGCAGCCCGGGCGGCGCCCACGCCGCGGGGCGCCGCGTGGGGCGCGGCGGCGCCCTGGGCGGGCGCGGGGCTGCTCGCGAGCCTCCTCGATCCTCGATTCTCCTCCTCCTGCCCTTCCTCCTCCTCCTCCTCCTCCTCCTCCTCCTCCTCCTCTTGCTCCTCCTCCTCCTCCTCTCCTCCTCCTCCTCCTCCCTCCTCCTCACTGGTCCTTCCTCCTCATCCTCCTCTTCCTCCCACTGGTCCTCCTCCTCCTCCTCCTCCTCCTCCTCCTCCCACTGGTCCTTCTCTCCTCCTCCTCCTCCTCATCAGCATCATCATCATAATCCCCCTCCGTTCTCTCCTCCTCATCATCATCCTCCTGACCTTCCCATTGATCATTCCGTCCTCCTCCTCCTCCTCCTGCTACTACTACTACTACTACTACTACTACTACTACTACTACTACTACTACTACTACTACTACTACTACTACTACTACTACTACTACTACTACTACTACTGCTACTACTACTACTACTACTACTACTACTACTACTACTACTACTACTACTACTACCACTACTACTACTACTACTACTACTACCACCACTACTACTACTACTACTACTACTACTACTACTACTACTACTACTACTACCACTACTACTACTACTACTACTACTACTACTACTACCACGTCGTCGTCGTCGTCGTGGTCGTCGTCGTCGTTGCTTGCCAGACCAGGCTGGCTCACCGACCGATGGCGGTTCGGCGGCTCGCCCGCGGGAGAGGGAAGATGACTGGGCGCAAGGGGTGGCTTTCCGAGCGGCGTTCGGCCGTGGTGACGCGGAGGGCCCTCGAATGTCCAAAGACTCCGAACCTCGATCCCGGAGGCTCGACGACGAGGCCGACGACGACGACGGCAACGACGACAACAACGATGAGAACGGCGGCGACGACAACGTCGACGACGACGTCGACGACGACGACGACGACGTCGACGACGACGACGACAACGACGACGACGACGAGTTTTGAGGGGCGACCCTCGACGTGAATCCCCTTGGCCCCCTCGGCTGCCCGTCGTCGTCGTCGTCGTCGTCGTCGTCGTCGTCGTCGTCCGTCGTCCGTCGTCTGTCGTCCGTCGTCCGTCGTCCGCTGTCCGTCGTTCGTCGTCTGCCGCCGTCGTAGTCGTCGTCGTTGTCGCCGTCGCCGTCGCCGTCGCCGCCGTCGTGCTTCTGGTGGTGCCCTACAGCCCTATAGCCCAATAGCCCTATAGCACTATTGCCCAATAGCCCTATTGCCCTATAGCCCCATAGCCCAATCGCCTTATAGCCCTTTAGCCCTATAGCCCTGCGATCCTAGAGCCCAATTGCCCTAGAGCCCTAAAGTGATCCAACCGTCTAGTGGTATATTTGCCCCCCGCAAGCCCCCCCCAACCGTCTAGTGGTATATTTGCCTCCCCCATCCGTCTACTGGTATATTCCCCCCCCCCCCAGCCGTTTAGTCGTATTTTGCCCCCCCCTCCTAAACGTCCAGTGGCATATGTGCCCCCTCCAACCGCCTAGTGGTATATTTGCCCCCCCCAGCCCCCCAACCGTCTAGTGGTATATTTGCCCCTCCCCAACCGTCTAGTGGTATATTTGCCCCCCCAACCGTCTAGTGGTATATTTGCCCCCCCCCCATGGTCGTGCCATGAGGGGGGAAAAAAGAAGAAAAGGTAAACGCCAGATAGCCCTATAGCCCTATAGCCTTATAGCCTTATAGCCCTATAGCCGTATAGCCCTATAGCCCTATAGCTCTAGAGCCCTATGGTCCTATAGCCCTAAATCTCTAGTGCCCTATACCCCTATAGCCCTATAGCCCTATAGCCCTACAGCCCTATAGCCCGATAGCGTGCCCGGGGTGCCCAATAGCCTTATAGCCCTATAGCTCCATAGCCGAATAGCCCACTAGCACACTAGCCCTATAGCCCTATAGCCCTAGGGCCTTATAGCCCTATGGCCTTATAGCCCTATAGCCTCATAGCACTAAAGCCCCACAGCCCTACAGCCCTATAGCCCTGCAGCACTATAGCTCCATAGCCCTTTTGCATTATAGCCCCATAGCCCTATCGCCTGATAGCCCTATAGCCCTATAGCCTGCAACCCTAGAGCCCAATAGCCGTATAGCCTTATAGCCCGGCGTGACCCAACCGTCTAGTGGTATATTTGCCCCCCCAAGCCCCCCAACCGTCTAGTGGTGTATTTGCCCCCCCCCATCGTCACGTAAAGGACCGGTTCTTGTGTTGTACACGGATGCTGCGGAATACAGGGTGCTAAGTTGGGCACGAGCGCGCGGAGGGCGGCCGTTCCCTGCCGGCGTCGACGCGGCGCGTGTACACGCCGCACGTTTACGTACGACCTTACCGCGCGTACGTGCTTTGATGTTGTCCGTCGGCGTCGCGGGGCCCCTTGCGCGGGCGCTGCGTGCGCAGACGCCGCACCTGGGAAGTGTGACTTTGCGTGCGCGCCTCGTGTCGTTGGCGGCATGTGCGCTTCCGTCGGCGTCACCGGTGCGCTGGCGCAGGCGCTGAAGCTGTAAAATTTTACTTCCGCGCGTGCGGGCGTTGCCGCTGGCGGCGCGCGTGGTTTCGTTGGTCCGCTGGCCTGCCGGCGTCGACGCGGCGCGCGCTGACGCCGCCTCTCTACGCATGACCTTTTTCCGCGCGAACGTGCTTTGATGTTGTCCGTCGACGTCGCCGCGTGGGCGCTGCGTGCGCAGACGCCGCACCTGGGACGTGTGACTTCTGCGCGCTCGCGTCGTGACGTTGGCGGCATGTGTGCTTCGGTCGGCGTTGCCGGGGTGCTTGCGCAGGCGCTGAGCCTGTAAAGTTATACTTCCGCGCTTAGCCATCTTGGAGCTCACCTCCGTTCTCTGAGGCCCTCCTGGAGCCGTCTTGGGCTATCTTGGACGCTCTAACGACCAACGGCCCCCCCTCGTCCAGCCGTTCTCTGAGGCCCTCCTGGAGCCGTCTTGGGCCATCTTGGACGCTCTAACGACCAGCGGCCCCCCCCTCGTCCAGGTCCAGGGGAGGGGGTTAGGGGGAGGGGTAAGCCCCTCCCCGGAGGGGAAGAAGGGAAGATGAAAGAGGGAACACCCTAAACCACCTACGCCCAGAGGGCTGGTGGGTTTAGCCCTGCCCCTCTGGAGGCCCCAAAATCGCCTCTGGGGCCCCTCTTGGAGCGCTCTTGGGTCGCTCTTGGGCGCATTTGGGGCCGTCTTCGGGCCATCTTGGGCCTCTCTCGGGGCTTTCCTGGGCCCTGTTGGAGCCATATTGAGGCTTCGACAGGTCATCGGAAGCGAAAAGGCGAGAAAGCAAAAAAAAATGATGGCTCATTTGTTCTTGAATGATTTTGGCTTCTTGGGGGGCCTCCTTGGGAGGCGCCGTGGCCACTTGGAGCCGTCTTGGGGCGATCTTGGGGCCTCTTGGAGCATCTTGGGGGCCATCTTGAGCCATCTCGGGGTATCTTGGGCCATCTTGGAGGTCATCGTTTGCTGTCCGAGGCCCTCTTGGAACCATCTTGGGCCACCTTGGGCGCTCTAACTACCCGCGGGGCGCCCCGTCCAGGACCAGGGGAGGGTGTTAGGGGGAGGGGTACCCCCCCCCGAAGGGGAAGAAGGTGAAGATGGAAGAGGAAACACCCTAAACCACCTACGCCCGCAGGGCTGGTGGCATTGCAGGGTCGTTTTGCAGGGTATTGCAGGGTATTGCAGGGTCGTTTGCAGGGTGTTGCAGTGTCGTTTTGCAGGGTATTGCAAGGCCGGATATTGCAGGGTATTGCAGGGGTCCGTTTTGCTGGGTGTTGTAGGGCATTGCAGGGTCCGAGCGGAGTTTTTGCATTCCCCCTTTTGCAGGGTATTGCAGGCTTCGCGGCGAGGTCCAGGGGAGAGGGTAGGGAGAGGGGTTACCAGAAAGCTTGCAGAGGAAACGCCCCAAACCATCTACGCTCAGAGGGCTGGTGGGACTAGCGATGATGGGTTCCGCATCCCTTTCCCTGTGTCTTCGGTAGGCTGCCTTTGCACAACCATCCCGCCTCATTCGCAGCCATTCTGGTTCAGGATCGCCGCGGATCCTCGCGTGGTTCCTGCGTCGGTGGTGCCCTGCCGGGCACGGGGCTCCCGCGGGTTGGGGGTGTGAGAAGGAGCAGGCCCTCAGTGGGCCACGGGGTGCCTCGGAAGACTGGGTGTTTGACCTGGGATTGTCTGCCGTTGCTGGCGCTCGCCTGGTATATTGCCCCCGCCCCCCCCCGGATTCTGAAGCGCCCCGCCGCCTGTTTGTGCGGCCGGCACCTGTCGCACCTCCTACCCGTGGTAGCCGCTTAGTGAAGGGTGGTTGCAGATGGGTCCTTTCGCGTGCGACCTCTGCGGGTACGAAAGCAGCCGCGCCAAGCACATTAGCCCCCACCGCGGCACGAAAGCGTGCTTACGCCGACGGGCACGGGCGGAACCTGGAGTCTTTGACGGAAATCTCGCGCGGAGCATCGACCGGCAGCTGCCGCCATTCGTCGCGCACTTGAAGGCGAATGTCGCGGCTTGCCGGGCGAGTGCGACCAAGTCAATGAACATAGTTCCCTTCGCCCGTGTGAACGGCTGCAGGCCAGCAGATATCGCTGACATGTTGCGGTACATCCGCAAGGGTCTTCGCGCGTCTGGCGCGCGGGCCGGTACCATGGCATACAAAATGGGTGCACTGGCGACGTCTTTTTGCGTAGCTCTGGGGTGGACTGTCGGTTTCCTCGAGATCATAGGTTGTGTTCCGACGCCTTGGTCCGCATCGTATGCTACGGCGGTCCGCAGTCGGCTGCTCGAGGCTTGGGGCCGCGGCGACGCGATCTTCAACGCCCACGTGCGCCAGTGCAGTAGTTTGAGCTTCTCGGGCTGTACTTCGAAGAAGGATGCGGGCAGAAAGATCACGAGGGTGCTCCGCCTCGTGCAGAACATTGCGTCGCTGCGTACGCCGGCAGCGTTGGAGGGGGACCGCGAGAAGCTCGTGAAGTCGATGGTCTGCGCCCATGTACCCTTGCACGGCTACACTCAAAAGTGTGCTTTGGTGGCCAGCTGCCTGCGGCAGAGCACCGCCGGGGAGGGGGAGGGGGCGACGAGGAAGTGTTGGAGGAGGTGGGGACGCGGAGGAGAACGAGGAGGAGGAGGAGCAGCAGGAGGCCCCCCTCCCTGTCTTGCACGCATTTGGCCTTTGCCGTCGCGGGCGGCACCAGGGCGCGACAAAAGAGATTCGGGGGATGTCTCCGGCGGAGCGCTGGTAGCAACTCCATGGAGGGTAGCCGCGACGGGGGCGCGGCATAAAAAAAAACATGCACGAACACCTGCGCGGGTGTGGGTTATATCCACGCGCCAGTGCGCACGTTTGTACATGCGCATGCACTTGTGCAGGCACATACGCATGCATGCAGACGCCCGGGTGCACACATGTACACGCATACGTCAACGTGCACGCGCGCACACACACACACGCACACCGACCCGAACACCGAATGAGGCACGCAGAAGCGGCATATGGCACTATCCCGCCGCATGGACACGAGCTGCAGGGACATGCATCCAGGCATGCTGTCACGACCGGCCCCAGGGCGGGCCTTAGGTGGGGCCGCTTTTGGCTGAGAAACCGCCTGGGGGCAGTCATGCGCCTCCGAGCGCCGGGCGCGGCGGCGGCTTATGGGATGCATTGGTCGGTGAGCCGGCGTCCACCGGTGACTACGACGTGGAGTGCCCCGGCTCGGCTGTTTTGTCAGGCCTGGGCCGCCTCGGGTGCGACTGCAAGTCGGGGGTGGGCTCGCGCAGCGAAGGATCTCCTGCCAGAGCCCGGGCGTGGTGTGGGGGGGGGGTGGGGGGCCCGGTTTCCACGCTTGGACCGTCTCGGAAAATTCCCCAAATCTTGAGTGGGGTTCTTGTTTTCCCAGAACATCCTCTCCTTCTCCTTCTCCTTCTCCTTCTCCTTCTCCTTCTCCTTCTCCTTCCCCCTCCCGCCTCCCGCCTCCGATGCCATGCCATGCCGACCATTCCATGCCATGCCATGCCAGAACATACCACACCACATTATACCAATCCCATACGAACCACACAATGCCATACCATCCCTGCTATGCAATAGCGGGTTTGGTATAGTTTGCGCCCTTCCCGCCCCTCCAGGGAGGCCCCGCCTGAGCGAGGAGGGCATTCGAATCGCATGCTATTTATCAGGTTTCGCGCCCCTCCCACCCCTCCAGGGAGGCCCCGCCTGAGCGAGGCGGGCATTCGGATCGCATGCTATTTATAAGGTTTCGCGCCCCTCCCACCCCTCCAGAGAGGCCCCGCCTGAGCGAGGAGGGTATTCGGATCACATGCTATTTATCAGGTTTCGCGCCCCTCCCACCCTCCAGGGAGGCCCCGCTTGAGCGAGGAGGGCATTCGGATCACATGCTATTTTTCAGGTTCCGCGCCCCTCCCACCCCTGCAGGGAGGCCCCGCCAGAGCGAGGAGGGCATTCGGATCACTTGCTACTTATCAGGTTTCGCGCCCCTCCCACCCCTCCAGGGCGGCCCCGCCTGAGCGAGGAGGGTATTCGGATCGCATGCTATTTATCAGGTTTCGCGCCCCTCCCACCCCTCCATGGAGGCCCCGCCTGAGCGAGGGGGGCATTCGGTTCACATGCTATTTATCCGGTTTCGCGCCCCTCCCACCCCTCCAGGGAGGCCCCGCCTGAGCGAGGAGGGCATTCGGATCGCATGTCCCACCCCTCCAGGGAGGCCCCGCCAGAGCGAGGAGGGCATTCGGATCACTTGCTGTTTATCAGGTTCCGCGCCCCTCCCACCCCTCCAAGGAGGCCCCGCCTGAGCGAGGAGGGCCTTCGGTTCACATGTTATTTATCAGGTCTCGTGCCCCATCCCACTCCTCCGGGGAGGCCCCGCCTGAGCGAGGAGGGCATTCGGATCGCATGCAATTTATTAAGTTCCGCGCCCCTCCCACCCCTCCAGGGGGGCCGAGCCTGAGCGAGGAGGGCATTCGGATCACATGCAATTTGCCAGATTTCGCGCCCCTCCCACCTCTCCAGGGCGGCCCCGCCTGAGCGAGGAGGGCATTCGGATCACATGCTATTTATCAGGTTTTGCGCCCCTCCCACCCCTCCAGGGAGGCCCCGCCTGAGCGAGGGGGATATTCGGATCACATGCTATTTATTAGGATTCGTGCCCCTCCCGCCCCTCCACGGAGGCCCCGCCAGAGCGAGGAGGGCATTCGAATACCATGATATTTATCAGGTTTCGTGCCCCTCCCGCCCCTCCAGGGAGGCCCCGCCAGAGCGTGGGGCGCGTGTGTTTACCATATTATTTATCAGATTTTGTGCTTCCCGCCCCTCCAGGGAGGCCCCGCCCACTCCTCCAGGGAGGGGGGGGTTCTAGGGGGGGTGAGGGCCCAGGACCCAAAAAAGTTCTCATGTGGGGAACTCCGTTAGCATAATTTGTTTTCCTGGGGCCGGGGGGGTCGACGATGGGGGGCGTGTCTGGGGGGTACGCCTGCGCTCGCCCACCCCCGCCTGCGCTCGAGTAGCGCGCCTGGGTGCGTGGTCCATCGCGGACGCCCGGCGGGAGTTCGGTCTCCCTGCGTACTTGCGGAGGTGCAGGTACGAGGAGGGAAACGAGCAGCTCGACCTGATGAAACATGTGGAACAATTCCGCGAATATAAGCTGCGCGCGCAGTGCTCTCGTGGGTCAGGAGTGCCCGGGGGCTGGTTCGACTTGTTATGCTGTCCAGAGGATGTGTGCTGCACGGGCGGGCGCGTGGAAGCGAAGACCGCGCGTCCTCAGTGCGAAGTGCCGGTCTGTCGGGAGTGCGCCGCGGGCCTCAAGACCCCGAACATGAAGTGGGACGGAGCAGAGGCACGGGAGAAGCCAGTGATGCCTGCGCGCTGCCTGGCGAACGATCTTATGACGTTCTATGGGCCACGCAGCATGTACGACGACGGAATGACCGTGATGGAGATGATATGTTGCAGTCCGTGCGTAACCTCGATGATATGCTTCTCGCTGGAAGTGAAGTACCAGAATCTGTTCGACTCGGTCGCAGGGATGCAGGAAACGCGGGTTGCGGCGCGCGGGAATGCAACCTCGTTCGCGTTGCCGTGGCAGGGTATCTTTGCAGAATTGCGGCGAAAGGAGAGATTCCAACAGAGCGCGGGAGGCGTCGCCTTGCCGCGCGTGGGTAGTGAGCTCGCCCTTGTAGCGCAGGTTCTATTGAAGGTGGGCGACGCTACAACGAAGCAGAACGTGCCGCAGTTCATCCATCAGGCAACAGTGCGGCGGGACGCTGTGAAGCACCATATCAAAAAGACGATATCCCGCGGGCACCGGGCGTTCGCGCACGAGGGCGCGGACCGCGTGGATGCGCGCGCAGAGAGCCTTCCGAGGAACGGCGTTCCGCCAGAACTCATTCGCCTGCTTCCCTATGACAACCATTTGGACAAGGTGATGGTGCAAAAAAAACGCGACGCCGTCGGATGGCGCGAAGGCGACGGTCGAAGAAGCCTGCGAGGACGTGAATCGCCGCATCCCGAACATGGCGGTGATGGAGAAGTCCAGCTGTAATGACGTGGACGCGAACGCGATGACGGAGTCCGCGTTCGCGCGGCTCGCGGAAGGCGTCGGTGATGCGACAGCGGAAGCTGGTGACGACCAGAAAGCGCCGAGCGGGCCGGGCGACGCAGGAGTGCGCTTCGCAGCTGCAGCGTGGAGAGATCCCGTTGTTGCAATGACCGCGCACTTTCTCGGCGATCGGGAGAACGGGCGTTTGCGGTGCACGAGCAGTGGAATGCGCAGCGTGGCTGAGGTCGGGGAGACCACTCAGCGGCACAACCTCGTGCTCACGGATGAAGCGGGTCGCGGCACCTGGGCGGAAAAATGCGTTTGCGCCTGGTTGCTTCGCCAGGCACCGAGATGATGAGCCAGTTCGTGCCTTGGTTTTTTGGCGTGGCTTTCCCCTTCTGTTTCAAGTTCGGCACGGGCATGCCCGACATGCCGGAGTGGTCAGAGACGAGTCGCCACAGGCGGGGGCCGGAGGCCCCAAGAGTCGAACTTCCTCTCTGGACGCGCATCATGACCCGGCGCGTGGAATCGCAGCTCCGGCGAGATTGGCGGTTTGGCTTCACGATGTCTTCGTTATTGTACCAGAGCGCTCTGAACACGTCGAGAAGCATGCGTTTATTCGCGGACCACGAGCAGGTGGAAGATCAGGGCGACCGCGATTTCTCGCACATGGAAGAAGCAGCGGTCAGCATAGCGGAAGCGCTGCGGGGGAGCTACGAGGAGCCAGGCACCGGTCAACGTCGCGCGGTGAACGGCGATGTGAACAAGTTGAAATTTGCGACGTCGTTGTCAGAGACCGCGCAGCGGATGGCTCGGGGGGCGCAGGCAATCAACCGGAAGACCGCGGGAACGAATGAGGTGCGGACACTGATGCGGTACGACACGCATGCGGCGCGGGTTGCCCAAGGCGTTCCGGTGTTTTTCACCATGTCACCCGACGAGAGGCATAATCTCATAATGATGCGCATGAGTCGATCCCGTCGAGATGACCCGGTGAACAGGCGACGTGTGCAGGCCGAGTTCGGAAGCACGCACGGCGGCCTGTGGGGGCCCGATTGGACCCAGGAACGCGATGCCGCCGCAGACGACGTGTATCTGGCAATGCCAGTGGGCATATTGGAGAGGGACATCCCCGACGTTGGCGTGTTTGGCGCGGGGCCCGCTGGCGGGCGTGGATGGATTCCGCACGATGGTTGGTTTGGTTTGGTCGCATCTATTTGGTCTGCGCTGGTGTCCGCGCTGCCCCGACTGCAAGTGTGCGGATTTGAATGGCAGTAACGCGAAGCTTATAGGGGGGTGCGCCGGAAGGGTGGATGGACTGTACGGGTCCATAGAAGCGCAGAAGTCAGCGGGGAGCTTGCACGTGCACGCGCAACTTTTCGTGCAGTGTATGCATCAGCACACGCCGCTACACGAGATTCTTCGGCTCCCTCGGGAGAGGCTGGCAGAATTGCTATGCGGGTGCGCCAAGTACAAGCGGCACGTATGCAGACAGGTCTACGAAGACGTCGACGCGTGGCGACAGGAGAAGGAGCGGGTTGAGGGTAATTGGCCAGCGTGTGGAGGAACGGATGACCTCCTGGGCGGGGAGAAGTATCTAGCGCAGTCAGATGCACAGATCGAGCGGGCGCTAGGTAGGAGTGGGACAGCCGACGACGCGGGAGAGACGACAAGCGGCGCCACGTGGTGGCATCGGAAATATGTAGGGGAGTGCGTGCAGCGCGGCCAGGGGCACCGCCAGAACCACGTGCACAAGTATAACGCGCGGAAGCGCCAGATGATGCCGTTACTTCACTGTCAGCGGGACGACGATCCGACCAAGTGCAAAAGTTTCTTCCCGCGGACTACGTGGCAGGTAGATAAGACCGTTCTGTTGTGCCAGGGCTTCCTCAGAAGCCGCGCAATGCCGAGCACGGGCCGGGGGGGCGTGACCGGATGTCTGCACGGGCCGCAAAACGAAGATAATCTCAACGGTACGCTGCCTGCAATTCTGAGCGGTGGGGTGGGGCTGAATTTCAACTCGGATCTGCAGTTGCCGCATCGTTTTCCAATCAATCCTGGAAGAAACACACGACGGGACGGTTTGCACAGAAAGGTGCTGGGAAGGTGCGAAGGCGAAAGATATTGTTCTCGCGGCGCAGCGGGCGCAGAACGCGCAGGCGGGCTACGCGTGTGACTACGGAGCGAAGCGGCTGGCCACGTCGTTCAATGAGGTGAAGGAAATCAAAAAAAGGCCATCATGCACTGAGTGGGAAAGTGAAGGACAGGAGTGCGTCGTGCGTGGCGCACAGGCACATCACGCGGCTCCTGTCGGACCTGTACGGGAAGGGGATTGTGCGTTCAGCGCAGGAGAGTGTGAACCTGCGCGCGTATGGGGATGCGCGAGACGTAACGGCCGCAAACATTATGAAGACAACGAAGACGGCCATGGTCCCTGGTTTCGATGTGGTACGCCTCGTCGAGCGCGAGTGCGGCGTGGCGTCAGACAGGTCGGGGCCAGGGCGGTGCCATATCGAGCGCGATGGCAGGCGTGCGAAGAGGCCCAGGGTAGTTTCGAAAAAAACCCAGCAGTGCTGTATGGCATGCGGCCATTGGACTCTGCGTGGGCTCCAGAGCTGAAGTTTTTGTCTGTGCATGAGTTTTACAGGTACTGGCGACTCGAGCTGACGCGGTTTTTGACGAAGCCGAAGTGCAAACAAGAGGAAGGCGAAGACGAGGAAGCAGTGTACCACGCGGTTCTCACACAAGCCGGCAGAGCGAAACTAGAGCGAGCGAAACGGACCATCGGGCCAGAGCCTCCGTTGACCCTCGGAACGGATTACGTCGTTCGCGGTGAAGGTTGTGACAGATGGGTGGCGTTCCCAGACGTGCCCGGCATGGAAACGACTCGGCACAGGTGGGTCCTTGTGCGGAATGAGCGGCCGCGGAACCCGAGCTTCCATGGCGCGCCGCAGCCGAAGCACAGGCCCGGGGAGGAAGACAGGAACGGGTTGATACTCATGGCGTACTTCCGGCCGTTCACATTGCAGGAGTCTGACGTGGACGGGGCGTCCCGGGTGTCGGACTGGTGCGCGGATGGCCAGCCGACGGGCGTCGTTGCACGGGAGTGGCTGGACGGGGGCCTGGCGTGCGAAGAAGCGAAACGGCACGTGCAGCATTACATGAACGTCGTAGACATGCGACCAGATGGGGAGGAGTCGGGAGGGAAGCACGAGGACGACCTATTCAGCGACGAATCGAGGAGGCGGGTGCATGTCGGGGGCACGCGCATGGAAGACCAGGAGCGGCTGACGACGGAAGCAGTGGCGGCAGCTCGTCGACAGAGTGCGGATGCGATGGCGCTGTCTGCACGCGTGTGGGGGCGGCTTCCAGGCGGCGGGGGGGGGGGCCGCCAGCGGGCGGGTGGGCGCACGCAGACGGTCGCCAGGAAGTGACGGGCGCGGCAGTAAAGAGGAGGGAAGCGGAGGCGAGGGCGTCGCAAGCCAAAGAGAGTGGAGACCCCCTCGCGAGCTATGAAGGCGAAGACGGGCGCATTCAGTCCGAAGCGGCGGGCACCGCGCGGGAGCTGAGAAAGTGGAGAGCGAGTCTCAGCGGGCCCGAGGAGGAGCGCCCGGTGAAGCTCAACGAAAAGCAGCGGGAAGTGGTCGGGAGAGTCGTCAGCAGGATGATAGAGGAGTGCGCGGAGGACGACGCGGGACGGGTTAGCGGAGAACCGTTGTTGTGGATGTTGCACGGGGGGCCAGGAACAGGTAAGAGCTGCGTGGTGGGCGCCTTGCAGACGCACGTGTTCGAGGGGATCATGAAATGGAGACACGGGCTGGATTTCCAAGTGGCGGCACTACAGGCCACGAACGCGTCGGCGCTTGACGGGCACACGTTGCATGCGGCTTTTGGGATGACGCCATTTGCGAGCGGGTCGGAGAGCACGCAGAAGCGCGGGTCGGACGGGTCGAAGAAGGTGGAGGCTGCCCGTCGAATACAACAGTGGCGGTGGTTAATCATCGATGAGATCAGCATGGTGAGTGCGACCTTCCTTACGGAGTTGGACGCGCATTTGCGGTCGGTCATGTCGGCGGCGCGGCAGGGGAAGGTAGACGCCGAAGGGGTGGACAGGCCTTTTGGAGGGGTGAATGCGTTGTTCTGTGGGGATTTCTACCAGCTCGAGCCGCCGGGGGGGGCGCCCTTGAACGCCATCCCGACGTCGTGGGTTCGCAAGGCAAGGCAGTGCGCACCAAGCGCGGGAGAGGACCATGGGCATTGCATATTCTGGGGCGAGGGTCGCGGGTCCGTAGCAGGAATGACCGAGCTAGTGGAGTGCAAGCGGTTGGAAGGTCATGACGAGTGGTTCCTGAGTGTCCAGGACGAGTTCCGGCGCGGGGGCCTGAGCGAACGGGCGCGCCAGTTTCTGCACGGCCTACCGACGGACGTAGCCGGGTCGTGGGTGGGGTGTGGGCCCACGTGCGGGTCGGACCACTGTGCGAAGAACGCAGAGGCCATTGCCAAAGACAACACGCAGGAGTGCGGGCGTTGTGCAGCAGAGCGCTGGAGACGGCAGTTGGTCGCAACGGGGCCCGATGACGAGAGGTTCTTATTGCCGGAGCTCGTAAGGGCGACCGCGATTTACCCGAACCAGGATGTAAAATGTAAAGTCGCACGTCGGCGCGCCGTGGACTGGGCCGCGAGCGAGGGGAAGCAAATTTCGTGGGTGTACGCGAGGGGCGCGGCGCGTCATGGATCCCGCCAAAAACGGCCATACACGTCTTCTGACAAGATCCGGTGGCTGGGATACCATGATAAAGCATGCGCAGATATGCCAGGGCGGCTGCCGCTGGCGGCGGGCATGCCCGTTGTTCTGACGGATCATTTGGATAGGGGAGAGAAACAACTGCTCCGCGGCTGCCACGCGACGATTCACTCATGGGTAGTCGACGAGGACGAGGGTGCCGTCGCGGACGCTGCAGAAGTCACGCTGCGAAGGATGCCGCGGCAGATCGTGCTCGACTTTCATACGGGCGCGTGGGCGCTGAAGAGCATGCCGGGGCCTGGGTTGTATCCGATTGCGCCGAGACAGCGAGTCTGGTTCTTGGACGCGTACCGAAAGAAGCCCGTGTTGGGGGTTCGGCGGAAGCAGTTTCTGATATCGCCAGGCCTGGCAAGCGCGGCGCACGCAGCGCAGGGCCGATCCCTGGACGCCGTCATCGCAGATTTGCAGGAGGGTCGAAATGTGAGTTGGATGTCGAGTTACGTGGCCATCGCCCGCGTGAAGACCCGTAGAGGGTCGCTGATATATCGCCCGTTTGAGTTGAAGCCGTATGCGCATGGAGAGATGGAAGGGGCGAAGTATCTGCTGGGCAAGTTGCGCGGGGAGGAGGCGCCGTGGGCGGACGTAGAGGCAGAGTTGATACCCCGTAAGATGTGCAGTAAATGTAGCACCTTGAAGGAGAAAGCGGATTTCACGCCCACAGAGTTCAAGGAACAGGATGGGCCGAGTTTCTGTCGAGATTGCACGGAAGAGTTGAAGGAGGCAGGCGAGAAGTGGTGCACCGAATGCAAGACGTGGGCCGCGATGGGCCCGAGGACGCCAGAGAACGAGGCTCGCGGGGGGCGAGTGTACGCAAGGACGAGCAAGTGCGAGAGATGCGCGGGACCTGCGAAGGCGCGGAAGTCACGGGAGGAGTCGGGGGCGTGGCAGGAGAAGGTGCAGGAGAAATTCAAGATTCGGCGCGCGAAGTGCATGAATTTCTCGAAGACGGAGGCGGAAGTGGCGGCGAACCAGTGCGACTCCAAGGGCGCGGGGGAGAAGCTTTGCAGGACGTGCGCGCGCGACGCGAAGGGCGGGGACAACGAGTTGAATCGCAAGCGAAAAGCAGAGGCGGAAGCGAAACCGCTAACTTGCGCGGCGCGCGGGGAAGAGTTTTCGGACACGAAACATTTGAAGCAGGGACAAGTGGAAGATCATCGAAAGGCGAAAGGAGCCAAGGTGGCGTGCGGAGGCTGCAAGGAACTCGGGCTCACAGCGCGCAGTTGCCAGGCGCATCAGTGCAGCAGCGCGCGCAAGAGAAGACTACCGAAGTCGGCGTTCTCCGGGAGCCCTGCAGCGGGCGACAGGCTCTGTCGGGAATGCGCGGAGGTGCGAGAGGACGAGGCGCGGCGGGGCAATGCGGAGGCAGCGACTCACGCGCGGACAGCCGGGGCGGACGCGAAGCCGCTGACGCGCGCGGCGTGCGGAGGAGCGTTCTCGGACACGAAACATTTGAAGCAGGGACAAGTGGGAGATCATCGAAAGGCGAAAGGAACCAAAGTGGTGCGCAGAGGCTGCGAGAAACTCGGGTTCACAGCGCGCAGTTGCGTGGGATATGAGTGCAGCGGCGCGTGCAAGAGAAAACTGCCGAAGTCGGCGTTTCCTGACCCTCCCAGCACCCTGGAGTGCAAGGCGTGCAAACGATGACCAATCGGGCGGGGAGAGAAAGATGGGGGGTGAGGCGGAGGATGGGAGGGAGAAGAATCGAGGAGGAGGAGGAGGAGGCGGAGGAAGAGGTTGAGGAGGATGAGGATGAGGTGGGGGAGGAAGACGAGGAGGGAGACGAGGAGGATGTGGAGGAGGATGAGGGATGAGGTGGAGTATGGGATAGAGGCTTCTTGTATGTGTATCGGGATCTCGCGGCGCGCTTCTCGGGCGCCTACGGCAGGCAGTTTGGAACCACTTGGGGCCCCAGGTGGAGGAAAAAGGAGGAGGGGGAGAAGGGGGGCACGGAGAAACGGCTCTGGGTTATGGGTTATGGGTTAGAGGCGTCTTGTATGCGTTTCGGGATCTCGCGGCACGCCTCTCGGGGGCCTATGGCAGGCAGTTTGGAACCACTTGGGGGCCCAGGTGGAGGAAAAAGGAGGAG
>CAUYUJ010014343.1:0-32500 GCA_963575745.1 Prorocentrum cordatum | reverse complement strand
CGTCGTCGTCGTCGTCGTCGTCTTCATCGAGTCTCGAACTACTCGCCGATTCACGAGCCCGGCGCCTCGCCACCTCAGCTCGGGGCAGGGCTGGCCGCTCGCGAGCCCGTCGCTCAGCGCCGGGGCCAGCAGCACGCCGGAGCGGCGGGTGACGAGCGCCCGGGGGGGAAGGGCGGGCCCGGAGGGGAGCGGGCCCCGAGGTCCGTCTCGCGGCGTTCGGGCTCTCGTGGCCTTTTCTTTCCAGGCCTCCTAGATGGAGGCGGAGTGGGTGGGGTCGGAGGATCGCGCCGTATGGTCGATGCATCGGCGATGCGGCTTGATGTTATGTGGAGTCCGATTTTCTCCACGTCGGCACCGCCGATGAATCGCCGACGTCGACGATTTTTCGCCGTTGCATCGCCGATTCATGGCCGATGCATCGCCAATGCATCGCCGATGCATGGGCGATCTGGCGCGATCCTCCGACTCCATCTGCTCGGACCCCATGTGGGAGGCCACTGTCCATGGGCCCCAGAACTGCCAGAAAACGGCTCGGCATGCAGAGCTCGTCCTGGGGGGAGGTCCTGGGGTCCAGGGCCCCTTTCTCTCAGGACCAGCTTCCGCCATTGGCCATGCTGAGCTCAGAGGAGGAGACCGTAACGATACCTCTGCTCGTCCTGGAGAGCCCTCATCGCCACCCTTGGAGCGGTCCGGGCAGCGGCGGCATCGGTGCCTCCTCCTCCTCGTCCTCCTCATCCTTCTCTTCCTCCTCCTCCTCCTCCTCCTCCTCCCTGTCCTCTCAGGTGAGCCGCAGCGAGCTGGAGGAGGCGGCGCAGAGGGTGAGCGGGCTGCAGGCAGGCCCCCGGCCAGACCGCTACCCTCGGCCTCGTCGTTCTCGCCCTTTTGGGCCCCCTGGGAGGCCCCTGACGCCACGGCTGGATTCATGCTTGCCTCCAGGGTGCGCTGGGGTGTCTTGGGTTTCCATGGTTTGGGCATGGAAAGCGTGACGCTCCCACACCAAAAATCAATGGACGTCCTGGGGTCTCAGAGTTGGGTTTCTCATGTAAGGATTCTTGTGGTCGGGCCCCTACGGTAGCGGTACGGGCACATCCTCGTCCCGCTCCCGCTCCCGCGCCGCGCCGTTCTCGGCCCCGGCCTGCCACCCTCTGGCGGCTCCCTCTCGTCTCCCTCGTCCCCTCCTCGGACTCCCCCTCCCCTGCCGTATAACCGTCCCCTCCTCTCCCTCCTCACGCCGCGTCGATCTGTCACTCACCAGAGACACAAGTACCACTACCACCAGCTAGGGGAGTGGCTGTCCCGGCCTCTCGAACTGGTGGCACCTCGTTCTGGGCATGCCTCCAGAGAGTGCCCCGAAGGAGGTGCCACCAGCTCGAGGGGAGGGAGCGGCCACCCCCCTACAGTGGGGGCGCGCATCAAGAAACCATATGCATTTCGTCAGGGTACCTGGGTTTCTTCGCTCCTCGCGCTGCGCGGTGACTTCCCGCAGCCGTTTGAGGAGTTGCTGCGTTCAGGGTGCTCCGGGAATCCCCGCAGGTGCACCTCGCGCACGGGTTCTCAGGGTTCGGTTTCTTGCGAGGGTTTCCTGCGGCCGCGCCCGCACTGCAGCTGGTGGTAGCGGTACTCGTGTCTCTCCTGAGTCACGCCTACCCAGCACCGTCTGCGCACCGGTTGAGCAGAGCCCGTGGGGAGCTCACAGAAGCCGGGGAGGGGGCTCGCCAGGCAGAAGCGGTTCGGGCGCCACTCGTCCTCGCCGCGACGTCGGGCCATGAACTCTCTCCTCCTCCTCCCCCTCCTCCTCCTCCTCCTCCTCCTCCTCCTGCTCCTCCTCAATCCCTCCCTCCCTCCCTCTCTCCCCTCCGTCCCTCCCTCCTCCTTCTCCTCCTCTTCCCCCTCCTCCTCCTCAATCCCTTCCTCCCTCCCTCCCTTCTCCTCCTCCTTCTTCTCCTCATCCTTCATTCCTTTTCCTTCTAAAGAACTTATCCCTGTCGCACCCCGAGGCCAGTTTTTAGGGCGGGCTGGGCGTTTCGCCTGAGACTTCCTCACAGTTTATGATTATGAAGCTTAGCAAGTGGCAGCAGTTTCGCATATGGAGGGCGGATGGTTTTCAAACTGTGGTTCTCGCCTTAGCGCGGCGCACATTCGTTCTAACAAACTGCAAGAGTTTGGCGAATTGAGGGCGGTTCCTTTTCAACAAGTAGCTCCCGCCTTAGCGCCGCGCACATTCGATTTACACATTTGTATGATGTTCACGGATTGAGGGCGGGTGATTTGTAAATTGTGGTTCTCGCATTAGTGCCGCGCACATTTGTTTTATATGTTTGCAGGAGTTTAACGGGTTGAGGGCGGGTTATTTTCAAAATGTGGTTCTCGCCTTAGTGCCGCGCACATTCGTCTTATACATTTGCAAGCGTTTCACGGATTGAGGGCGGGTTTTTTTTTATGTGGTTCTCGCTTTAGCGACGCGCACATTCGTTTTTGTTTCGATCTGGAAGAGTTTCACGGATTCTCATGGCCAACGTTCAAGAACTGGTGTTTGGGAAGAATTCAGGATTATGCGGGTGGAACGGTTATGTTGATTCGCGGTGTTGAAGTTCCAAAAATGCCGTTCTGGCAGGGTGGTGGATCGTCAAGACGCAGCAGTCAGGTTGATCCGTGGCGTTGAAATCTAAATAACATTTTTGGGGCATGCTTCAGGGTCTTCCAACGGTTGCTTTCCAACGAGGCAGGCCCCCCAGTGGAAATGAACCGTTGTGGGGGCCTATGAAGAGAGAGCTTGGAGGGAGGATGAATTCCAACATCGTTGATGACTCTTGGGTTTACACTGGTCCTCCTCCTCCTCCCTCCGAGTCCGGAATGTATACTTGTCCACCGCCTATGGAGCCGCCGATGTTCCAAGACCCCAGGCGGCAGTGGATGTGGACACGAGGAGTTTCAGATCCACTGATCGGTTTGCTTTCCACCACCACCACCATAAGTTGGAGGGGGAAGGAGGTGGAGGACGAGGAGGAGGAGGACGAGGATGAGGAGAAGGAGGAGGAGGAGGAGGTGGAAGAGGAGGAGGACCCCCTCCCCCTTCAAGTTATGGTGGTAGTGGTGGGAAACAGGCCCATCACCCACAGCATCGGCTCTCAGGCCGTCGGGTATGTAGGAAGTCCGTCCACGATGCCCCGCCAGGCAGTCGTCCGCAAGATGAGCGACGCCAAACAACGGGGTCGTCCGCACCGACATTGGCACGTAAGCTGTCCGCGTAAGGTCGCGTGTAAAAGTGCCCTCGTCTCGAATGTGGCGTGCCGCGCCGGCGGCCCGCGTAAGCCGCAGCGTAATGTCGCTGTGGCATCTCGCGTAAGACCAGTTTCCGATCGTCGGCGGTGGCCGTCGGTTAGCTCAGGGCAGTGGTGTGCGGGTCCCACGGCACAACATGGCGCTAGCGTTGGGGGGCACGGGGAAGGGAAGCGGAAGAGGGGGAGAGGGAGGAGGAGAGACAGGAGGAGGAGGAGGAAGAGGACGGATCGAGGAGGAGGACGGACAAGGAGGAGGATGAGGAGGAGGGGGAGAATGAGGAGGAGGAGGCGGAGGAGGAGGACAGGCAGTAGGAGTAGGAAGAGGAGGAGGCTGAGGAGGAGGAGGACAGGGAGTAGGAGGAGGAGGAGGAGGAGGAGAAGGAGGAAGGAGAAGCAAACCCCAGACGCATCAACGATATTACAATAAATCCTCCCTCCCAAGCTCCCACTTCCCAATTTTAGTTTTCACTGGGAGAAGTGCATCGTTGGAAGTTTGAAAACCTAGAATTGCGCCACAACGTCATCGTTGGGCCTTCAACGCCGCGAATCACCGTTATTATCGCGTCCTGGCGATCCTGGATCGCGCCAGGACGCCATTCCGGGACCTCAACGCCGCGAGTCAACGTGATTGTCGCGCGCTGACATCCCGACATCGTGCCAAAACCAAATTTCCGGCGCGTTACAAGTGAGAATCCTTGAAATTGTTGCGAACTCTTCAGACGAATGTGCGTGGCGTTGATGCGAGAGACATGTTTTGAAAACGGCCGCCCTCCATCCGAGAAGCCACTGTAAAGTTTGACAACGAACGTGCGCGGCGCTAGGGCGAGATCCACACTTTGAACGCGTACCGCTCTCCATCTGTGAACCTCTTGCAAGACTTAAAACGAATGTGTGCGGCGCTGAGGCGAGAAACACATTTTTGAAAGCGGAGCGCCCTCCATCAAGGAAGCCCTTGCAAACTGTTGAGACGAATGTGCGCGGCGCCCATGCGAGAGCCACATTTTGAAAACAGCTCGCTCTTCATCCGTGAAAGCCTTGCAAATTGCTGAGACGAATGTGCGCGGCGCTGAAGCGAAAAACGTTTTTTGAGCGGGCCGCCCTCCATCCGTGAAGCTGCTTCCGCTTGTAAGATTCAGGAACAAAGTGGCGAGGAAGTTTCAGGCGAAAGGCCCGGCCCGCCTTTTCGACTGGCAGCGGGGTGCGACAGGGAGGTAATTTATACAGAAGAGATATGGAGGTAGAGGAACAGGAAGAGGAGAGTTTGGAGGAGGAGGAGGAGGAGGAGGAGGGGGACCAGTGCAAAGTCAAATCCATGAACGATGTTGCAATGCACCCGTCCTGCAAAGTTTCTTTTTCATAAGCTCCTAGGAATTTTTATTTAATTGAGGGAAGTGCCCCGTTGGAAGACAACCGTATGAAAATCCTGAAGAGTTCCAAAACACCACTCCTGGGACCCTGGGACTTCAGCACCGCGAATCAACATTAGCAATGCGTCCTGACGCTGAATCGTACCAGAACGCCTTTCCTGGGATGTCAACACCGCGAATCAACGTGAATGTGGCGCCCTGACAGTCTTACATCGTGATCTGGAGCGTTAATCACGAACAGCCGTGAAACTGCTGCAAACCTTTCAGACGATTGTGCGCGGCGCTGATGCGATAGCCACATTTTGGAAAGAAACCCCTTTACACCCGAGAGGCTCGTGCAAACGTGCGGCGTTGGGCAAGAGGGACATGTTGAAAAGGAACTGGCATCCATCCGTGAAGCTCTTTGCAACATGTAAAGACGAATGTTCGCGGCGCTACGGCGAGAAGCACATTTTGAACACGGCTCGCCTTCTGGCCATGAGACTCTTCTAAACATTCAAGACCATTGCGCGCGGCGGTAAGGCGAGAACCACATTTTGAGAACGCCCCGCAAGCTCTTGCAAGCTTGTTAGCTTCAGAGCCAAACGTGGTGAGGACTTCTCAGGCGAAACGTCCACCCCGCCCTACTGACACGTTTCGGGGTACGACTGAGACACTCAGGAAGCAATTAAGAGATCCCCCCTTCCAGTGAAACGATAACGCATCCAACGCACGGAAGCGTCATCCTGGCTCTTTGAGGAAATGAGGACGAGGAGAAGGAGGTGGAGAAAGAGGAGGAGGAAGATTAGGAGGAGGAGGAGGAGAAGGACAGGGAGAAGGAGGAGGAGGACAGGGAGGAGGAGGAGGAGGAGTCCCACCATTACGACGATGGGTACTATTAGTGATTATGTGTACGACCACTACTACAACTACGACAAATATTACAACTACAACGGCTACGACGACGACGACGACGACGACGACGACTACTACTACTTTTACTACTACTACGACCACCAGTACTTGTACGACTACTACGACGACTACTACTACTACTACTACGACTACTACTACGACGACGACGACTACTACTACGGCGACTAGTAGCAGTAGTAGTAGTAGTAGTAGTAGTAGTACTACTACTACTACTACTACTACGACTCATACTCTAATACTCATGCACTTACGCTACTACTACTACTACTACTACTACTACTACTACTACTACTACTATTACTACTACTACTACTACTACTACCACTACCACTACTAGTACTACCTACGACCTACTACTACTACCTACTACTACTACCTACTACTAGTACTGCTGCTACTACTACTACTACTACTACTATTACTACTACTACTACTACTGCGACTACTACTACTACTACTACTACTACTACTACTACTACTACTACTACTACTACTACTACTACTACTACTACTACTACTACTACTACTACTACTACTACTACTACTACTACTACTACTACTACTACTACTACTACTACTACCTACTACCTACTACCTACTACCTACTACCTACTACCTACTACCTACTACCTACTACCTACTACCTACTACCTACTACGACTATCAAATTTACAGCATGTCCACCCGTGATGCTACCACTGATCGCACCATTGCCACTACTAAAACTACTAGCACTACGACTAGCATCGCTACCACTAGCGTTATTAGTGTTACTACTACTGCTATCTTGGCTACTACTAGTACTACTACTATTACAGGTACGACGTGCCTACTCTTACTGCTGCTACGACGACGGTTACTACTTTTACTACCACAACTACTAGTATCAGTAGTACTACTGTTACTACTACGACTACCGCTTCTACTACTACTGCTACCCAGTAGTAGTAGTAGTCGTAGTACCACTACTACTACTACTACTACTACGACCGCGGCCACTACTAATATTCCGACTACTACTACCACTCTTACGGTTTTTGTTTACAGATTTGCCAACGACCATCTTTATTACACAACCTTTACTACCAGTAGCGCTGTAACTATTACAGCTACTGCTGATTTTATTACTTCGCCTTCTACTTGCACGCTACGAGTCTGACCATGACGGCGACGACTACTATTCTTACTACTATTGCAAAAGTTACTACTACGACTACGACTTCTACGACGATGACTCCTAGTACGACTACGTTTACTTGTCCTATTCGTGTTAGACTTACGACTGCTACCGCTATTACGAGTACTGTTACTACTTGCCTTACGGGTGCTACTACTACTACTGCTACGGCTACTACTACTACTACTACTACTGCTACTACTACGTATGTTTCTTCTCCTGCTGCTACGGCAACTGTTACTACTACTACTACTACTACTACTACTACTACTACTACTACTACTACGACGACGACGACCGCTGCTACTAATACGTCTGCTACCACTACTACCCCTACTTTTTCCCAAGCAACCTGTGTTGTTGGGTCCTCGTTTTGAAGAGACGGTCCCCACGTTCCTCCTATTCTCCTTCGTCCATGCGTTTCACCCACCCAGCACAGCGTTTCGTGGCCCCATAGGAAGCTCCACCGAGGGTCCCAGTGGCACCGCCCGCATGCGTCCGCCACCACCCAGCACAGCCCTTGTTCCCTGCGTTCCACGCAGCCAGTACAACGCTTCGTGGCCCCATAGGGAGCACCACCGACGGTCCCGGTGGCACCGCCCGCATGCGTCCGCCACCACCCAACACAGCCCTTGCTCCTTCCGTTTCACCCAACCATTACAGCGCTTCGTGGCCACATCGGGAGCTCCACCAGCGGTCCCAGAGGCACCACCCGCATGCGTCAGCCACCACCCAGCACAGCCCTTGCTCCCCCCGTTCCACCCACCCAGTAGTGCGTTCCGTGGCCCCATAGGGGGCTCCACCGAAGGTCCCAGTGGCACCGCTCGCATGCGTCCGCCACCACCCAGCACTGCCCTTGCTTTTTGCGTTTCACCTACCCAGTACACCTTTTCGTGGCCTTCTAGGGAACTCCACCGGTGGTCCCAGCGGCACCGCCCGCATGCGTCCGCCACCACCCAGCACAGCCCTTGCCCCCTGCGTTTCGCACACCTAGTGCAGCGCTTCGTGGCCCCATAGGGAGCTCCACCGACGGTCCCAGTGGAATTGCCCGCATGCGTCCGCCATCACCCAGTACAGCAATTGTCCCCTTCGTTTCACCCACCCAGTACAGCGCTTCGTGGCCCCATAAGGGGGCCCCACCGAAGGTCCCAGTGGCACCGCCCGCATGCGTCCGCCACCACCCAGCACAACCCTTGCTCCCCCCGTTTCACCCACCCAGTACAACGTTTCGTGGCCCCACAGGGAGCTTCACCGAAGGTCTCAGCGGCAACGCCCGCACGCGTCCGCCACCACCCAGTACAGCCAATGTTCCCTGCGTTTCACCTAACCAGTACAGCGTTCCGTGGCCCCATAGAGGGCCCCACCGAAGGTCCCAGTGGCACCGCTCGCATGCGCCCGCCACCACACAGCACAGTTTTTGCCCCCTGCGTTTCGCACGCTCCAGTACAGCGCCTCGTGGCCCCAATGGGGGCTCCACCGAAGGTCCCAATGGCACCGCCCGCATGCGTCCCCCCACCACCCAGCACATCCTTTGCTGCCTGCGTTTCACCCACCCCGTACAGCGCTGCGTGGGGCCCACGGAAGGTCCCAGTGGCACCGCCCGCATGCGTCCGCCATCACCCAAAACGGCTCTTGCTCCCTGCGTTTCACCAAGCCAGTACAGCGCTTCGTGGCCCCACAGGGAACGTCACCGAAGAAGATATTCACAATTGCGGTACCCACAACGGCATATGCTTGGGTCTTCCGCCAGGATGATTTCAGGATTGTTGCCACAAGCACTTCTATTTCTACTATTGCGACCACTGTTACAATTATTGTACTACCGCTACAACTATTTATACTCTCGCGGCTGTGACGGCGAGTAACGCAACGACAACTACAACTAAACACTACTACGGATATTATTTTCACTTCCACCACTACGATAACTAATTAGCAGTAGTAGTAGTAGTAGTAGTAGCAGCAGTAGTAGTAGTAGTAGTAGCAGCAGCAGTAATACTGATACCACTACTATACGCATTCCCCTGTTACTACTAGTGCTGCTGCTGTTACTACTACTACGACTACGACTACTACTACTACTACTACTACTACTACTACTACTACTACTGCTACTACTACTACTACTACTACTACTGTTGCTGCTGCTGCTACTACTACAACTACTACTACTACTACTACTACTACTACGACTACTACTACTACTATTACTACTACTACTACTACTACTACTACTACTACTACTACTACTACTACTACTACTACTAGTTCTAGTATTACCACTACCACTACCACTACTACCACTACTACTACTACTACTACTACCACTACTACTACTACTACCACCACTACTACTACTACTACTACTACTACTACCACCACCACTACTACTACTACTACTACTACCACCACTACTACTACTAGTACTACTACTACTACTACTACTACCACCCATACTTTTACTACGATTACTACTACGACTACTGAGACTACGACTGCGACGACGACGACGACTGTTACTACTACTACTACTACTACTACCACTACTACCATTACTTCGACCTCTACCACTATGACTACTATTGGTATTACTACTACCACTACTACTACGATTTGTACTACTACTACTACTACTACTACTACTACGACTACTGCTATTCCTATTACTAGTATTAGTACTACTACTACTACTAATACTACTGCTGCTGTTGTTGCTGCTGCTGCGACGGCGATTACTACTATTACTACTACTACTACTACCACTATCACTACTACTTCTACGCCTACTACTGCTACTACCCCCACTACTACTACTACTACTACTACTACTACTACTACTACTGCTACTGCTACTGTTTCTACTACTTCTACTACTACTACTACTACTACTACTACTACTACTACTGCTACTACTACTACTACTACTACTACTACCACTGCGACTACTACTACTACTACTACTACTACTACTACTTCGACTAGTACTACTGTTACTACTACTACTACTACTACTACTACTACTACTACTACTACTACTACTACTACCACTACTACTACTACTGCTACTACCTCTACTACTACGACTACGACTACTAGTCCTACCAGTACTATTATTTCCGTTACTACTTCCAGTATGACTGTTATTACAGCTACTACTACTACTACTACTACAACTACTACTACTACTACTACTAGTACTACTACTACTACTACGATCATTAGCATTTCTACTACTACTGCTACGACTACGACTACGACTACTACTACGATTTGTACTACTACTACTACTACTACTACTACGACTACTACTGCTACTACTACTACAACTATTACTACTACTTCTACTACTACTACTACTACTACTACTACTACTACTACTAACTACTACTACTACTACTACTACTACTAACTACTACTACTACTACTACTACTACTACTACTACTACTACTACTACTACTACTACTACTACTACTACTACTGCTATTACTACTACTACTACTACTACTACTACTACTACTACTACTACTACTACTACTACTACTACTACTACTACTACTACTACTACGACTACTACTACTACTACTACTACTACTACTACTACTACTACTACTACTACGACTACTACTACTACTACTACTAAGGTTGCTTATGCCGCTCATTGGAGGGGGGGCGCGAAGTGATTACTTTCAACACTCACCTCGTGCTAAGGTAACGGTCTGTGCGGGGCGGCTGCGATGCCCTGGGATGGACCACCCCCGAGGGCGACCGACGAAAATCAGCTTACCCGCGGGGAGCGCAATAGGAATATCATAGGAGAAGGGCGGCGAGGAGAAAGAGAAAAAGAAGAGAAACTGGGGGAGGAGTTTCACTGTCCAGCCACCGAGGTGTTGGCAACTCGCCGTCTTCGGCGTTCAAGGCTCTTGCGTTCTTGCCGTCGTTCCTTACTACGTCTAGGCGTCGGTCGCGGAGGGCGTAGAGTAAGTATAGATGTTTGCGGCTTGGTGCGGCGTCTCCCTGCTAAATCCGTCACACGGAAATGTGTTTTTTGTGTGAACGATAACGCAAAGGGGTAGGGTTATGTATAAGGATAGAGGGGTGGAGGAACAGGAGGAGCAAGGAGAAGAGAGAGGACGAGAAGGAGGTTGAAGAGGAAAAGCTAGCAGGTGAGATGGTGTAGGAGGATGGTGTAGGAGGGGGATCGAGGATCCAGTTGGTCGTTGTTCTCCTGACTGTGGTTGGCCAGTAAACGCCTACAGAAGCATCTGGGGACCTCCAGGGCGTCCAGAGGAGCAGCAGAAAACACAAGCGGTAGAAGATGTAAATGCCAACAGCCTTGGCGGATGAGGGAGGACTCGGACCAGGGGTGAGTAGGCGCAACAGGGGGAGGGGAGGGAGGAGGAGGCGGAGGAGGCGGACGAGGAGGAGGAGGAGGAGGAGGGCGGGAGGAGGAGAGGCAGGAGACTGCGCAGGCTGAAGAGGAGGGGCATGCTGTCCGTAGCCATTTTGGCTCAGGCGGTCTCTGGCAGCTGGCAGAAGCCGTCCCGCCCTCCGCTCTCTGAAGGTATCACGAAAGAGATCATCACGGACGCGCCAGCGGGCATTTACAATACGCCCAAGAAGGGCGACCTGGTGTCCGTGCACTACGTCGGCACCCTCCAGTCCGACGGCAGCGAATTCGACTCCTCCAGGGGCCGCGGGAAGCCGTTCGAGTTCACACTGGGCAAGGGCCAGGCGATCAAGGGGTGGGACCGTGGCGTGGCGACCATGAAGAAGGAGGAGGTTACCAAGTTCACGCTGGCGCCCGAGTTTGCCTACGGCGAGAGCGGCAGCCCGCCCAAGATCCCGCTGAACGCCGCAGTGGTCTTCGAGGTGGAGCTGCTGAGCTGGCCGTCCACGGACGACCTCTTCGGGGACCATGGTGCGATCAGGACGCAGCTGAAAGAGGGCGAAGGCTGGAAGAAGCCGCAGATGGACAGCGAGGTGCTCATGAGCATGAGGGTAGCGGCACCAGGCGGGCCGGCGATCGAGGAAAAGTTTGATTTCGAGTGCGGCATTGGCTCCGAAACCCTGGGGGCCTTGGGCGAGGCGTGCGACAAGGCCCTCACGGATATGAAGAATGGCGAGGAAGCCTCCCTCAAGTGCACCGCAGAGTACGCCCTCGGGGACCAGACCCCCGACGGCGCCACGGCGTCTCTCGCGCTGAAGCAGGTCTACGACACCGCCCACGTGTCCTTTGCGAAGGACAAGACCATCATGAAGAATCAGGTCGGGGAGGGCCAGGGCTACCACAAACCGCAGGACGGCTCGCGCGTCAAACTCGCCGTCGCCGCCGCAACCGACGGCTCTGGCTCCCTGCCGGGTTTCGCCCCCAGGACGCTGGACGTCACCGCGGGCAACGGCGAGGACCCGAGGCGGGTGGATTTGGGCATCAGGGCTTGACCTCCACGCTGTTTTGCCGGATTTCGGCCGTGTTTTTGTTGTCGATTCGAAAGGGAGGCAGTTGCTGGAAAAAGTGGGCGGGGCAGCACTAACAGCAAAACGAAGACAAAACGAACAACAGCGTTTAGGGCCAGCCTTGATGGACATGTCTGGGCCCCGAGGGCCAACATGCGCCCGCGCCCGCTGCCCGCTGGGGCACCAGGGCGCCGGTGTCCCAGGCGGTGGCTGTGGACGAATCCCTGCCCGGCACAGGTGTGCGACGTGCTCGAGCGCGCCGCCGCGGAGATGAAAAAGAAGGAGAGGGCCGCGCTGACCGTCGCGGCCCCCTCCCTGGTGGAGGAGTCGCAGCTGGACCTTCAGGGCGTGGCCGCCGACCGGTTGGTGCTCAGCCTCGTGGAGCAAAAGACAGCATGCTCAGAAAGTGGTGGAGCTCCGCGCAGGATTCATCGGCAACAAGTTATGGGAGCCTTGCATACCGTCTTCAGTCCGTCTTTAGCGTCGACGAGCGTCCGGCAGTCGATGAGGCAGCGCCGATGTAGCGTCGACTATCGTCGATTCGCAAGGCCGACAAGATGGTGCGGGAGGCCCCCATGAGCTGCCACAGAAGAGTTCCTGGAGTGGCGCTGGGGCCGCCAATGGCGGCGCCTCCGACGCAGCGCCCCGCGCGGGCTCCGCGTGCCAAGGAGGAGGGTCCAGCGCCGATCCGATCGGAGAAATTTTCGCGGAGCTCTGGAAGTTTATGCTCATGCCGCCTTTTGTTCCCAGGTGAGCTTCGAGATGACAGAGTTCGAGAAGGCCAAGGACACCTGGAGCATGTCCCAGGAGGAAAAGGTCGAATTCGGGGCGGCCCGCAAGGAGAAAAGCTCCGAGCTGTCCAAGGCCAGCCGGCTGCAGATGGCGCTCCAGCGCTACAAGCAGGTGGGCGACATGTACAGCTACATCGACAAATTCCAGAATGATAGCAAGAAATCCAAAGATATTAAGAAGGCGTACGAGCCACCTTCCGAAACGCACAGGCGGAGCATGGCCTTAAACATTTCATGTGTTGCTTCAGGGATGGCGAGAAGGTCGCCGAGCGCGATGCGAAGAACAGAGACCCAGGGAGCTGCTGAAGCCGGCGCAGGCCCTTGGCGGCCTGCTTTCGAACCTGTGTAAGGTCCCCATCCGGGAACCGTGCAAGAACAAGAGCATGGCTGGCATGGAGGACGAGGGCGATACCATGGACGTTGATGGCGAAGGTGGCGATGCCATTCGTGCAAACGCCAGCATGGGAGCCTGAAGGGGGGTCATGTTTTACGCGGCGAGTGGGTCGGTTCTGTCGCAACGGAGGCAGGGATAGAACGTGGAGGGCCTGATTGGAAGCACCTTCGAATACAGTGCGACAGAATCTCCGCTGCACCACACGCCGCATGCCTTCAACGCCGCGACAGGCTTGTTTTATGTTTGACGATGCGTACTTCCTGGTTTCAATGGCGGGCCTAATCCTCCACTCGCCTCTCTTCGCTCCTTCAACGCTCGCCCAACACAGTGCGCCCGCCCGCTGGCGATGACAGCTGTCAGGTAGGGAAAGACTGGATGAATTCCATATGCGTGTCTCGCGATGTCGCCTTGGAAATAAGGAGGAGCATGTTAAGGAGGAGGGAGGGGACAGCAGCAGGAGGAGGAGGAGGAACAGAGGAGGAAACACAATACGAGTCGCAGAATAATGATGAGAACGGGCGAAGCAGGAAAAAAGAGATGAACCAAATCACAAGGAGCAGGACGAGGGGGAGGATGAAACGGACATTGGATTACCGAGAGGAGGATGGGAAGGAGGAGGAGGAGGAGGAGGAGGAGGAGGAGGAGGAAAAAGAGGAGGAAGAGGATGGGAGGGAGGGGGAGGAGGAGGAACAGGAGGCGAGGAGAGGGAGGAGGAGGGGGAGAGAGCAGAAACAGACGGACAGACGAGAAGGATCGGCAAGAGGAGGACGAGGGAGCGTAGGGATGAGGAGAGCAGGAGGCGGGATGAGGAGGACAAACAGGAGGAGGGAGAGGAGCAAGAAGGGGCGAGGGGAGGGGCAGGGGGAGGAGGCGGAGTGCCTGCGTGGCGAGAGTTCCCCGGGCCTGGGTGGCGTCAGGAGCTGATGCGGACGCGCCTGCACGCGCTCGAGGAGGAGCAGCGGCAGCAGTGGGCGCTGACGCAGCAGGCGGAGCGGCGTGCGGCCGGCGGCGGCGGCAGCGGCAGGGGTGGGGCGCCGCCCTCGCGGCGCAGCGGCCGCAGAGGAGCAGACCGCAACCCGCACGTGCGACAGGAAGGCGGCCGACGAAGGTTTCGCTGATAACCCCGTTCCCCCGATCATGAAAAGTACCTCCCCCCGTACCCCCTGAGCGGTTATTATCCCCAGGTCACACACACACACACACGCACACTTGATTGTGGAGAGGGGCGGCGAGGCCGAACTCGCTATCGCGGGGGACGTTGCGAATCGAAAGTGTTACTTTCTCGTGTTGACCAGCATCATCATCAAAATCGGTGAGCATCGGCGAATGGTTCGGGATTGTACGCAAGATAGGTCTCTTGACCAGGAGCGCCAAGGACCTCTCTCATCGAAACAGATAAACGCCGAACATTTATGTTTATGGCGTTTCTGCTTCTTCCAAGAAAGACGGCCGACGAAGGCATCGCTCAGATCTTTGGCGACCTCATCTGAGCAGTTGGTCTGTGAAGGTCCTGCACGTGTTGCCTGCGAGGCCTGGGTTCGAGCCCTTCCGGATCTGGAGTCGGTGGCCCGTGGTCTTCCCCTTGGTCTCCCGTGTGGTGTCATCTCCCGTGCGGTATTCACCATGGCCTTTCGCATGGTCTCCCGCGTGGTCTCCCGTCGGGTCTTCTTCCTCACGTGGCCTCCCGTAGAAAGTCCCCCGTGCGATACGCCCTCTGTCCAGCCCTCCCAGAAGCCTGTTTCTCTGTTGCTGGGGCCATTGCGCGCGCTATGGCTCCCCAGCCCCCCCCCCACCCCCCCCACCCCATAACGTAACGCTCCGGCCCCCAGTGCGTCCGCAGTACTGCCACCGCGCGCACGGCGGGGGGGTGGCGTTACGTTCTGCCCCCCCCCCCCACCCCCCACACCACACTTCGCCCCCCCCCAAAAAAAACAAAAAACGCCGGTTACCGCCGCGAGCACAGATACGCGCTCCAGATGGGGTCAGAGTAGATGTTGTCGGAGGATCGCGCCGCATCGCCCATGCATCGGCGATGCGGTTCGATGCGGAGCTCAGTTTTCTTCACGCCAACGTCGCCGATGCACGGACGATGCATTGGCGATGCGGAGCAATCCTCCGACTCCATCGACTCCGACCCCATCTGGGTCCCAGATTGGAGATCATCCTACAGGGAAACCAGATGGGAGATCGTACTATGGGGAGACCATGTGGGAGACTATAGTATGTTCTCCCAGTTGGGTCCCAGGTGGGAGATCATACCATAGGGAGGCCACACGGGAGACCATGTGGGTGATTATATTGCAGGCCTCCCAGATCCTGGGAGGCCTGCGGCATGATCTCCCGCCTGGTCTCCCGTGTGGCCGGTCCCCCGCACGACTCCTCGCATGGTCTCCCGCACGGCCTCCCGCATTGTCTCCTTCGTGGTCGCCCGCATGGCCTCGCTTGCCAGCGCTCTCCGGTTTGCTCCCCGGCAGGCTCTCCCGCACACGATCGCGGGGCTGGACCTGAGCGCTGTTTCGCTGGACTTCGGCCGTGCTTTGTTTTTCGCTTTGGCAGGGGGGGCACAGAACAAAAAAAACAGGCAGCGCACAGCGGACAACAGAACGAGCACGACACAGAAGACAACGTTTCGGTGCAGCCCTGGACGATCTCCCCTGCGATCTCCCGCAGGGCCTCCCGCATGCTCTCCCGCACGTCCTCATGGGTGTGCTCGGGCTCGGCCGCGTGGTCTCCCCGCGCGGTGCCCCCTTGCGGTTCTCTCCCCCGTCCTGCTCTCCCCGTGCGGTCTCTCCTGCGTGGTCCCCCGTCGCCCGTCTGGTTTCCCGCACGGTCTCCCGGGGCTCGTTTCGATGCCTCCGATTCGGTTGGACTCGATGTCGGTGGCGTTCGATTCCGGTTCGATTCGATTCGGGAGTCCGATCTGACCTCCGATGCCTCATTGGAGGCAGACTTGCCCCCCGATTTCCGCCGGTTCGACTTTTCCCGACTTCGCTGCCGATTTCCGCCCATCCGATTCATTTCGATCGCCGATCCGATTTGTCGATTCGATTCTGGGCTCTCCTGGTTTCCCGCACGGTAGTGTGTTCTCCCGTACGGTAGGTCCACGTCGTGTCGACCTGCGGCGACCCCGCCGCCAGCGTTCAATGTTGAACGTCGCCAGCGACCCGGAACCGATCGGTGTTGAACGATCGGACATTGCGGGAGCGGCCGATCGTTAAAGGTTGAACGATCCTCGCGGTGTCAGGAACCAACGCTGGGGTCGACACGAGACGATTTTGTCGTATAGTGTCCCGTACGGCCTCCCGTGCGGATTCCGTTATGGCCGTTCGGGTGTCTCCCATGTTATCTCCCATGTTGTATCCCCATTGTTCGGTGTGCCGTATGGTATTATGTATGGTTTTCACGTATGTGCAGTTTGTGCAATTATGTTTCTAGGGGCAGTTTCAAGCACATGCAGTTTCAAGTATGATGTTGTTTATGTAAGTATGTTGTTTAGGGTCCTCTGTCGCCAGGGTGCCATGATTTTTGTTTGATCTGGCGCGTCCCTTTCTTAGGAAAAAAGGCTCCCGACTCGAAGTCCCCCTCCAGCTTCTTCTTGCCTCTCTCCTCCTCCCTCTCCCCCACCCGAGAGTGGCCCACTTCAGTTGCATGGGTTCCATTGGTAAGTCCGCTTTCCCTTAGCGTAGTGTCATCATGCACGCGGCCTGCAGTGACATCCCACTTCGCCTTCTGATCATGCTTACGTTTATGACTCGAAGACGTCCACGGGCTGATCAATCCACGGTACCTCTACATACGTAAACGGGTTACCGGTTCGACTTGAGTAGATGTTGCGCGGCCTGCGTGCGATCGCCAGCTCGTTGTTTCAGCTCATGTGGTTCAGCGTCTTCTTACGCTTCATCCTCTTCTGACTCATTGCGTCGCAGCGTCCCGCTCGCTCTTTGCTCTATCATCTGCCGAGACTACGCTTCTCCCTGTACCCGCTGGAAACCTTAGAAGATGGTCGCAAGCCCCCACAAACTCCAATAAGCCTCTGGACATGTTCCAAGGCCGACCGAGCCCCCCACGCTATGGAGGGGATGGCCAGCCCTGATTTTGTGTGGTCCTTCATGGGGGGCCTCAGAGGGTCCCCCACATCTCCTGTGGTTTGGGCGATTTCGTCCAGATATCGTCGGAGTTGGTCGACATCTGGACGAGCTCTGTACGAACCTGGATGAAATCTGGACGAAAGAGTGCAGAGGTGTGGTCGAATGCTTGACGAAGCCCAGTCGGAGTCACGTTTATGATGGGGCCGCCGCGGAAGTCCACAGAGGCCCCCGTGAATGCTCACCCAACTGGTTGAGCCGAGTTCAGGCCAGCCTCTGACCCAGAGCAGACAGCCCGACTGTGGATTATGGCAGTGGTTTATGATGTTTTAACCTGCTTTGGTCTTGATCACCAGAAAGAACTTCGAGCACCAGGAACATTCCGAAACTTGAGGGTTCTCGCGTGGCGGGCCCTGGGAGGCGATACTCGTTCGACACTGTCTCGATACTCTTCTGGGCCCTCGGAATCATTTTGGGGATGTGGTCCTGAAGCACGATGGGCGCAACATGACCTCGGAGTGCCAGAGCAGACGGCCCGACCGCTGGATCCTGGCCGTGGCGTGGCCCGCTGGCCGACCACGCGACTGCACGCACTAGTCCATGAGGATACTCGAGGGGGCCTCGCGCGGCAACCTGCGACCGAGCTGAAGTCAGAGCCACGTCGGATTTACCCAGGGGTTCGCGTCGAACTGCGCCAGATGTACGCGGGAAGCCGTCTCTGTGGGAAGCCGTCTCTGTTTTCGGAATCAAAAAGGTGCCGAACATTTCGCGGAAGGCGCGAGGGCTTCTGAACAGCCTGGCCGCCCTTGGAGCAGGCCTGCCCCTCTCAGCAGAAGACTTCTCAGACGCCGCGAGTCAGGAGGGGGAATTAGCCTGGCGAAAGACCCAACCACATGCAGGTGAGAGTACCGCCGTTGTGAATATTGTCTTCGGTGGAGCTCCCTATGCAGCCAAGAACCGTGTGATGGGCGTGCCGTTGCGTGGCGGGGTACGCAACACGGAAGAAGACGATAGGTCTGGTAACGAGAGCGGGTGAGGCTTAGCACGAGTGCGTCTGATTGTGCATGAGTTTGCGTGCGAGTGAGTCTACGTGCATGAATGTCGACGCCCATGTCGGCACGCCCCTCGCGTGGATCGCCCCCGCTTCCTCCCCCTCTTGTTTCCCATTTTTTCCCGCGCACTCCTGTGTCCCAGGCTGCGAGCGCAGCGCAGCGCGGAGTCCCCGTGACGCGCGCTGGTCGCCCCGAAGGGGTCCCAGCAACGCACCTTGTCGTCCGCTGCGCGGAGCAAAGCGAACTAGCTGGCTGGCTGAGAGCGGGCAAGGCTCTGGCCGCCGGGCAGAGCGACGACGGGCGCACGAGGCGCTGGGCAGTGCGCAGCACGGACGCACGCTGGTCGCCCCGAGGGGCGTCCCAGCGACGCGCATGGGTCGTCCGCGGCACCAGGCCGACTTGTTGGACAGCTTGGATATGGCGCGGCTCGGGCGGGCCGCTTCCTAGGTCAGACCTCGCGGATAAACCCGGTGAAGCCCAGTTCTCTGGCGAGGGCTGCCGCCTCCCTCTTGCACCGTTTCGTGCGCGACGCAAACTGTTCCAGCTGCTTCCGCAACCCCCCCGGCGGCCCTGCCACAAAGAACTCGATGCGCGGCGCCCGCGTGAGCAGGAGGTCCTCGTGGCGCGTGGCGCGCGAGAGCAGCGCGTAAAGCTCCAGCCAACAGTGGTCGTCGTCCTTCTTGCCGTTACCGATCTCGTGGCGGCCGCAGTCCAGGATCACGCCTGGGCGACGTCGGCCGAGGGAGCAGCGCGCGGGACAGCCGACGGTCCAGGGCGGGAGTCCACAGAACCGAAAAAAAGGTCTGGCTGCGGACCGCTCGTGCCCAGGAGGTTTGGCCGTGGACTGCCCGGGGGGCGCTGTTCCCCCGCCCCGTCGCCTTCTTGCGCAGCGCGCCCCTGGCACGCCACCGCGGTGAAGACCCTGCCGCGTGAGAACTGGAAACCCGTCCGGGTGACCTTGGAGGTGCGGAATGTGATCGGCTCCGACGCGCGGGGCTCGTGAACACCAGCGGGCCCGTCTGGTCCACCACGAGGGTGTCTTCGTGGCGCTTCAGGTCGTCCACGAAGGGCGCGCTCGCGCACTTTTCCATGCTGACCCAGAACCCCAGCGGCAAGTGCTTCAGATAGATCCTCTTTTCCCCGTCTCTCTCGGTCCTTTCGACGTTGCCCCGATTCCGAGGGTCCACGACGATGTGCACGATCTGCCTTTCGGCATCCTTGACGAGGCCGCTTTTGAAGTGCAGCGCCTCCAGGAGCTGGAACTGCGTGCCCACGCGCACTAGGAGCAGTCCGTGCATGCCACCGGTGTTCTTCGGATTGGCACGGTTCATCATCTTGGCGGCGTCCTTGACGTTCATCGTCGGGGCAGATCTGTCGGCGGCCTGCGCGAAGAAGGGGGGCTTTTTCAGGAGGTCCGCGTCCCGCTGGGCACGCTGGGGTCGCGGGCGGCGCCGCTGGATCCTTCGGTGGAACCGGCCGCGGGGTGTGCCGATGTGGGTGTGCGTGACGCATGCGGGTTGCGCCACTGGGGCCTTCGGCGGAGCTCCCCACGGGGCCGCGAAACGTGTGAGCGGTGTGCCGCAATGGGTGCGCGTGACGCATGCGGGCTGCGCCCATGGGGCGGTCGGTGGAGCTCCCTACGGGGCCACGAAACGTGCGGGGTGGTGCCGAAGTGGGTGTGCGTGACGCATGCGGGCCGCGCCGCTGGGACCTTCGGTGGGGCTTTCTATGGGGCCGCGATCATCGTGAGGGGTGCGCAGGCACTGACGAGGAGGATGATGGTGATGCTGACGGTAATGTTTGTGATGGCGGCGATAACAGCGATGATGACGACGACGTGGCGATGATGACGATGATGACGATGCTTACAATACCGATGACGAGGATGGGGATGATGATGAAATGAGGAAAAAGGGAAAGGAGGAGAGGAGTAACGCGGGGCGCCGTCTCTTCAAAACGAGGACCCAACACCCCATGATGATTGGGAAACACACACAATTCATCGCCGATCCCTGGGAGAATATGGGGAGTGGAGGGGAAGACGGCAGCCCCGATACTTTGGGACAATATGGGGGATCCTGGGATTCGTGTCTATTAATTTGTGTCCCCGGGCCCCTTCAGCAGCGAGGGCTCCTGAACTGCCCGGCCGCCCCTCGAGAAGGGTAGCCCCCCCGCCCCCCCCCCCGGGCCCGCCGCCGCTCCGCGGTTTCTCTAATTCCGCCGGGGCCCATGCCAAGAAACACCCTCCAGGGTCAGGCGATCGCGAGCATGGTTGAAAAGGGGCGTGGATTTCCGCCGCCGAAGGAGGCGGCGCTGGCCGCCTTGTGGGGCGGGCGCCTCCCCCGATCCATGGATTTGGCGACCGCGCGCCAAATCCATGGATCGCTAATCCATGTTTGCGCGCCCCCGACAAGGTGCCTCGGGTTTTTTGGGTTTCGATGCTTTTGCTGTGGAGTGGGCGACTATCCCGCGCCAGAAATCAGTGGACGTCCTGGGGGCTCAGGGCCGGGTTTTTTGTGGAAGGTTTCGTGTGGAATGGCCGCCTCTGCACACTTGGGTTTCCAGATTTCAGTCTACTTCAAGCGCCTTCCTATTTCAATTATCGATATGTTCTGGCTGAGTTTATTCATGAATACGCTTCGCGCATGCTGCAAACCCATGTTTATTTTTTATCGGTTCTCGGTTCCCCGCTTGTTCGTCGCCAGCGTGGTGTTGCTGAGCGGCGGCTGTTCTTTGGCTCGGTGCATGAGGAGTTTCGAGCTGCATCAGTTGTTGTTGAGCTGCCTCTGATGGGGTCTGTTCTGGGCCTCTGCAGTGCATGAGACATGTAGGTGTTTAGCTTGGGCCGGCGTGGGGAATGTCTTCTGTGGATGTTCGGTTCGGGGGCAGTCTGTCTGAAGATGTGAGTCTTTTGGTGCAAGCTGTATATCCTGGTTTCGGGGGGGGCGGTGTCTGAATTCGATCACAGGCAACAAGAGAAAACTTTTTTATATTTTTTCTCCGCTATGTTTCCGTCCCTTGCTTTTTGTCCTAGACCGTCCTCCGACACCACCTGCCAGCTTTCCTAGCGATCTCCCGTTCTTCGGATTCCCATGTAGATCCGATTGCGACAGACATTTTTGGAGGGTGTCTCGAATTGCCTTCGGCCCATCCTGCCGCAGTGGTTGGGTGCTGGGTCAGGGTCCTCATGGTTGTTTTGGGGAATCTCCTCGGATCGCTCTGGGCGGCTACTGGGGAGCATTTTGGGGGTCTCTTGGGAGCGACCGATAGCCCTTTTGTGAGCCTCCAGGGAACATCCCTGTGCCCCCGATATAAATCCCCTGGGGATAATAAAGTTTGGGGCTCCGGAGGTATAATAGAAATTTTGTCCAGGCAACTCGGATGTACGGGTGTACGGTGTACGGCTGCACGGCGTACGGCTGCAACCGGCTGCAAGGGGTCGCCGTCTGAGTAAGGGAGAGGGAGGCAGGGGAGGGAGGGAGGGAGGGGAGGGGGGGAGAGGGGGCGGAGCAGACTTCGGTGAAAAAACAAAGGGGTTCGGACATATCAAATCCGTATTAAAACCCTTAATGAAGAATCTGTTTTCCAGTCCACGTGTAGTAATAAACCCTGGGAACGAAACAGTTCGGGGGTTCCTTGGGGGGGGCATAGGGGCCTGCCCAGGCGGGGCCTTCCCAGGCGGGGTGGGAAGGGCAAACAATTTGTGAAAACATACGGCATACCGATACCCTGCTCGTTCAGGCGGGGCTTCCTTGGAGGGGTGGGAGGAGCGCGAAACCGTTGAACTATGGTGATGACGTTGATGACGTTGATGACGATGATGATGATGATGATGATGATGATGATGATGATGATGATGATGATGATGATGATGATGATGATGATGATGATGAGTATGATGATTCTACCTGATCATAATGCTACCCCAGTGGTGCCAAGATGCCAGCTGCGATGGGTACCTCGTCCGGTGATCATCAAGCTCGGCCTCGCCGCTCCCCGCCGCACACCAAAGATGAGTTACCCGGGGATGATCGTGATGCAAGGAGGAGGAGGAGGAGAAGTAGGAAGAGGGGGGTATCCTATATTATCCGGGGAATGCGGTTATCAGTCACTGGAGATCTTATCTCGCGTCTGGCCCATTGGGCCAGCTGCTCTCACAATGACAAACCTTCTTGGAGGGTTTCTCGAAGTGGTTCTGGCCAGGTACTGGTGAGACGTCTTGGGGCCTCACGGGGGCCTCTGGGGGGCCTCTTCGGATCTCCCTCTTCGGGTACTCTTGGATCCTCCGCGGGGCTTCTTCGGGCAAAAACCTCGAAAGGGCCGCTCAGGTCCCCCGTCTCCTTCTGGGCCCTCTTGGTGGCCTCTTCGGCCGCCTTCGAGGCCTCTTGAGCAGTTTTGGGCCTCTCTTGGGCTGTTTTGAGGCCCTCTTGGAGATCCTTGGGCCGTCTTGGAGCGATCTTGGGGGCCTCTTGGGCCGCGTTGGAGCGTCGGGAAGCTGAAAAGACGAAAACGCGAGAATCCTTCGAAAACGAGTGGAAGAGCAATACATTCTGCCTCTGAGGCCTCTTGGAGGCCTCTTGGGGCTTCTTGGAGCCCTCGCGGGCCGTCTGGAGGCTATTTTGGGTGTCCGGGAGGGATCTTGTGGCGTCTCGGGGCTCTCTTGGACCGTCTCGATGACTTGTTGCGGGGCTTTTGGCTCTTCTTGGGGCTCTCTGGGAGGCCGCGAGGGCGGCGCCGGGGAGCAAAACCATCTCTGGGGGGACCTTGCCTGGGACCTGCCCGAGGTACGTGTTGCCCAGGCACTCCCAGGGGCCGCCCCGCGCGCGCGTCTATAGTGTGTGTATCTACGTATATAGTTATATATATATGTATATATATATATACAGATATATGCACACATATTATATATACATATACATATACATATACATATGTATATATATATATATACATATATATATGTATACGCATATATGCATATATAAATGTTGGTAACGACGTGTGTGTATGCAGTTATATGTATGTATGCATTTATGTGCGCAGGATATATACATACTAACGTACTAGCGTACAGACGTACAGACATACCTACATACATGCATGCATGCATGCATACAACACATACATACATACATACATGCATGCATGCATGCATGCATGCATGCATACATACATACATACACACATACATACAGACATACATACACGCATGCATGCATGCATGCATACATACATACATGCATGCATGCATGTATACATACATACATACATGCATGCATGCATACACACATGCATACATGCATACATGCATACATGCATGCATGCATACATGCATACATGCATACATGCGTACATGCATGCATGCATGCATGCATGCATGCATGCATGCATGCATGCATACATACATACATACATACATACATACATACATGCATAAAGACAAAGAAAGAGAGATAGAGAGAAATACTGTTTACCTGTTACCCGGGATCTCAGGACGCCCCTGGCCCGTTGGGCCGGCGGCGAATTCTCTGGGAGGGCCTGGACGCAAGCTGTGTTACCCGCCCTCCTGACCTCACCTCTCTGTTCCTGCTTCTCCCGGCCGACGCGCCACAGAGCCGGAGGCCCTGGGAGAGGCCCGGCGCGCGCAGGCTCTGGAGGGGCAGCTGGCGGAGCTGCGGCGCGCGGCGGAGCTCGACGTGCGCCGCCGGCTCGACGCCGCGCTGGAGGCGCTCCGGCGGCCCGGCCCTCCCGAGGAGCAGCTCCTGCCGCCGACGGTGCCGCCGCTGCTGCCCTGCCTCCTGCAGGAGGGAAAGAAGCACACAGACACAATGAATCGTCGATTCCCCCGAAGATGTGGGAGAATATGGTACGTGGGGGGGAAGACAAAAACCCAGAAAATACGGGAAAATTTGGGGAATCGTTTGATTTGTGTGTATTTATTTGTGTGTCCCAGGGCCCCTTCCCTCCTCCTGCTCCTGCTCTCTCCCCCCTCCCCGTCTGCCCTCCCTTCTGCCCGCCCTCCCTCTCGCCGCCCACCAGACCACCCCAACCCGTCCATCCCTCCCGACATTCCTCCCTATACTTTAAAGTCGGGCATGTCCTTCCACAGGAGGAATATTCAAAACTAGTATAATAAAGTCTGGGGGCGACTACGACTATTTTTGATTATTTTTGAATGCGTTTGACAAATCGTTCTTTGTCGTCCAAAACCCGCTTTCAGGAGGACATGCCCGACCTAGCCCTACTTTCTTCCTTTCGGCCCTTTGCGGAGCAGTCGGCGCCCATGGTTCTGGAGCGGGACGACGGTCCTTTGGCTGTGTTGTGGCGCAGAAGTCACGTTGGCAAATCCTTCCTCTCTCCCTTCCATGCCCCCGCCCTTCCTTCCATCCTTCTGTCCTTCCTTCCCTCCTTCCTCCCTCCCTTCCGCCCTCCCCCCACCCCCGAGGAGGAGGAGGAGGAGGAGGAGGAGGAGGAGGAGGAGGAGGAGGAGGAGGAGGAGGGGGAGGGGGCAGTGGATGGGGAGGAGGCGGGCGAGGGGAGGGGGGGGCGCGGGGCAGTGGATGGGGAGGAGGAGGAGGAGGAGGAGGAGGGAGGAGGAAGAGGAGGAGGAGGACGACGACGACGACGACGGCGGCCCGCGAGGCGTTCTCCGAGGACGGCCGCCGCGCGAGGGAGCACGCGCTGGGCGCCCTGCAGCGCGCGGCGGAGCAGCTGCGCGCGGAGCTGCGCGCGGAGTTGCAGGCGCAGGCCACCCTGTTGCCCGGCCCCCCTCGCGGCGCGGGCGATGCCGTGCCCGGGCGGAGGCGGGCGAGGGGAGGGAGCGCGGGCAGTGGATGGGGAGGAGGAGGAGGAGGAGGAGGGAGGAGGAGGAGGAGGAGGAGCAGGGAGGAGGAGGAGGAAAAGGAGGAGGAGGACGACGAGGAGGGGGAGGAAGAGGCAGGAGGAGGAGGAGGAGGAGGAAGTGGAGGAGGAGGAGGAGGTGGAGGGGAGGGAGGGGAGGGGAGGGGAGGGGAGGGGGAGGGGGGGGGAGGGGGGGGAGGGGGGGAGGGGGGCAGGGGAGGGGGACGGGGAAGGTGGGCGGAGAAGGGGGGCGGAGGCGGGAGGGGGAGAGGGGGGGAGGGAGGGGGGGAGAGAACGGGGGGGAAGGGGGGCGGGGAGGGAAACGCGAATGCAGTGGTGATGCTATGAGAAAGGACCTCTGTCCCTCCACCACATGGAACCGACCGGTAACCTGCTCTCGGGTCAGTCGGAGCTGTCAGGATCATCGAACTGTTCCTAAATCACCCTCGCCCCCTCCCAACTGCGGCAGCAGGCGGGATGGAACTGAAGGACGGGGCTATTTCACGCAACGGTCGTCTCTCCAGCTGCTCCTGCTGCTGGCCTGGTTCGCCTCCCTGGGCGATGCCCCGGGTCTGTGCCAGCGGGCAGGTGCCGAGGATCATGAGGATCATGAGGATGAGGATGAGGATGAGGATTAGGATGAGGATGAGGATGAGGATGATGATGATAATGATGATGATGATGATGATGATGATGATGATGATGATGATGATGATGATGACGATGACGATGACGATGACGATGAGGATGAGGATGACGATGAGGATGAGGATGAGGATGATGATGATGATGATGATGATGATGATGATTATGATTTTGGTTGTGGTGAAGCTGATGATCTATGATGATGATGATGATGATGATGATGTTGATGGCTGGTGATGGATGTTGATAGGTGAGGATACTGATGAGGATTATGATGATGATGCTGATGATGATGATGAGGATGAGGATGAGGATGATGATGATTATGATGATGGTGATGATGCTGCTGATGATGAAGATGATGATGCTGATGATGATGATTATGCTGATGATGATGATTATGATGATGATGATGATTATGATGATGATGATGATGGTCATGATGATGATGACGACGATGATGATGATGATGATGATGATGATGATGATGATGGCGATGATGATGATGATGATGATGATGATGATGATGATGATGATGATATGATGATGATGATGATGATGATGATGATGATGATGATGATGATGATGATGATGATGATGATGATGATGATGATGATGATGATGATGATGGTGATGGTGATGGTGATGGTGATGGTGATGGTGATGGTGATGGTGATGGTGATGGTGATGAGGAGGAGGAGGAGGAGGAAGAGGAGGAGGAGCCCCCAGGCGCAGATTCCACCGACGGCCCCCTCATGGACGACACGACACACCTCTGAGCAACACGTGTCGCCATCGCTTCCACGATGGCTTCAGGAGGCCCTTCTCTCAGTAGGATACAAGCCTGCCTGAGTTCTCTTGGTGTTTTGCTCCGTTGGGGGTCATGCCTGGACACCTCCTCCGCAGACATGTCTATCCCCTACGGCGGAGAGGCGGGCAAGCCCGTCACACAAATACAGAACCCACCTGGAAGCATACGTAATTGAGCGGCTATCATTCAGTCGGGCGTGTCCCTCTACAGGAGGAATGTTCAAAATCAGTAAGGACACGGTGTTGGGACGAGTTTCCGACCATCGTTGGAATCTGTTTGAACGTGCTCTGGCTATGTTTATTTTGTCGTCCACCATCCCCCCTGCAGGAGGACACGTCCGACCTGAGACCATCAGGAATCTGGAGAGCACCCACTGCCGCCATGCGCCGGCGCCTGCTGCAAAGCCTCACCGGGCGCCGGTCCGCCTGGCGGGCCGGGGCAGGCCGAGGCGGCAGACGCTAACACATCCTGGAGCCTGGCACCACCGGATCACCAACGGCACACCTCCACCCAGACTCCCGCCTTTCTTCAGGAGCGACAAAAGGACGTACACGTACATGAATCCACGCTGGTTTCAAGAGTACGCATTGCGCAAATGTTCGTATAATTCGGCGGGTCTCGCGGATCGAGGGGCCGTGTTCATGTACATAGCTGGGCGCGTACGTCCTTTGTGGACTCCCACCTCTCTCGAGGGGAAAGGAGACATTCGGAGGAAGCATGTTGCCAAATCATCGGAGACAATCAACGGAGAGGAAGCATGTTGCCAAATCATTTCCACGCCTCCACCCACTCCCCGTCTCCACCCACTCCCCGCCTTTCTTCGGAGGTGGACAGACCTCCTACCCTGACACGTCGATTAAGGAATTGGCCGGTTCGCGAGGGGGCGTCGCGGCCATCATTTTTGCGGGTCCAGGTCCGTCGGTGTCGGTCCCAGGCCGTTTTCACTAAGGGGAGGTTTATTAAAGGGAGGTTTGTCCACCGCCGATTTCTTGAGGGAAAGGAGCAATGACATAAACATACAAATTCAGAGGCCCTCGCGGATTTCTCGGATCGGCGCTGGACTCCCCTACGACGACGACGACGACGAGGACGAGGAAGAACAGGAGGAGGAGGAGGAAGAGGAGGAGGAGGAGGAGGAGGAAAAGGAGGAGGAGGACGACGAGGGGGAGAAAGAGGCAGGAGGAGGAGGAGGAGGAGGGGAAGGAGGAGGAGGAGGACGAGGAGGAGGGGGGGAGAGGCGGAGAGGGCGGGGGGCTGTGGGGGGGGGAAGGAGAGAGGGAGGGACAGTTGGTGGGACGCAGGGAGGCCTCGGCAGGCCCCGCACACTGCCGCCCGCCCACCCTCCCACGGCCCGGGCGGGCGCCGCCCTCGGAGGTGGCGGGGGGCGTGGAGCCACTGCGCGCCGAGCTGGCCGAGGCGCGGGCAGGGGGGGTGGGGCTCCTCCTCCTCCCCCTCCTCCTCCTCCTCTCCTTCCTCCTCCTCCCCGCCTCCGCCTCTCCCTCTGCCTCCCTCCTCTCCGCCTCCGCCCTCCTCCGCCCTCTCTCTCTCGTCCCTCCTCCTCCTCCTCCTCCTCCTCCTCCTCCTCCTCCTCCTCCTCCTCCTCCTCCTCCTCCTCCTCCTCCTCCTCCTCCCCTCCTTGAGGGGGGAGGGCGTCGGCGGGGGTTTGGCGATCTCGAGGGGTGCCGAGCGGTTGGACACCCCGCGTTTCCTAATGAGCGTAGGGGGGCGGCGCCGTCCCCGCGGACAGCCCCGAGTCGACCCCCGTCGCGGGCAGCCACCGTGCGCCGACGGCACCCCAGCCCTTGTCGCGGCACGCTGGCGAGGCGAGGTCGACTCTCGTCGGGTGGGACCCCCCACGCTTGCAGGGCTCATTTCGATGCCTTTGATTCGATTGGATTGGATTTCGGTAGGTTCCGATTTCGATTCGGCTTCGGATTCCGATTTGGATTTCGATTTCTCAACGGAGTCCTGGCCTACAAGCCTGCCGATTTCCGCCGATTCGACTTCTCCCGACTTGGCTGCCGATTTTCGCCGATCCGATTTGTTCCGGTCGCCGATCCGACTTATCGACTCGATTCTGGGCGCTCCTGCGCTCGTCTCGAAGCGCAGTACGGTGGAGGACCATGCCAAGAAACACCCTTCTTGCCTCCAGGGTGCCCTGGGTTTCTTGGGCTTCGATTGTTTTGCGATAGAAATCGTGACGTATCAGTGGACATCCTGGGTCTCAGGGTTGGGTTTCTTGTTGACGCTTTCTTGTGGACTGACCTCCACTGGATGCCATGTGGGTTCCATCATGCGCACGAGGAGCCGAGAGGGGAGCGTCTCGAGGCACGCGCGCCCTCCTGCGCCAGCGGCAGCCCAGCCATTATCCAGCAGAAGAGGCGGGAGGTTGGCCGTGAGGGGTTGGCGCGCAGCAGGGCTGGACCCAACCGCTGTTCTGCCGGACTTCGGCTGTGCCTTGTTTTCCGTTTTGGGAGGGAGGTACAGGAAAACAGGCAGAGCAAAACGAAAAGCGGAACGAAAACAACACGGAAAGCGACTTTCGGTCCAGCCCTGGCGCGCAGTGCGCTCCAAGCAGGGCCTGGCGTCCGCGGGATCGGATCGAGAGGGTCACACCTGGACGTCGGCGGGAGGCCCTTTCCGAAGGGCGGCGGCGGCGACACCTGGAGGCGGCTCCACCGGCGGAAGCAGCCAATGTGCCCTCGAGGAGTGCCAGTTTTGTGGCGTGCGGCGGGGCTTTGGCGCAGTAGGTCGCCGTTCTCTTATTCGTTGTTTTGCCGATCGGCGCGAGCCCTCGCCCCCCCCCCCAGGAGTAGGTCTTGGCTGTTTTTGGCGCCTGTTTCAAACGGGTGGAGTCTCCCCCAGAGGACGCAGTCGCACTAAGCAGAGGTCCGGAGCCAGACCCCCCCCCCCCCCCCCCTTCCGCCCAATGTCGAAAAGCCGAATAAGGAAACGCTCACTAGCGGCAGCAGTGCGACGGCGGGGCGCAAGGGCGCGCTAGATGAAGGCGCGCGTCCTGACCAGGCGCGTTGACTGTACAGTCTGGGGCCACCAAGAACCCCCCATCCGTGCCGTCGCCCGGACGTCCATTCCCCGTGGATCTTTTCGGGTTCGTGCGTGCTTTTTCTTTTTGCTCGATAATTCAGAATGCTCCTCGATGGTCCTCGCCGAGAGACACGTGCGCGCTCAAAGCGGCAGCAGCGCCGGGCACCCGAGACGCCCCGGAACCCCAGCCAGGCGTTGCAGCAGCTGCAGAACCAGCAGCGGGGCGAGCTGGCGGAGCTGCAGGCGGGGTCGGCCCGCCCCCCCTCGCCCGAGGGGGCCCCCGCGGAGCGCTTCGGGGCCCATGCGTTAAGTCGGGCGTGTCCCTCTACAGGAGGAATACTCAAAAGCAGTAACAAACGTTGTCTGGGGACGATGTTTTGAATGTGTTTTTTTGGCTATGTTTGATGACGGTTCTGCTATTTGTGTTGTCTGTCTGCAAACATCCGCCTGTAGGGGGACATGCCCGACCTAGGCCCTGCGGCGTGCAGCAGCTGCCGCTGCCGTCAAGCAGAGGCGAAGCGTCCTGGCTCGCCTATAGGTCCACCAGAGAATGTTCTGAGAACCTCTTGTGGTCTGCACGAGATGCTCTTGGAACAAACATTCCTGGCTGAGACGGCCTTGTTTCAACACGTTGGAGTGATGTTCTAAGAATATTGTTTTGTTATTAGAACACTTCTGGGTCCAAGAACATGTCGTGGTGTGCCTATATGATTGCCGGGACGTTCGGTCCCTGCTCAGTGCCGCTGCTCCGCCGCCGTCGCCGCCGCGGCCGGAAGCCCGCCCGTGCTGCTGGCTGCTGCGGGTGCTCGCGCTCCTGCCTCCCCTACTGGCGCGGGCAGTAAGATGGGGAGCAAGAGAAGGAGCAGGGAGGAGGAGCAGGGGGAGGAGGAGGAGGAGGAGAAGGAGGAGGAGAGGAGGAGGAGGAGGGAGGAGGAGGGAGGAGGGGGAGGAGGAAATGAGGAGGAGGGAGAAGGAAGGGAAGGAGATGGATAAGGAGAAGGAGAAGAGAAGGAGGGGAGGAGGAGAGGAGGAAGAGGAGGAGGAGGAGGGGCGTAGTTGGGAGGGGGGGGAGGCTTCTTAGGAGCACCCCTGCTTCCTAGAAGGCGCGGGCCTTGTCTAAAGATACAAGGCCGGCGACTTTAAAAAGCAGCCTGCTGCTAAGAAGCCTTCTACCCTCCTCCTACCCCCTTGTGCGCGCCGCCGATAAGGAGGGGAGGAGGAGGAGGAGGAGGAGGAGGAGGAGGAGGAGGAGGAGGAGGAGGAGGAGGAGGAGGTAGAGGGGCGAGGACGAGGAGGAGGACGTGGGAGAGGAGAGGTGAGTGAAGGGGGGGAGAGAGGAGGGGGAGGAGGAAGAGGGAGGTGGAGGGGGAAGGGAGGAGGGGGGAGGAGGAGGGGGAGGAGGAGGAGGAGGAGGAGGAGGGGAGGAGGAGGAGGATGAGGAAAAGGAGGAGAAGGAGGAGAAGGAGGACGACGAGAGGGAGGAGGAGGCAGGAGGAGGAGGAGGAGGAGGAGGAGGAGAAGCAGGGCGAGGCGAGGAGCAGGAGGAGCAGGAGCCGCCTGTCTCCGCCTGTCATCCCCGCCTGCCCCCCCAGTCAGGAGGCAGCGAGGCGGTGGGTTGCCGCCGCAGTCCGGGAGGCGGCGCTACAGCCGCGGGACGGCGAGCAGCCGGTGCAGCACCGCCTTGCGCTCTGCATTCGCTCTCCAGTGCGATTTCGTTTGATGAGTCAAGTATTGAGTCGGGCACGTCCCTCTACTGGAGGAATATCCGAAAATAGTCAAACAAATGTCGGGGGACGATGTTCCTGGTATTTTTCTTCAGTTCTGAATATTTGTTGAGTACTTCTTGCCTCCAATATCCTCCTGTAGGAGGACATGCCCGACCTAAGTTATGCACGTTCTTCTGGCGAAGAACCTAACCGTATGCAAGCGACGGGTGGGGTCTCGATGTAGGGGTGTGCCAACACGGACGTGAGGTCCACATGTGGACGGTGCTTCTGGGGTCTTTGGGGCCGCTCAACATGTGAGGGGTGTGTTTCGAAACTGGCGCGGAGCTCCCCAAGGGGCTACAAAGTGTGTCTGTGTGTATGTGTATGTGTGTATGGTGTATGTGTGTGCTGTGTGTGTGTGTTGTGTGTTGTGTGTGTGTGTGCGTGTGCTTCCGTGTGTGTGTGTGTGTGCGTGTGTGCGTGTGTGCGTGTGTGCATGTGCGTGTGTGCGTGTGTGCGTGTGCGTATGAGCGCGTGTGCGTGTGCGCGTGAGCGCGTGTGCGTGTGTGCGTGTGTGCGTGTGTGCATGTGCGCATGTGCGTCTGTGCGTGTGCGTGCGTGCGCGTGCGTGCGCGTGTGCATGTGTGCGCGTTTGCGTGTGTGCGTGTGTGCGTGTGTGTGTGTGTGTGTGCGTGTGTGTGTGCGTGCGTGCGTGTGTGTGTGTGTGTAAGTGTGTGTCTGTGTGCGTGTGTGCGTGTGTGTGTGTTTGTGCGTGTGTGTGCGCGTGTGCGCGTGTGCGTGCACGCGTGTGCGTGTGCGCGTGTGCGCGTGCGCGTGTGCGCGTGTGCGCGTGTGCGCGTGTGCATGTGTGCGTGCGTGCGTGTGTGCATGTGCGCATGGTGTGCGTGTGCGTGCGTGCGTGTATGCATGTGTGCG
>CAUYUJ010014342.1:389756-414338 GCA_963575745.1 Prorocentrum cordatum | reverse complement strand
GGGCCCGCCCGCACACCCGCAAAGCTTTCAGAGTCCCGCCCCCGACGGCCCCTACGTCCAACAGTCTGCGCGCTCGGCTCGCTCGCACCAGACCCCTGCGGAAAGGGGGGGAGGGGGGGGAGAGGGGTCCGAACCCCCCCCCCCTTCAAGGGGGGGGGGGGGAGGGTCCCGAACCCCCCCCCCCCTTTCCAAGGGGGGGGGGGTAGGGGTTCGAACCCCCCCCCCCCCTTAAAGGGGGGGAGGGAGGGGGTGGGGGGGATCTCGGACCCCCCCCCCCCAAAGGGGGGAGTGGGGGGGGGGGGTCCCTGGAGCACACCCCCCCTTTTGTGTCTTCAAGGTGATCCACTGGCGCTCTTTCCATATGGAGCACAACTGAAGGCCCCAGTGGCTGCGTCCCGTTCTAGCAGCCCCTCGTTCAAGAAGGTTGGTTTCTACGCCTGGCTGATGAATTGTGGCTCGATTGGCACGTCCGAGATGAGCACAGAGGAAAAATGGGCACGATACACAGCAACAGATGTTGTCCCAATCCGGCAGCAGCCGCTGTTGGGCAGGTGACTTGTTATCTCAAGTGACACAGTCCGTGGCGGCACCGACAGCGAGTCCTGCTCAAGATGGACGAAATGTGCTGCCGTTCTTTGTCCTCATTCTCGCTGCAATCACTAATACCCATTTCGATCCTACCGAGTCGAATCCTGGCTCAGCCTGCCGTAGTCCAGACCTGGCAGGGTCATCGAGAGCTCCACGGCGTCCCTCCGAAAAGACACCTGGTACGGCTTGGACCCCGCCTGTCGGGCCGTCAGCGCGGCATTGACGCTGTCTCCGTCAACCGCCCTGCCATCGATGCCGTTGACGTACCACCCGGGCTGCACGCCGAGGTCAAAGCCCTGCCTGCCTTCGACCACTCTGTACACCAGGCCAGTCTCTGGGTCGTAGATGATCCCGTGCCTCCCAGGCGCCAGGGACAGGGTGACCGCGCTTGGGTCATCCTCTGCCTGCTCCTCGAGCTCACCGTCCCCGCCGCCGCCGCCCACCGAAGCCGCTGGGACACCGCCAGCAGTGACGAAAGCCGAGTCGTCCTGCCGCCGTGCCTGAGCAGCCGCGGGCGGCGCCACCTCGGGCGCCTCCGCGGGAGGGAACATCGGCGCCAGGGCAGGCGCCGCCTGCTCGGGCATCGGCTCCGCCGCCGCCACCTCCGTCAGCGCAGGCACCGTCGGGGCCAGCACGGGCGCGGCCCCGAGATGCGCCGCCAGGGCTGGCACCGTGGGCGCCGGGACGGGCACCGCCCCCGAGCTGGACGCCGGCGGAGCCACCTCCGCCAGCGCCGGCACCGTCGGCGCCAGGGCGGGCGCCGCCACGTCCCGGGAGGGCCGCGGCGGGGCCGGCGGCAAGCGCGGGGCCTCCTTCTGCGCAGACTTCAGCAGGGCCCTGTGCGCCACCTCCCAGCGCCTCTCCTCGGCGGCGAGCAGGGCTCTCTCCTCGTCTGCATGGAGGCCCCGAAACGGGCATTGAAAGACATGGCCACGATGCCCAACAGCGGTGAGCGAGCGAGCGTCCATCCGGCTCTACGGCGAGTAGAGCCGCGCCCACGTGGGCGGGACGGGAAAGAGCCGTAGCCCTTCAGGAAAATGTGAATGGCCTCATGTCGTGGTCAAAAAACTGGTCCTCCACATTCCGCCATCCTGCATTTCTGATTGCCATGCGTGACCACATTACGTATGCCACTGATGCATAACAGCGGACGCTGTCCGAAACCGACAGCGGCCGCTGCTGGGCAGTCGATCTCTTGTCCAAAGTGGACCACTCGTCACCACTCTTTCGGCACTCTGGGCAACGATCGGGGGGACCAGCCCAGGGGGGGGAGGGGCGAAGCATCGACCTGCAATCAGCGATACATCGCTGCTGGGCGGGGCTGGCTACATCAGGCCCCTAGCGGCGATCATGTGCGATTGGGGTGTATCCTCCTGAGCCTGTCCCCCCTTAACGTCGCCCCGTGGCTATCAGGTCATATCTCGGCTCTCTGGCAGCCGTTTAGGAACTTCCGAGCACCCCCAGAACGCTCTCAGCGAGGCGCAGCTGCTGGAGAGCATCCCGAGGCTGAGAAACCACCGAGAAGCGGCGAAAACATCCAGAAACCTCAGGCTAGGAAGGCCCGCAACGTTCCTCCCATTGAGCCCGTCCCGTCCCAACGCTGACCCTGACTTCACGGTCGTACCGATCCTCGTCCAGCCGCTGGCGCACCGCGCTGTCGTGCCGCTCGGCCTCGCCGGCGAGCTGAGCGTGCTGCGCCGGCAGCCAGCCGTACCCGTCCTTGGGAGGCCAGCAGACCAGCACCGACACCGTCTGCCAGAAGAGCTACGAGAAGGGGGACACGCAGAACAGCTACCCGTACCGCTACTCCACGAACCATTCCTGGGGTGCGTTCTGCCAAGGAACTCGAGGCAAATCCAGCCGTGGCGGCGAGGGAGGGGCAGCGGTATCGCAACAGTTCCTCCTCTGGGAGAAGCTCCTGTGGGCGCCCCAGTCGCGCGCCGCCACAGCAGCTCAGATCCCTCCTCCTCCTCCTTCTCCTCCTCCTCCTTCTCCTTCGCCTCCTGAGGGAGAACGGTAGCGAGGGACCTGATTAGGGGGAAGCACCGAGGTTGAATCGGCGATACATGGCCTATAGATCGGCAAGATGTCGTTACAGCATATCCGAACGTTCCTGGGCGGTGTGGGCTATATCAGGCACCTATCTGCGATCAATGAGCGATTGGGGGTCGATGCATCCCCCAAGAGCCTGTCCCTACCAATGGTTGCCCCTCATCTCCTCCTCCTCCTCCTCTTCATCTTCCTCCTCCTCAGGGCTGGACCTAAACGTTGTTTTTCGTTTCGGTTTCGTTTTGTTGTTCGTTTTGCTCGTTTCCCGTACCATCCCGGTCAAAACGAAGAACCAAACACAGCATAAGTCCAGCAAAGCAACATTTAGGTCCAGCCCTGTCCTCCTCCTCCCCATCCTCCTCCTCCCAATCCTCCACTTCTTTTCCTTATCCGCCAGCCCCCTTGTGGGGCCAGCAGGCTGTAGGCCTAAGGATGGCAGTTTCCTGTACCAGTTGCAGCTTCCAATTTCCACTGTTACACATCTGCTTCTTTGCAGCTTCCAGTTTCCACTGTTACAGTTATGCTTTTTGCTGCTTACTGTTCCTTGTTGATGGACCGCGCGAGGGGGGGGAGGCCCAAAACGCGCATTTTTACCACGCCCTGAGCGTGTTGTCTGAATTGCTGGGGTGAGTAAAAATGTACACCCCTCACGCAGATCGGCGGGGTCAGGGTCCAAAAAAACATGGGATTTGCCAGATTCCTAACATGCGGTTGCACCCCTCACGCATATCGGCGGGGTCAGGGTCGCAAAACACAATGGGTTTGCCACATTCCTAAAATGCGGTGGCACCCCTCACGCAGATCGGCGGGGTTAGGGTCCAACAACAAATGGGATTTGCCACATTTCTAAAATTCAATGGCACCCCTCACGCAAATCGGCGGGGTCAGGGTCCAAACACATATGGGATTTGCAACGTGTCAAAAAATTTGCTGGCACCCCATCACGCAGATCGGCGGGGTCAGGGTCCACAAACACAAGGGATTTACCACATGTCAGAGATTCGGTGGCACCCCTCATGCAGATCGGCGGGGTCAGGGTCCAAAAACACAAGGGATTTACCACATGTCTGACATTCGGTGGCACCCCTCACGCAGATCGGTGGGGTCAGGGTCCAAAAGCATATGGGGTGCGCAACATTTCTGACATTCGGTGACACCCCTCACGCACATCGGCGGGGTCAGGGTCCAAAACACACATGGGATTTGCAACATTTCTGAAATTCGGTGGCACCCCTCACGCAGATCGGCGGGGTGAGGGTCGAAAGACAAACAGGTCCCGACACTGCTTCACGGCGGCGCCCAGAGCTTATGATTTAGCTTTTGCATCTCCCAGTATCCGAGACAGGGGGCTGGCGGCACGGGGCGAAGCTCTTACGGATAAATAACTCCTCCCTGTCGCACCCCAAAGCCGTTCGAAAAGGCGGGCTGGGCGTTTCACGTGATACTTCCTCACCATGTATGGTCCTAACAGTTTCACATATGGAGGGTGGGTCGCTTCCAAAAAATGGCTCCAGCCTCAGCGCCGCGCACACTCGCAGTAAAGGTTCGCTGGAGCTTCAAGAATTGAGGGCGGCTCGGTTTCCAAATGTGGCGCTCGCCTTCGCGCCGCGTACTCGTTTTCAAAGTTGCAAGAGCACCAAACATTGAGGGCGCGTGGTTTCAATACGTCGCCCCCGCTTAAAAAATGCGATCACTCTTCTTAAACGTGTGCAAGAATTTCACGGGTTGAAAGAAGGTCGTGTTGAACATGTGGCTCTCGCTCGAGCGCCACACAAGTTCGCCTCAAATATGGCCCAAGAGCTTCAAATATTGAGGGCGTGTCGTTTTCGAAATGTGGCTCTCGCCTTTGAACATTGCAAGAGCTTCAAGGATCGAGGGCTGTCGCCTTAGCGCCGCGCACATTCGTCTTACAAGATTATAAGGGTGCCACGAACTCGCGTAGTCAAGGTGCCAGGAACGGCGTTCTGGAACGATTCTGGTTTGCTACGGCGCAACAATTCCGTTGATGAGCGGTGATGAAGTTTTTTTGTTCTGCAAGGTTACCTTACGGTGTCTCAAGAAGTCTATACATTGATACATATCCTGCATAGATCAGCTGGCTATACAATTGCGTCACATGCGTGCGAATCCTATGCATTTACCCTCACGCGTGCATGCACTAGAGACGGCAAGAGGGTGGGCGTGGCCTCTCCGTCGAGCTTCGCGTCTCGCCTCGCGATCGGCGAGGTCGAGTGCTGACACAGTCTCTGGCGGGAGGGGAGGAGGAACAGTACGCATCAGTTGCGCCCAACAGCGCTGGCGTCGGCTGTCTGATAAATGTGCTATGCATCGCAATCTCTGCTTAATTCTGTTTTGCATACAGGACGAATACCACGCTCATCAACGTACAGACGTGCGGGGCACCTGAGCATGTGTTTCGTACGCTGGTGCATCTTCAACGCCCTGCTTGCGAGAAAGGCAGGGCGATTCGGACAGATGCCACAAACAAACGGGAGCGCAGTCTCACCAAGGGGGGGCTGCCCCTGCGTTGTTGACGACGGCGATACAGCTGACGCATCACAAACAGATGTGTGAAAAAAATACGCTGCACTCGTTCCCTCCAGGACGCAATGTCCTGCAAAATAACCTCGTGCCACACACTCGAATACAGGATGGGATCAGGGAGCAGGGAGAAGGCGGGAACGCGTCTCCATACCAGGCTCAGGTCATCCTGAAGCTGCTTGACCCAGTCAAGGGCCTTCTCGTTATGACGGAACTGTAGGACAGCCTGGAGCGGGCCTGGTGCAAAGTGAACTAGACGACCGAAATACAGCAACCGTTTTCGCAGCAGCAGGCAGTCGAGGGAAGGTCGGCCTAACTGCTCACGGATGCGAACGTCTGAAAACTTCGCCTCGCCAAAATTGGGATCGCCCGCAATGCGTCGAAGGATGCGAATGTGTGGGCCGTTGAGCGCGCGAATGTACTCAGGCGTGCAATACATGATGTGGCGATTGAACAACAACCTGCCATGTATGAAGTAACACAAGTCCGCCGGCCCCCTTGCGGGGCCACCTGGCTGCAGGCCGGGAATGTGCTGCTCCCTGTGCCAGTTGCAGCTCCCAGTTTCCACTGTTACAGTTCTGCTTCTTGCTGCTTACTGTTCCTTGTTGATGAGCGCGCGAGGACGGGGGAGCCCAAACCAGCAGAACTACCACGCCCTGGGAGGGTTCTCAGAATTTCTGGGGGGGTAAAAATTGACACCATCACGGAGATCCGCAGAGTGAGGGTCCAAAAACACAAGGGAATTGCAACATGCTTTAACTTCAGTGGCACCCCTCACGCAGATCGGCGGGGTCAGGGTCCAAAAACACATGGGATTTGCCACATTCAAAAACAACGGTGGAACCCCTCACTCAGATCGGCGGTTTCAGGGTCCAAAAGTAAATGGGATGTGCCACATGTTTTAAATTCGGCAACACCCCTCACGCAGATCGGCGGTGTCAGGGTCCAAAAACACATGGGGGGATGTGCCATATTCCTAGAATTCGGTGGCAACCCTCACGCAGATCGGCGGGGTCAGGGTCCAAAAGCACAAGGGATTTGCCACATGTCTGAAATTCTGTACCACCGCTCACGCAGATCGGCGGGGTCAGGGTCCAATAACAGATGGTATTTGCCACATTCCTGAAAATTGGGGGCACCCCTCACGCAGATCGGCGGGGTCAGGGTTGAAACATAAACAGGTCCCGACACTGCTTCAGGGCGGCCCCCAGAGCTCATGATTTAGCTTTCGCATCTCCCATTATCCGAGACAGGGGGCCCGCGGCATGGGGCGAAACTCTTACGGAGAATGTTCTGTCACGGTTCAGGATCGACACGCCGCAACAGTCAGGCTGATGCGCGGCGTTGGGGTCCCGCGAATGGTGTTGTGGCATGCTTCAGGGTCTTCAAACGGTTGTCTCCCAATGGGGCACTTCCCGGTGGAAATGAATCCTCGTAGGGGCTTATGAAGAGAGAGCTTGCAGGAACGGATTATTCCAACATCGTCAAAGAACCTTGGGCTTACACTGGTTTTCCTCCTCCTCCTGCTTTGTGATTTCCCTTGTAAACAACTCCTCCATGTCGCACCCCTGGGCTGGTCGAAAAGGCGGGCCGGGCGTTTCGCCTGGGACTTCCGCACCACGCATGACCCTGAAGCTTAAAACTCGGCAACAGCTTCACGGATGGAAAGCGGGAAGCTTTCAAAATGTGGCTCTCGCCCTAGCGCCGCGTACATTCGTTTGAAACCTTTGCAAGAGCTTCACGATTTGAGGGCGGGCGGTTTTGAAAATCAGGCTCACGCCTTAGCGCCGCATACAATCGTCTTTAAACAAAGGCAAGAGTTTCGCGGATTGAGGGCGGTTCGCTTTCAAAATGTGGCTCTCGCCTTAGCGCCGCGCTTACTCGTTATCAAGCATTTGCGAGAGTGTCACAGATTCCCATGGTCAAAGTACCAAAAATAACGACCTGGAAGCAGGCTTGTGAGGGTGCAACAGTTACGTTGATTCGTTGTGTTAGAATCGCAGGAATGGCGTTCTGGCACGGTTCTGGATCGTTAAGATGCAACAGTCAGATTGATCCGCGAAGTTAGAGTCCCGAGAATGGTGTTTGGGCATGCTTCAGGGTCTTCCAACGGTTCTCCCAACGAGGCAGATCCCTCCGTGGAAATGAACCCTTGTAGGGGCCTGTGTAAGGGAAAGGGGGAGCTTGGAGAGAGGGTTTATTCCAATATCGTTGATGAGCCCTGGGTTTACACTGGTCCTCCTCCTCCTCCTCCTCCTTGTCCTCCTCTTCCTCCTCCTCCTCCTCCTTGTCCTCCTCCTCATCCTCCTCCTCATCCTCCCTCCCTCCCTCCCTCCCTCCCTCCCCTTCCTCCCTCCCCCTCCTCCTCCCTCTCCTCTCTCAGTCCCCTTCCAATGTTTGTTGCCCCTTGGCCCTCCACGGCAAGATGCCCGACCCGCATCATTTTTACTTAAGAAGCTGTCCGGCTCCTCCCTCCGCTCACTTGTCTTCTGCGCTGGTTACCCGAGCGATGCCAGTCGCTGGGCAAGGCTTCAGGGGCGCCTCGCACTCCCCTGGACCCTCCTGGGGAGGCTCCCATGGATAGGCCCCTGGCCCCCGTCAGCCCCACGCGAACGCAGAACAGGCTGGGAGTAGCATCTCGCACGCGGCGCTGGATATCCGTGCGATGCCAATCGCAGCAGCTCCTCCCTCCTCCCTCACTTGTTCGACTGGCGCAGCTTGCAAACCCACGATGCCCCACACGTCGCATCGGAAGTACACGGCTTGTAATGGGGACTCTTCCCCCTCCCAGACTGACTGAAGGGGAACTGGGACACACAAATAAATACACACAAATCAAAATATCCTCCATATTTTATCATATTTTCTGGGTTTTTGTCTTCCCCCCCACTTCCCATATTTTCCAATACTTTCTTGGAATCGCCGATTAATTGTGTCTGTGTTTTTTCCCCTCCTGACTGACGTCCCTCCCCTAGAAGGTTGGGCCGCCGCCCAGCGGCCGAGCCATTCTGGCCCTCTCTCTTCTCCTCCACCTCACTGCCCGCCCCAATCTTAAAGGGAACTTAGGACACACAAATAAAGACACACAAATAAAAATAGTCCCCCATATTGTCCCAGATGTTCTGGGTTTCTGTCTTCCCCCCCACTGCCCATATTTTCCCATATTTTCTGGGGGATCGACGATTAATTGTGTCTGTGTGTTTCTTTTCCTCCTGAACCTCATTGCCCGCCCAATCTGGCGGCCACTCCCAGCCAGATCTCCCTTGTTCTGGCTTAGAACGTCCCTGGGCGTGTTTGCTGCTCGCTCTATGGCCAGTGCGCAAATGGCCAGTTTGCGTGTTGGACCAGCTTTTCACAAAAGCGTTTCTTACTCACTCGAACATGCATCGCCGATACCTTCTGGTGGGAGGATTGGCCGTGCCAGGGGCGCTAGACGCTCGCACGATTTGGTAATTGGGGCTTTAGGCCCGCCTGTGCGCACCTGGCGCCTCTGTTACGTCAAGCCGCGGCACACGACGAACTCCCGTCAAACAGCCCTCTCCTCCTCCCCCCGAGGGCTCGGTGTGCAGGGTGTGTCTGCTGGCCCCCGGACGTCCTGGCCCTTGCCGACACGCCGGCCCGCGGCGGTCGTCGTCGGCGGAGCCCTCGGCGCAGGGGGCCCGCCTAGCCGCCACCTCCCGGCCCGCTGGGGCGCCTGCGCCTGCAAGGCCGGTCAGCATCGGAACGGGAGATCTCGGCATGTGTGTCTTCGCTCTCTTTTGCTTCTCGAGGGCGTCCAAAGAGGCGGGCGTCCGAAAGGTTGGGGTCCCGAATCCTGGCCCGAACCATGTGCGCGGACAAAGGGGCTGGCCAAGAAAATGCAACGGAAGAAGAAGAATAAAATAATAACCAAAAAGAAGAGTATGATGAAGAGGGGGCGATGAAATCTGAGAGACTTCGTGGCCCTGGCCATGATATCCACACACACACACACACATGGTGAGCATGTTTTCCACCACCACCACCGTAAGTTGGAGGGAGGAGGAGGAGGAGGAGGAGGAGGAGGAGGAGGCGGACCCCCCCTCTCCAACTCATGGTGGTGGTGGTGGAAAACACGCCCATCAACACAATCATCGCCCCCCTCTTGGACGCCCGAGCCTCTGGGGGCCCACGCTGGCCACGGCAGAGCCACAACTCGACCCTGGATGAAAAGCCAGCCCTCGGGAACCGGTCGAGACGTCTGGGGGCACCACGCACTGAGGGAAATGAAAAGCGGATCTGTGGGGGCGTACGCGTTCCAACGTTTTCTACGGTTTTCGGAAGTTCCCTGAGAGGTGTTCCGTGCATCGGGACGCATTTCAAGCGGCTGCGCCTCGTTGAGGGAGCGCCCTCGGGGTACCGAAATCGTCCCGAACAGACGCCAGAGACCCGGGTTCTGGTCCGGAAAGTTCGCATCTGGCATCAGCCGTTTTCTTCCTCCTCCTCCTCTTCCTTCTCCTCCTCCTGCTGCTCCTCCTCCTGATGTTGCTGCTCATCCTCCCACTATCCTCCCTCCTCCTCTTCCTCCTCGTCCTCCTCTTCCTCCTCGTCCTCCTCTTCCTCCTCCTGCTGTTTCTCCATGTTCTTGATCCTCCCTCTTACTCCTCCCCCTCCTCCCCTCATCCACTCTCCTCCTCCTCCATCATCCTGCTACTCGGATCGGAAAATTTTGGGGGTGCCGCGTCGAGACGGCCCTCCTTGGCGCTTCTCGTCCCCATGTAAGCCTCCCTGGAGGCTGGAGGCTGGACCCAACTCGAGAAGAGCCACTGTGGACCCCGGAGGGTCCAGGGACCGATGTTGAACGGATCCGGGCCAGGCTGGAGAGCCGCCGTTATCTCAACTTGCCCTCCTCCAGAAACCGGATCAACTCGGAACGCGCGTGGCAACGGCTTGGCCTGGACGTCCACATTCTTGGCGTGTGTCCTGTACTGCTGCCCTGATCTAGGTCCTCCTCCTCCTCCTCCTCCTCCTCCTCATCATCATCATCATCATCATCATCATCATCATCATCATCATCATCATCAGCATCAGCATCAGCATCAGCATCAGCATCAGCATCAGCATCAGCATCAGCATCAGCATCAGCATCAGCATCAGCATCAGCATCAGCATCATCATCATCATCATCATCATCAGCAGCATCATCATCAGCATCATCATCAGCAGCAGCAGCATCATCAGCATCATCATCATCACCACCATAACCACCACCACTACCATCATAATCATCATCATCAGCATCATCAGCATCAGCATCAGCATCAGCATCAGCATCAGCATCATCATCATCATCATCATCATCATCATCATCATCATCGTCATCAGCATCAGCATCATCAGCATCATCATACTATTCCTCCCCCTCCTCCTCCTCCTCCTCCTCCTTTCAGAGTTGGTTGGACATCACTCCACGTACGTATATTGAAGCATCACCTCTTCCATATCTTCTGCCTCCTCCTCGTCCTACTCCTCCTCATCCTCCTCTTCTCCTCCTCCTCCTCCTGCTCCTCCTCCTTCCTCTCCACCTTCGGGAGGGAAGAGGAGAGGGGAGGAGAACACCACCAATACGTCTGCGCGCGCCGAGAATGGGAAATAGACGGGCAAAGACAATTGGATGAGAAAAGATCGCGCAGCTCTTCGAGAAACAAAAGCCAGTCGAAACGCACGAGGAGACCAATGCGATCGGCGAGGCACAACGTAGGGCGGCGAGCGCCACCGAACGGCTAGTGCAAGCGCGGACCACGGCACGGCAGGATTCGATGCACGAGGATGCACGGGCACGAAGAGAGGAGGAGGAAGCAGCAGGCAGCAGGAGGAGAGAGGGAGAGAGGAGCAGAAGGAGCCTTCGCTGCCGGCGCCACAAGCCCCGCCCACGGCATGGTGGTGGGCGCCAGTGCAGCCGCGCTGTCCGCCCGCGGGACGGAGCCCGCCTTCCCCAGGGATGCCGGCTGCCCGCGGCCACCGCCCTCGCTGGGTGCCTGCGAGGGCTCACAGACATCCCAGCGCCTACCCCTGTTCCTCTCCTCCTCCTCCTCCTCCTCCTCCTCCTCCTCCTCCTCCTGCTCCTCCTCCTTCTCCTTCTCCTTCTCCTCCTCTGCCTCCTCCTCCTCCTCCTCCTCCTCCTCCTCCTCCTCCTCATAATCATATCATCCTCATTATCATCGTCATAATCATCATCATCATCATCATCATCATCATCATCATCATCATCATCATCATCATCATCATCATCATCATCATCAGCATCATTGTCATCAGCATCAGCATCAGCACCAGCATCATCATCATCATCATCATCATCATAATCATCATCATCATCATCACCATCATCATCATCATCATCATCGTCGTCATCATCATCATCGTCATCATCAGCATCGTCATCATCGTCATCACCATCATCAGCATCATCATCATCAGCATCACAATCAGCAGCATAGGCATCATCATCAGCACCATCAGCACCATAATCATTAATCACCATCATCATAGCATCAGCATCATCATCATCAGCATCATCATCATCAGCATTATCATCATCATCATCAGTAGCAGCATAATCATCATCAGCATCATCACCATCACCATCACCATCACCATCACCATTACCATCACCACCAGCATCATCATCATCATCATCATCATCATCATCATCATCAGCAGCAGCAGGTTCTTTTCGGTGGCTCCGTCGTTTGTGGACCATGGCCGGGAATATCCACCGCTTAGCATGAAGGAAGCGGGTCCTGAGGAAAACGAGTCCTGGACCCCTTGCCCGTCCCCTTGGCGTTTCCTGACAGCCCTGGGGCCCGTTGAGGGCGAAACAAACTCAGGCCCATTTCCAGGATCCGTTTCCATCGTGGCGACCCCTCCCCCCTCCCCCACCTTAAGCCAGCCGAAGTCCTGAGTCCCCCGCTGCTCGGCGGCTCGGCTCGGCTCGGACGCGGCGCTGCGGCCCGTTCCAGCCGAGGCCAGGGCCTGCCCCAGGGGCAGCAGGGAGTCCACCATGGCCTGTGACGGGAGGGGATTTGCCTACATGCCACGCCGATGTGTTGTTTCAGTTCCAGCGTTTTTCCTCGATTCTGCACCCCTCATCAAGCCCGCCTCGGCAGGCCCTGCATTTGTGGCCCTGGGCTGGGGAGATTTCCCCCTCCCCCTCCCCCTCCTCCTCCTCCTCCTCCTCCTCCTCCTCCTCCGCCGCCGCCGCCGCCTCCTCCTCCTCCTCCTCTTCCTCCTCCGCCTCCTCCTCCTCCTCTTCCTTCTCCTCCTCCTTCTCCTCCTACTCCTCCCCCTCCTCCTCCTTCTCCTCCTCCTCCTCCGCCTCCTCCGCCTCCTCCTCCTCCTCCTCTTCATCATCATCATCAGCCTCCTCCTCCTCCTCCTCCTCCTCCTCCTCCTCCTCCTCCTCCTCCTCTCCTATTGGCTCCTTGGCTCTGTGGCTGTCGGTTACCGCTGAGCGATAAGGCAGCCCTCCTCCTCCTCCCCTCCTCCTCCTCTCCTCCTCCTCCTCCCTCCCTCCCTCCCTCCCTCCCTTCTTCCTTTCTTCCTTTCTTCCTTCCTCCTCCTCCTCCTCCTCCTCCTCCTCCTCCTCCTCCTCCTCCTTCCTCTCCTCCTTCCCCCTTCTCATCCTCCTCCTCCTTCTCCTCGTCCTCCTCCTCTTCCTCCTCCTCCTCCTCCTCCTTAAGCTCGCATATTCGAGGATGTGTTCTTTTTAGCCTCAACTGTTCTCCTTGATTTCGGCCTCCTGAGGCCCGTTATCGGCAACGGAGCCATCACGAATGAATCCGGTGCGAAACGGCCGCGCTGTGAACAAAAAACAAGCATTGTCGGGTCTGGGGAAGGGATACGCTGAACAAGTCCAAAGAGGAAGGGGTGATCTGAGAGCTGTGTCACGGGCTGTCCTTGACCATGGGGATCTCATGCAAGGCTGGTTCAGGAGGCAACTCCTTGGAAGTCTTCTTCGGAAGGGCTACTCAACCCGAGCACGGGGCCACAAGCCGGACTAGTCCAAAATCAAGCACAAGGCGAGGCCCGATCAGGCCATATTGAGCGATATCAAAAAGAACCAAGCGGGATCAAACGGGATAAGGCTGGTTTTCGAGGAATCGCGACCGAGCATGGATGCACCCCACACGTCGTGACTGCTGTTCGCAGCCCAGGCCCCCGAAAATCAGCAGAAGCCTGGACATCCTTCTCTGAGAACGGCTTCCCATCCCGGGCCGTTTCTTGTCAGTCCCCAGGACCCGTGCAAAGCCTGCGCGAGGCCGAAGCCAAAAACCTTCCGTCGTGACTCTTTGTCGCAACGCGAGGATGTCGGGCACCTGCCTCGTTCGATCGTTCCGATTCGGGGCAATCGCCCCCCCTGAGCCTGGCCGTAGCAGGGCTCGTAGCACATCCACCTGACGGCGCACTGAAGAGGGGAGCCAGGAAGAGGCGAGGGTGCGCATCATGGCACGAGGCGTGTTCCCGGACGAGGGGAGGCCAGGGAACGCGTTGCTGCTGCTGCCGAAGAAGAAGAAGAGGAAGAAGAAGAGGAAGAAGGAGAAGAAGACGAAGAAGAAGAAGAAGAAAAGAAGAAGAAGAAGAGGAAGAAGAAGAAGAAGAAGATGGGGACCCCCAGATCTGGGACACGTCAGGGCCCTGGCCATGGTATCGCCCCCCTCTTGGACGCCCCCGAGACGAGCAGAGACGCCTCCTCCAGCAGCCACCGCCGGGCCTCTGCGAGGCGCGCTGTGGCACCACGGGAGCCGTCGCCGATGGATCGGCGGCAGGCCTCCGATAGCGAATCCGCACGCTCCTGGGCGCGGGTGGGCTGTCGGGCCCCCATCGGAGATGAGGGGGCGATTGGCAGTCCAGGCATCCCCCTCGGAGCCTATACTCTCCTAGCGCCTAGCGTTACCCCTGGTTCTCTCTCCCGGCAGCCAGTCGCAGGTCTTGCACTCGAAGATGCGCTCGCCCTGCTTGACCTCGCGGTGACACTTGTCGCAGTAGCCGGAGTCGCAGGCAAGCTGTCCCTTCAGCTCGTGCCCCTCTGGGCACCAGTCCTGCGAGAGGACGAGAAGAGAGGGAGGAGCGAGGCGGAGGGATGCGGACGGAAGAGGAAGAGGGGGAGGAGGGGGGAAGTGGGGACCAAACGTGGCAGTTCGACTGCAAAATTGAAGATAGCGCGCGCACCACCTGGCGACGTTACCGATCCGACCCCTGGATACAACAACGACGAAATAGCTCGGAAACATGGCCGCCGAAGCATGCGAGCAGTCACGAGATCGAAATCTCAAAATCCGAAGCTGATTAAAGGTTGACCAGCGAAGCCGTAAAAGCTCGCTCGACCCCAGTTCCGAAGCGACGGATCAACACAAGGTCTATGCCTGAAGAGAGCAGATCCCAAGCAAACGGCAGATTTCAATTGCTGTGAATAGTCCGCGCCTGACAAGTTAAGTTGCTTACGTTGGGTGCCTGCCAGCGTGGACTGAAAAACAACATATCCGAAACAGGTGTATGCCTGGAGCGAGCAGATCTCAAGCAGGCAACCGACACGCTGAGTTGCGTATATCTAGGTCATGGTAAGCGTGGACCACAAACAGTGTGTTCTCGTACCCGCGAGTTGAAATCTACGTGGCGGAATCTACGTGGCACAATCCCATCGATGCAATCCATGTTGTGGAAGACACGAGGTGCAAGCTGTGGGGCGCAATGTATGCGGAGCAAGATGTGCTGCAAGAGATGTACTGAACCCGCTAGCGAGCGGAAGATGGTGGTGACTATGGCATCGGAGCCAACGACAATGATGATGGTGATGGTGGCGGCGATGATGAAGAGGGCCACGACGAAGACGATGGAGACGCGAATAATGATAATGACGACGGTGGCGATGCATACCTCACAATGCTTAGAACACCAAGAAATTGTTGCAACGAGTTTGGTATGTGCACGAGTAGCCACGCGCGTGGACCCGCACCCGCGTAGTGATACATCAATGACTTCGGAATGCGCGAGCAAGTAGCCACATGGTCGTATCTGACAGATGTGAAGAAAGCACTACGTTCAGCAAACATGAAGCGAGTAGGCACAAACATAAATCTGGAATTGCCGTTGGAAATAAATGAGTGAGGAAAGCGGTTTGAAACGTGATCTGAAATGGTGTTGGAAGGATGCGCGTGCGTGGCCGGAGTTGAACAATTTAGCGAGGGCTCGTTGACCATGCACCAGTTAGATAAAACTGATACAACACAGTACCATGTGATAGATTCCTCAGCACGATTTTGGATAAGAAACAGGATGAGGCGAGAGGGAGTCAACGCAAACACCAGACCACTGTCCACCACGAGGAGCTTGCAAGCACTCCTGCCTCGGGATCGTGTTTGCCCTGACGCCCTGAAATATTACCACAAAAACTAAACTGGAGAATCGGCTCCCATTTGGCATGGATGAAGGATGAAGGGGGGGCGTCAACGGGGACTGGCTGGGATGGCACGCGTGTGGAGAAATATAGCGGGAATTAGAATAAACAAACAAACGAGGGGGATTATCGAGTCGGCCTCGGCGTGAGGGAAGCAGCTAATTGTGTACCCCACCCTTTTGCGATCCCCCTGTTCGTCCGAACCGAAGGAGGGCAGCGGGGGGCAAATTAGCCTTGCGAAGGACCCAATCCATATGCAGTTGTGAGTACCGCAATTGTGAATATCCTCTTTGGTGGCGATGTCCAGAGTGGGCCACGAACCCTGTGAGGGGTGTGCCGAAATGGCTGCGACGGACGCATGTGGACAGTGGCACTGGGGCCTTCGGTGGAAACCCTATGGGGCCACGAAACGTGTGAGAGGTGTGCCGAAATGGGTGTGGGGGACGCATGTGGACGGTGGCACTGGGGCCTTCGGTGGAGCTCCCTATGGGGCCACGAAACGTGCGAGGGATGTGCCGACATGGGCGTGGGAACGCATGTGGACGAATTCTATTGCAAATGTATTGCGCCAGGGAATTGGATTGCATTCTACTGTAACTAATATGTTGCATGCGAAAATCCAGCAATACATCTGCGCAACGGAATGCATTGCACACCCCAAATCTATTGCAGCCCCCCGAATCCACTGCGGTCCTAGGGGAGGCAAGAAATTGTCAAACAATCCCCCTTTGTTCTGTTTGCACGGCGCAGGGGGATCATGTAGTTAGATCCACAACAAGAGATCCGATCCCAGGATTCGCCTCCTACCCCAAACGAACGTCGGCATGGCACTCGGACATCCATACAAAGCAACGAGCCAGGAGCTGGAAGGCCAGACACTTCAAAACGGCCTTGTCGGGGCTCGGGTCAGGGAGGGGACGCTCCCTTCCGAAGAAAGACCGCTGAGCACATGCATCATGATTGGCCAGGCCCCTCCTGGGCGGCCCAGGCTCGGTGCACTCCCCCTGGCACGTGCTCCGATCCTGGGCCCAGGATGGGTCAGGCCAGGATCGGTGCGCGTGCATGTCAGGTCGGACGAAATAGGGAGCCCACAAAGGACGTACGCGCCCAGCTATGTACATGAACACGGCCCCTCGATCCGCGAGACGGGCCGCGTTATACGAACATTTGCGCAATGCGTACTCTGGAAACCAGCGTGGATTCATGTACATGTACGTCCTTCTTTCGCTCCTGACGAAAGGGGGAAACTTGCGCAGTGCACGGGGGGGGGGTCGCGAACCAGCTCACGCGGCCGGCTTCCCCAGCGGCCCCGGGCGCCGAGAGAGGCGACGGCGCATCGAGGAGCGGCGCCCTGCAGCGGGGCCGAGAGCGGCCGCGTGCGGCAGAGCTCGCGGATACCTGCCCCCACGAGTCCCCGGAAACCCGCGAGCGAGGCGCCCCCGAGTCCGGAGGCGCGGGGTCAGCCCCGTGGCCTCGACCCCCCCCCCGGCTCCCTGCCCCCCCTCCCTTCCTCTGGAGGTAGGAAAGGGGTGTGGCATAAAGGGGTGTGGTGCCAATCGTGGAAATCGAGATGCTACCTACGATAGGTGGCATCGCCAGACTCAGCCTTGGCACCACACCCCTTTATGCCACACCCCTTTCCTACCTCCAGACTTCCGTCCGACCCTTCCCCCTTCCGGGCCACCCTCCTCCCCTCTCCCCCTCGCCCAGTCCTTCCCCCTTCCGTGCGGCCCTTCCCCCTCCCGTCCGACCCTTCTCCCCCCTCCCGTCCGACCCGTCTCCCCTCTCCCGTCGCGCGACCCTCTTCTCCCCCCTCCCCCTCCGACTGGTCCTTCTCGGAGCCGCGCTTCGACCACAGCTCCAGGCTCGGGACCTGCCCCGCCCGCAGCCAGCGGGCCGCGGCGCGGCCCGCGGGAGGGAGGATCGGAGCGGCGTCTGGGGCGGGGCCTGTATTTCCAAAGGGGACCAAGGAGACACACATGAACAGACGCAGGTTCTAGGATCCCTGGGTCTCCAAATGTATTCTGAAGTTACGCATTTCCTCTCCACTTCCCACATTTTCCCGTGTTTCCCAGAACATCGACGTGTATGTGTACCCGTGTCTTTTTCTCACTCCTGATGTCTTCGAAGAGAAGACAGCCACTGTCCGGCATTCACCAAATGGCCATGGAGGAAGCGCCCCCGTCCCCTTCGTGTTCTGCCAGCGGGTGGCGGCCCCACAGGAGACACTTCCAGGCCGTGCGTCCGGCACCAGCGGCGTTGGCCCTGGTGCAGGACCGCCCCAACTTCATCACTCCGCCACCTGTGCTGAGCAAATGGCAGGGTCCGGGCACATCTAGGCATACACAGGATCCACCTGAACAAGACCCTCGGCCAGGGCCCGAAGATGGAAGGATGAACGGGCCCTGGCTGACTCGTGCCGCGAATCAAACGAACATCACGGCGGGAGGTTTATGGTCGTCTGCGGCCTGCTCGGGGAGCCACTGCCGGGACACCAAGCCCTGAGAAAACGACTCGGGGTGATATAAGTACAGCCGATCTCGGGTCAATGGATCGCGTCGGAAACGTGCTGGAAGTTGTGTGCACGTCGGCTGTGCGGCCTGCCTGCGGCTTCGAGATCGAGGCGCCGAAGATCGGCGAACTGACAAAGATCCGACTCCACGGCTGCTGTCTTGCGGCGATCGGCCCCCTGGGAGAGGGTCCAGACATCCGAAAATCGCCCGTTGGGCGGGCCCGCCGAGGCCGCGCAGTGCTGCCATCGCATTCCCGGTCTCTTCCTTTCACAGCCCACACGTGGCGCTGTATGTACCAGCGAGGGAGGAGCCCTGCGGCAGAGTGCAGAGAATCGACACGACACGACGACGAGAACGACTCACGACAGACGAACAACAAGGGGTCAGAAGTCGCACAAAACCCGCGGAGCTTTTCGCAGAGAGCAGCTGCACACCACCACCATGCCTAGCCAAGACCATCCTGCGTGGTTGCATGGCAGGATCGAGTCGGAAAATCGGATCGGACGGGAATGTGCTTCGGATCGGGCCGCATCGGCACAGAGTCGGAACCAAGTCAGATCGGCGGGGCAACACGGGGTCTCCGGACATCCCGACCATTTCCCCGGGGCGGGCATTTTTGTCCTGAGCTGACTTTGGACGGCCCCAGAGCCAGCGAGAGCACTCACAGGCCGAAAACGGCGAAAACTGCTGTATTGCAAATGATGGATGTCTGTGCTCCGGGAGTCGAACTCGAACCCCGAGGCCTCTCCTGGGGTGTCCTGGCCAGCATTTGAAAAGAATGCCGGCCAGGAGCCTCGCAGTGGCCCAAAACGGATTCCCAAACGCATCGACAGCTCGAGATGATATTCTCGATCCTCTCTAGACCTATCGGGTCGGGCGAAAGGGGGGGATAGCAAAGGGGGGGTTTGAGAATCAGCTCACGTAGCTGATTTTCCCGGCGCCTCCCGGCGCCGGGGGCGGCCATGTATCGAGGAATGGCCCCCTCGGTGAGGCCGAAACCAGCTGCATGCAGCAAATTTCGTAACCCCCCCTTTCCCAATCCCCCCCTTTCGCCCGGCCCGAACCTAGCTTCGCGGCGGCCGGGGCCCGAGGCAGGGCTCAGACCCCTGATGTCATGATCTGCTCGCAACGTCGACCCCCAGAGATCTCGACCATTTCCCTGGGGCCGCCTCCTCATCCTGAGTCGATGTTCGAGGGCCCTGGGCCCGGTGAAGGCCCCCAAGTAGGTCGAAAACCTCACAAAACCCCGTTGTGGTTTTCTCACGGCGCGAGGGGGGACAGCTACACGCAAGAGAGCGTTTCTTCATGTTCGGCGATGACGGGCGTCATGGGGGGGAGGGCGGGCGGGGGGGGTATGACGTAATGTCCCCCCCCGCCGTGTGGCTCCGGCACCACAAGCCGCGCCCGCGCGCACGACGCGACGAGCGACGAGCGACGAGCGACGAGCGACGACGGCGACGACGACGACGACGACGACGCGAGCAAAATGTAGGTGGCGATATGCCCCACGGCGCCTGTGTACACATCGCTCGCGTGCACCACAACGCGCGCGAACACCACAACACCTGCGTACACCGCAAGAACCGAGTGCAACGCAGCGCCTGTGTATACCACAGTGCTTGCGTACACTACAGCGCCGGTGTACATGTGTACACCGCAGCAACTATGTGCAACAGAGCGCCTGTGTACACCACCATGCTTGCGTGCACCGCAGCGCCTGTGCACGCAACAGCGCCTGTCTACACCACAGCACCAGCGTGCAACGCAGCGCGACTGTACACCAGTGCCTGCGTGCAGGACAGTGCTGATAATCGAATGCGACGTTCTTCCCTCCTCCCTCCTCCTCCTCCACCTCTACATCCTTCTCATCCTCCCTCTCTTCGTCCTCCTCCTCCTCCTCCTCCTCCTCCTCATCCTCTTCCTCCTTGCCCCCTGTCGTGCGGGGTGGCGCTACAGCGCACGTGCGCAATTCAGCGCGCAGTGCACCGCATAATGTTCGATTGAATCGGTCCACTTGGTTCTCGCACGGCCATTTTAGCTGGAGACTCCTGGACGCAGATGGGAGAAGTTAGGCGAGCGGATTCCAGCGGCGCTCCTTTGTCCATAAGGATTCCTTTGTGTTGTTTTCTGTGGAATCCACAAGCGCTCCATTTTGTCATACGGATTCCTTCTAACATTCGATATGCAAGTGTGACGCTGTGTTGCACACGGTTGCTGTGGTGCACACAGGCGCCGTGGTGTACACAGGCACTGCAATGCACGCAGGCATTATGTTGTACACCGGTGCTGTGTTGCACACGGCTGATGTGGTGTACGCAGGCGCTGCGGTGTACACAACAGCTGTTGTGCCCGCGAGCACGGTGGCACAAGCTGACGCTGTGTTGCACACGGCTGTCGTGGTGTACATACGCGGTGTGGTGTACACAGGCGCTGTGGTGCACGCAGGCACTGTAGTGTACACAGGCGTTGTGGTGCAGATCGCCACCTACATGCTGGTGCGACCCGTCCTCCGTCACTCCCAGGCATTCCCAGACGCGGCTGGCGCGAAAAAATTATGTCATCGACCCCCTCCACACCCTCTCAGATGATTGCCGTGATCGGCCCGGAAAAAAATTAACAGGCTCCAGCCGCGTCCGTGCGCACGACGACGATGAGCGACGAGCCACGAGCGATGACGACGACGACGACGACGACGACGACGACGACGACGACGACGACAACGACGACGACGACGACGACGACGACTGCGCACCAGACTCCTATGCGGATTCTTACCTTACGCGGACACCTACGCGGATCCCAGCGCGCACGGCGGCAGTGCCCGGAGCGCACTGGGGGGGGGGGGGGCGTTACGTCATAGGGGGGGGGAGCGGGGGGCACGACGCCCGTCATGCCCCAAGCAATAAAGAAATGGTCTCCAAGAGTGACGATGGGCAAGAGTGAACTTGGTCGCTGCGATGGCGGTCTGGGAGGCAAGGCCACGGCCGGGGTGGCCTCCTGCAGCCCCATGCCCGCCGCGCGGTAGGCGGGGGCCACGCCAGCGACGGCCGCCATGGGCGTCCCCAGGCCCCGCACGGCTCGCGCGCGCGGACGGCCCTGAGCAGAAGATAAACCGCAACGGCGTCTGCTCGCCCCGAGCTGGCCAACACGCGCGCGGCCTGACACGGACTCGCGTCAGCGGAAGCCCCCCGATCGATGAAACCAAAGAGCTCGAACTGTAATTGCGCAGAAGAAGATCCGTCACCGTGACCCCTGGCAAGTTGGGACCTGCTAGAATGCCAAGTGCTGCTTGGAAGGGTTATGCTATGTCCTGAGGGTTCTCCAGCCTTTCATCACGCTGCCCCGCGTGAATCGCCCCCTTCTCGAAGCATCAATCCATCGCAAAGAAAAATAGATTCGCGCTAACGAGGCCACAATCCTTTGAAACGAACTACGAGTTCGCGTTCCCGAAACCACCACCCCTACTAAAATACAACAGCTGCGCGCTCCCGAGGCCAAGATGCCTCTCATGTCATTTACCAAAACGAACGCCAAGGGGCAACAGAAGGCCCCAAGCCGGTCCAAGAAGGCCCACAGGGGCACCCAAGCCTGACTCACAGAATGCCAACGCAGCAACGACAGGGCCCAGACGAGATCCACGCGGTCTCCTCAACTAGTGAAGACAACAGGTGTCACATGCGACGGCCTTCCTCTTCCTCTTCCTCTTCCTTCTGTCCCTCTTGCTGCTCGTCCTCTTCCCCCTCCGCCTCCTCCTAGCCGTTTGATTGCTCCTTCACATTATCCCCATCAGCCTCGAAAACCACAGAGATCCTCCCCCTCCTCATCTTCCCCCTCCTCGCCGTGATCATCACAAGCACCACCACCAACATCGTCATCATCATCAGCATCAGCAGCATCATCATCATCATCACCACCACCACAATCATCATAATCATGATCAGCACCAACGTCATCATCATCATCAGCATCTCACTCATCATCAGATCATCAGTATCAGCATCATCACCATCGCAATCGATATCAGCATCATCATACACATCATGACGAACACCATGACCATAACAATCACAATCACCATCCCCATCACCACCACAATCGTCAACATCATCAACCTCATCCCTCATCATCAACAGAATCACCATCGCCATCCTCACCACCACCATCACCATCGCTACTATGAGCGGCATCATCATCATAATCATCATCAGAACCACAGACATCATCATCGGCATCATCACAAGTATCATTCTCATCATCGGCAGCATCGTCGCCATCAGACCAACAATCAGCAACACCACCATCATCATCAACAGCACCAGTATCATCACCATGAAAATCGTGACCAAAATCATGATAATAAAACCCCATCATCACCAACAGCATCGTCAACATCATCATCATCAGCATCGCCACCATCGTCGTCCTTATCCGAATCATCAGCATCACCCCCATCATCGCAATCATCATCGTCATCAGCAGCCTCATCACCATCGCCCCCACTACCATCACCAGCATCATCATCGGCATCATCATCATCCTCATCATCACAAGCACCCCCCCTTTGGCCGCAAAACCCCACCCCCCTCCCCCCCCCTTTCGCCACGCCGCCCCCTGACTCCGGAACCCGACCCCCGCCACCCCTACCCCTAGTCCTCACCCTAACCCAAACCACGAACCCTAACCCCAACAACTAAACCCAGCCCCAAAGAGTACTCACTACTCATTACTCACTGCCCACTACTGACTACTCGCTATTCGGTACTCACTTCTCACTAGCCCCGACTCACTACTCACCACTCACTATCCACTACTCGCTACACACCACCCACTACTCGCTACTCACTACTCCCTACTCACTACTCAATCCTCACTACCCACTACTCAGTACTCACCACTCACTACGCAATACTCACCACTCACTACTCACTAATCACTACTCACTACCCACTACCCACTATCCACTACTCACTACGCACGACTCCTTGCCCGCTACTCACTACTCACGACCCACTACTCGCTACTCGCTACTCCCTACTCCCTAGACAATACTGACTACACAGTAGTCAGTACTCACGACTCGCTACTCCAATACTCGCTACTCAATACTCACTACTCACTCCCCGCTACTCACTACCCACTACCCACTACTCACTACTTCCTGCTCACTAGTCACTACATAGTCTCTAGTCGGTAGTCACAGGTCACTAGTCCCTAGTCACGAGTCACTACTCACTACCCACTACTCACTACTCACTAATCGCTACCCATTACCCACTATTCGCTATCCACTTCTTACTACTCACTGCTCACTACTCCCTACTCCCTACTCACTACTCACTACTCGCTACTCCCTAGTCGCTACTCACCAATAACTACCCACTACTCACTACTGACTACTCTCTACTCAATACTCACTACTCACTACGCCCTACTCGCTCCTCACTTCCCCTACTCTCTACTCCCTACTCGCTACTCACTACACACTACCCACTGCCACTACCCACCACTCTCTATTCAGCACTACTACTCACGACTCACTACTCACTACGTACTTCGTACTACTCAGTACTCAGTACTCACTACTCACTACTCAGTACTCACTGCTCGCAACTCTCTACTCACTACTCACTACTCACTACTCACTACTCACTACGCACTACGCACTACCCACTACTCACTACTCACTAATCACTACCTGCCACCCACTACTCACTACCCACTACTCACTACCCAGTACTCATTATCCCCTACTCCCTACTCAGTACTCACTACTCAGTACTCGCTACTCACTACTCATCACTCGCCACACACTACACACTTATCCGTACACACAACTCATTATTCACTACTCACTACTCCCCACTCCCTGCTCCCTACTCCCTACTCTCCACTCACTACCCACTGCTCACTACCCAATACTCACTACTCACTACGCACGAACTCACTACTCACGACTCACCACTCCCTACTCCCAACTCCGTACTCCCTACACACTTTCTCTGGCGCAGAAAGGAGAAGCGAGAGTCCCCCCCTCCCAAGCTCCCTTTCCGGCGCAAAGGGGGGGAGGGGATGGGGATTCTGACCCCCCCCCCCTTTTTCAGCGCCAAGGGGGGGAAGGGGGGGGGGTCCGGAACCCCCCCCCTTCAAGGGGGGGGGGAGGGGAGGGTTTGGACACACCCCCCTTAAGGGGGGAGGGGGGGGGGGGTCTGGACCGCATGTGGGCCCAATCCCAACCCACTGGGCCCAATCCCAACCAACTGAGACCAATCCCAACCAATGCGAAAAGCAAACTGGGCCCAATCCCAACCATCTTGGGATAGGCCCACAATAGGATTTTAATTGTAGAGAAGCCCAAGACGAGTGCGAAGACCAAGTGACATTCCTTATGTCAACGCACAGGATCTGGAAGCCAACATGCATGCTCGAGTTGGAATTGGTGTCAGTTTTGGTTTGCACACGAGCACTACGTTAAGATGA
>CAUYUJ010014342.1:244756-384756 GCA_963575745.1 Prorocentrum cordatum | reverse complement strand
GCCTCCTCCCCGCGCGCGAAGGTCGCCGGGCAAAAGCCAGGTCGCCGGGCGGGATCGACAGCGCCGCTGCCGCTACGACGTCGACCGCAGACGGGGCGCACACCAACGCCAATCATCGACGACCGTCCTGGCCACCGTGAAAACGCCGACAAACTCGCGCGTCTCCAATGCCCAGGAGACCGCCTTCGCCATCGCAAACTTCTCGACCCGCGTTCGTTTGCTCCTCGGCGCCGAGCCCGAGCGCGGCTTGCTCCGCCCTTCGCCCAGCCCATCTCCCGGTCGCTCCTGACCATGGCCCCCAGCGGGCAATGGAGTGGCGGCAGCGCCGCGGGAGATGCGCTCACTGCCTCTGGGAGCCTCTTGGGGGCCTGATAGGCGCTCTTGGAGCTTTCGGGAACTTCTTGGGAGCCTCTTGGGCGCGTCCTGGGAGCCAGAAAGTCTCGGGGGCCTCGTGGGTGCCTCTCCACGCGTCATGGAAGCTTCGTGGAACCACTCGGCGCCTCTTGGGGCCGCTTGGGGTGGGACGCCTTTCGGGGCCACCTTGGGGCTCTCTTGGGGACGATGCACAAGCGTGGGAAGCGCATCAGAAACGAAAATGCAGCAAAGCAACAATCACTGGTTCCCATTCGGTGCTCAATGGTTTGGGCCTCTCGAAGGTTTCGTTCGATGTCTGTTGGGCGGTATTGGGAGCCTCTTGGCCTCCTGGCACTGTCTTGGGTGCTCGTGGGGGTTTCATGGCCGTCGGGACAATGTCCTGGGCGGTCTGAGAGGCCTCGTGGGGTGTCTCGGTGCCGTCCTGGGCCGTGTCCAGGCCCTCCTGGGGCTCCCTGGGAGGTCAGGGAGGGCAGTACAGGGTTTCCCCCAAATGTTCCCGAGGTGTGGATCGGAGGCCTGGGGGGTGCGTAGGAATCGCTAGACATACATATATACACATACAAATACATACATGAGTGCATGCATGCATGTGTATATATACATACATACATACATACATACAAACATACATGCATACAAACATACATGCATATATACATACATACATACATACATACATACATACATACATACATCCATACATACATACATACATGCATACATACATACATACATACATATATGTACGTACATGCATGTATGCTTGCATACACACATGCCTAGATGTATGCATGAATGCAGGCAGATACACTTACATACATACACACATACATACATACAGACAGGCAGACAGACAGACAGACAGACACACATACATACATACATACATGCATACATACATACATACATGCATACATACATACATGCATGCATGCATGCATGCATGCATACATACATACACACAGATACATACCTATTTACACATATACAGATTTACACAGACGCAAACATACATACAAGCATACACATATACATACATGCATACATACATACATGCAGGCCAACATGCATACGTACACACATGCATGCATACACGCTTACATACATACACATACGTGCATGCAGACCTGTATACAAGCATACACAGATACATAAACATATACGTACACCCAGTTACACATATACCGACGTGCATGCATCTATGCACACACGTATACAAACATGCATGTATACGTACACGTATGCATGCAGACATGCATACGGGCGCACGTGCAGACATGCAGACACGCATACCTGCATACATGCATGCATGCATATATGCACACCTGCATACATTCATGCAGGCATACACGCATGCATGCATGCACGCACGCATGCATGCATGCATACAGTCATACATGTACACATGTATAAACGCATGCGTGCATACATGCATGTATACATGCATGCATATATGCATACATTCAGACATGCATGCACGCATGCATACACACATACCATACACACATACGTATAACATGCATACAAACACATGCATACATACATGCATACACCGATACCAGTACCTATATACATATATATACACTAGAACCATCGCGCGCTTCGCGCGTGCTCAAGTTCTAGCTAGGCTGGATCGGCTAAATCATGGAATATCATGTTGTGTCGCTTCTTGTATACAAGGACTCTCTGTGAGGCCCTGCACAAGCCTCGGACCCGTATAAGAAGGGAACTGCGGAAACGCGAAAATCATTCATCTCTGTTAGGTATTCAACGAGTTTGGGCCCTTAAAGGCTTCCTGGTGTCTTTTCTGGGAGCTGAGAAGGGCCTTAATTGTGGTCTGTTGTGCAAGAGTAGACAAGGGGGGCGAACTTGGAAAAGCAACAGAATTCTGGAATTTCCATGTGTTTCAAGTTGCCGTGCCTGGGCTGTGGGTTAAAAGTTTTCTGAATACAGGCCACGGTCCGTTGGGATGCCTCTCGGGATCTTCTTGCAAACATAAGCAGATGGTGAGTTTGAAATAAAAGGAATTGAAGTGTTTCAACTCATGGGATCCTGGGATCTCGATTTCTACGGTGGTCTCAGGGGCAACAGAAAGGACGCGAAGACGATCCAAGAGAGTGCCAAGACAGCGTCAGAGAGTTCAACAATATTCCCGAAACATCTTTGCATGTGACTCCGAAGTCTTGATGGGGCTCGGGGAAGAGGATAGGGAGTAGGAGCCCCAACTTGAAAAAAAAGGAATCTCTGGAATTCCCTTTGTTTCAAGTTCCTCGGTCTTGGAGTGTTAGAAGCGGGAGAACGTGAGAAGGCGAAACTCGTCGACTGAAACCACTGGAAATCAACGATTTCACCCTCTTCGGGCTCTCTCGGGAAGGCTCTCGAAGCTCTCTTGAGCTATTTGGGGGGCCTCGTCGGGGCTTTTTCGTGGGCCTCTCAGGGGTGAGGGTTGTGTTGGAGGCCTCTGGGGGATCCTCTCGGAGGTCTCTGGAGGCATCCTGCTCCCCCTCTTGGGCGCATTCTGGGCCTGTTCTGGGGTGATCTGGAGCTGTCCTGGGCTCCTCTTCGGCAATCTTGGGGCCGTCTTGGCCCGTCTTGGAGCCGTCTTGGGAGCCTCTTGGGCGGTCTTGGGGCTGTCTTGGGGGCCTCTTCGGCCGTGCTGGAGCGATGGAAGCATGGAATGGTGAGAAGGCCAAAAACCTTGGACACAAAAAAACAATGAATATTGATGACTTTAGGTTCTCCGGGCGCTCTCGGGAAGCCTCTCGGAGCTCTCTTGAGGTCTCTTGGAAGCCTCCTGGGAGCCTCCTGGGAGCCTGGGAGCCTGGGAGCCTGGATTGCTTGGGAGCGTCTTGGGCCGTTCTCTTGTATTCGGGGGCTTCCTGGGGTCGTCTTGAGCTGTCCTTGTGCGTTTTGGGGGCTTCCCCGAAGGCCGGGAAGCGCGGTACTGGGAGCGTTCCGCAGATGTTCTGGGAAGTTGTGAAAAAGGGAACATCTGGAATTCCTGTTTTTTTCTAGTTCCTCGGTCTTGGAGGGTTGGATGCGGGAGAACGTGAGAAGGCGAAAATCGTCGACAAAAACCGTTGGAAATCAACGAGTTGTATCTATTCGGGCTCTCTCGGGACGGCTCTCGAAGCTCTCTTGGGCTGTTTAGGGGCCTCGTCGGGGCTTTTTTGTGGGCCTCTCAGGGGTCTGGGGTGTGTTGCAGGCCTCTGAGGGATCCCGGAGTCCTCTCAGAGGTCTCTGGAGGCCTCCTGCTCCCGCTCTTGGGCTCATCTTGGATCTAGGGCATGTTCTGGGGTGGTCTGGAGCTGTCCTGGGCGCCTCTTCGGCAATCTTGGGGCCGTCTTGGCCCGTCTTGGAGCTGTCTTGGGAGCCTCTTGGGGCGTCTTGGGGCGGTCTTCGGGGCCTCTTCGGCCGTGCTGGAGCGATGGAAGCATGGAATGGTGAGAAGGCCAAAACCTTGTAAAAAACAATGGAAATTAACGACTTTAGGTTCTCTGGGCGCTCTCGGGAGGCCTCTCGGAGCTCTCTTGAAGTCTCTTGGAGGCCTCCTAGGAGCCTAGAGAGCCACCCAAAAGCCATCCTGGATTGCTTGGGAGCGTCTTGGGCCGTTCTTTTGCGTTCTGGGTGCTTCTTGGGGTCGTCTTGGGCTGTCTTTGGGCGTTTTGGGGGCTCCCGGGAGGCCGGGAAGCGTAATCCAGATGTGATCGAGGTGAAGACGCACCGGGAGGGGGCCTGGCCCATTTGTTTATTATATACCTATACGACCACCCTTCGGGTGATAAGAGGTTGTGTGGGGGGAGAGGGAGGGGAACCAACATCTGACTCAATCGATCTCACTATCGATCTCACTCGACGGGACACCATGGGACACCACGGAACACTTGTCGATCTCACTATCGATCTCATTATCGATCTTACTCAACGGGACACCACGGGCCACCACAAGACACCACGGGACACCTCTCGATCTCACTCTCGGTCTCACTATCGATCTCACTATTGATCTCTCTCAACGGGACACCATAAGACACCACGGGATATCACGGGACACCACGGGACACCGCGGGACACCACATCGATCTCACTATCGATCTCACTATCGATCTCACTTTTTGGGACACCACGGACCACCTCGGGGCGCCACATCGATCTCGGTATCGATCTCAGTATCGATCTCAAAATCGATCTCACTATCGATCTCACTCAACGGGACACCACGGGACACCACGGGACACCGCGGGACACCGCGGGACACCGCGGGACACCGCGAGCCACCGCCGGACGGACGGACGGACGGGCGGGCGGGGGAGAAGGCGGACACCACGGGACACCGCGGGACACCGCGAGCCACCGCTGGACGGGTGGGCGGGGGAGAATAATTTGTCTTGGCTTCGCCCTAGCAACAGCGGGTTCATTCCTCTCGAGCGCCCACGCAGCTTCGCCTCGCCCGCACGCACGACACGAACGAAACGAAACGATTTCCCGGTTGGGGGTCTCCGTTCCACTGCGATCTCACCCCCCAACCTCCGATCTATATATACATATCTATATATATATATATATATATATACATACATGCGTGTGCCTGTATATATTTACACGTTTGCAATGAAATATCATGTGTGCTGATCTATGTATCTGATACCTGCATGCTGGCACACCTGCAGCTACTCGTTCAAAGTATGTGCAGTCACGCGCGCCCCCCCACCCGACCGCACCCCAACCCACCACCATCCAAACAAAAACAAACAAAAACGTGGCCAAATAGCACTCAGGCAGTGGCGCAGTTTCTGCTTCGCCCACCGAGGGCAAAGATTTGTCAACCGGCCCGGCTCGAGATCTACCGCCACAACTGTCGTGCGCAATGTGGCCCATGCAGCCCCCCACTCTGCAAAGACCGGAACTTCCCCGGCCTGAAAAATCGCTATACACTACAAGGGCGGGGGGTGCAAATCTGGGAGCAAATGTGTATGCAGGTTGATTGTCAGGTTGGAATCTCACCCCGCCCGTATCTCGTTTGATGTAGATAAGAGATCAGGCGACTACCAAACGACTTCTGACACGGTAGGGCCAACAGCGAGAGGGTGTACTGCCACGTGGTTGAGATCATGGAAAAAGGAGGCAGGAGTGGAAAGATGCAGTGGGAGGTTGTGGCGAATTGGTTTGGCGGACTGTGCGCGTGCGCTTGCCATCATCTACTACTATACGGTGCCATCCTTTAGCAACTCCCCAGCAGCACACAGTCAAACCGAATGACTGCTGCGAAGATGCTCGAATTGGCAATGGACGAATCAAACATGCAGGATCCCTCCATATGTAATATCAGTCGCTCCCCTTGATGTCTGTCCGGAGCTGCTGCAACTGATCTGCGAGGCTAGCGAAAGATGGGCGGTGTCTTGGATTCTCGTCCCAGCAGGTACACGCAATACCATAAAGCTCTTGAGGCCAATCAGAACCTTTTCCAATCCTGCCACCACTTTGCACATAATCCACAAAATCTTCATCGAAATGCTTGAATTGCGGATACGGGATTTCCCCCAATGAGCAAATCTCAGTAATAACAATACCGAAACTCCAAACGTCTCCTTCTATAGTGAATTCGTCTTCCAATAGCCCTTCTAGAGATGTCCATCTAAATGCAGTCGGATTGCTCTTTCGGCGCGTATTTGCGACGTACTTATTTCCAGCGAGAAACCTTGGCACGAACAGCGCTCCACGGACAATTCTGGTAAGACCGAAGTCAGTAATCTTCAGCACGTTACCGGGAAATACTAGAACGTTTCTGGCTGCAAGGTCACGGTGGACCATACCAACTGAAGCTATGAACCCCATGCCTCTACAAATGTGCAACGCAAAAACGGTACCTAGGTCGAGGTCAACTGCCACAACAGATTCCTTCATTTGCTCAAGGTCCGCAACCGTACCCCTTAGCAGGAAGTGGCGTAGGAACATGCCTGGGCAGCGCGGGCGGGTCTTGCAATGTCCTTAAGCCCCACTCATCCCCATCCAACCGCGCGCATCCAATATCTTCCTGAGCCACATTGGGCACGCCCACGCTTATCTGGCGGTCTCCCAGGATTCCCAAATACGCAATATCCGCATCCAAGACAGCAAGTAGAGGCCACTAAGGCAGCCAGCATATAGTATAGCGCCTCATCAAGAATACTCCAAGACACTCAAGACCCCAAGATGTGCTGAACAGGCCACAGACCGCGCAAGAGGACTCACAAATGCTGGGAGAAATTCCCCAGACGGTGGTTGCACCGAAAGGGATGTCGCTGATCACAGGGGATCTGCGTTTTGCCACCTGACATTTCTTTGGAATGCCCTGCTTCAGACCAAGGCAGGATGAGGATAAATTGCGATGAGGACATATGGGGGCAATCCCTGAGAGCCAACGGGTGATGTAGCGGGCGCTGCGGCCGTTCCAGATCGTTCGGGAACGTTCCGGGAGCGTTCCGGAAAGCTCCGGAGCGATAAATCCTCATCCTGGCTCTCCGTTGTCCGTTCTCGCCGTTCGCCTCTGGCTTTCGAGCCACAGCTCGGGCCTCAAGCGGCCGTTTGGGGCGACTCGACGAGGCGCAGGCTATGGAAGACACTCCGGATCCCGAACACCTCAGAAGCCGCCACGAATCCCCTGACCTTCCAGGAGGGCTAAAAGGATAGCAACAGGACCTATGAGTCTAAATCTCAGTCGTGGTTCGAAGCAGTCAAGTAGACCTCTAGGCCTGGGGGGCTATTGCCTTGCACTCTGGAAGGTCAGGGTCTCCTCGACCGTCTGTCCCGGCTCTCTCCAGCCCTGGTGGTCGCCCTTGCTTGCCGCCAGTCCCCAAATAGCGCCTGCACCGAGGAAGCTCGATGAAATCGGAGACTGTAACTGCTCAGCGTTTCTGTTCTGCCTGGCCCAAAAGCGTATCGAAGAAGACTTCTGGAGGTTCGAGCCCCGGCGGGCACAGAACGCGCAACAAATATACACAAGCTGGGAGAAGTGGTGGAAGCTGGGAACTTCATGGAAGCGGAGGTGGCGAGGGCTTGAACAACTGGCACGAGTTAAAGGCAAGCCCTAAGCAGTTTGTGGGATGAGGTCGCCAAGGCTACAAAAACTGTTGGAAACTGGCCAGGGCTAGAAAAAGTGGAAAGAGCTGGCCCTGGCCACTTCTTCCAGCTTCCATGCACACGCCTGCACGCACACCACGTTGCTCGGCACAGAGCTGGCCCTGGCCACTTCTTCCAGCTTCCATGCACACGCCTGCACGCACACCACGTCGCTCTACACACCCTGCGGCGAACAGAAGGGCCTCCCCCGCGAAGGGCCATGCTGGACCCTGGCACGGTGCATGCGCCCTCATAGTCGAGGCCGGGAAAACCAGGATGGCCCTGGCCGGGCACGGCAGTGGTGTACAGACGCCTCCTAGTGGACGTGGCGGCTTGGCCTCGGCCCTGTTTGTCCGCGGACCTGTGCCTTTGCTGAAGCCGACTAGGAACGACTGAGGGGAAACGTTCGGGAGGGATCGGTTCTGGGGGGAACATCGAGCTGGTATCGGCGACACATCGCTGATAGATCGGCGATTTGCCCCCGAGTTCGAACCCGCACCTTCCTGGGCGAGGTGGGCTATCGGGCCCCTATCGGCGATGAGTAGACCATCGGGCTCCATGCCTCCCCCCGGAGCCATCCCCCCCCGACATTGCCCCTGACGGGCTCGGCTGTCCCAAACCGCCCCCGACCACGGCGGCTGCACCGCGCCGCCGCCGCCAATCTTCGGTGCCTGGCCCCGTCCCCGACCGCTCCTCACCGTGGCGCTCGCCCGCCGCCCGCCGCCGGCTGCCCAGGTTCGGCCCTGTCCCTGGCTGCCCCCCGCTTGCCTTGGAGCCCTCCCGGATGGGGCTGGAGGGGTCGGAGGATCGCACCGCATTGCCGACGCAGCACCGATGCATCGGCGACGCGGGGGTGGGGAAGATCGGGCCCCACATCGAGCCGCATCGCCGATGCATCGCCGATGCGGCCGCATCCCCCGACCCCATTCATTTTGACGCCATCTCGCCATCTAGGAACCTCGATACCCGTGGCCAGGTACTGTTTCCTCTGCCTCTGGTTTTCGTGGACCTATATGGGGCCCACGCGCCAGCCCCCTTACACTCTTCAATGTTTCTGCTGGTCGCCCTGCTACGGTTCAGTGGCGAAAACACGGAAGGCCGCCAGCACCCGAAACAAGCCCAAGAGAGCGGCCCGAAAATTGCCGAGGAACAAACTATTCATTGCGTGGAAAAATCTATGTCGACCCCCCCGCCGAGCTCGGGGTTAACAACCCCCTGCGCGCAGTTTGTTTTCTTATTATGCCATACATCGTTCATCCGAAATCGGCCGCCCCCTTGTGGGGCCAAGAACTTGCGGGGGCGAGGTTTCTTCCACTCTGTACCAGCTCCATGCTCCAGTCTCCAATGGCGAATCGACATGATGCCCAGCATGTGTTTTAGATTCAGATGTCTACCCCCTACTGTAAATCGCGGCTGCCGCGCAAGGAGAAGAGCCGAACATCACCCTATTACTTACCATATGTCACAGAGTCTCTTGCGGTCGTGGGGCACACAAAATACGCAGATTCACCTCTCTGAAACAACTATCCCTTGCAATTTGCGCCACACTCGCGCCCCCCGTCCCGTGGTCTTTCGTGAATCACACAGGGATTGTGCCCCCGGGGCCGCAATCTTCTGTAAGTGATGCAAATGTCGCGCCCCCCGGCCCACAATCCTGTATAAACTGTTCCAGATAAGATTCGCGTTCCCGAAACCATAAGCCCGAGTAAATTGACCAAGTTCGCGCTCCCGAAACATCAGCATTTGGTAGATGACAACAGACATGAAATCCAGGGGCCACGATCCCCTGGGCTCGCGCCCCCAAGCGCGCCCGAGTCAACGATACGTCAGAAAGAACTGCAGACTCGCGCTCCCGAGGCTACAACTGTTCGCGTTACCCTTGCCCTTCGGGCAAGAAGGAAAAGAGACAGGTCGCTCGTCTTATAAATTATCCCAGTGCGACCCTACCTAGAAGTTGGAACCCCTAGGAAAGCAGCATTAGTAGTAACAGTAACGCTAAGCTAAAGCTGAGATAAAGCTAAGCTAAAGCTAAGCTAAAGCCAAGCCACAGCTAAGCTAAAGCTAAGCTAAAGCTAAGCTAAAGCTAAAGCTAAGCTAAAGCTAAGCTAAAGCTAAGAGCTAAAGCTAAGCTAAAGCTAAGCTAAAGCTAAGCTAAAGCTAAGCTAAAGCTGAGCAACAACTAAGCTAAAGCTGAGCAACAGCTAAGCTAATGCTAAGATAAAGCTAAGCTAAAGCTAAGCTAAAGCTAAGCTAAATATAAGCTCAGGCTAAGCTAAAGCTAAGCTAAAGCTAAGCTAAAGCTAAGCTAAAGCTAAGCTCAAGCTAAGCTCAAGCTAAGCTCAAGCTAAGCTAAAGCTAAGCTAAAGCTAAGCTAAACGCTAAGCGAAAAGCTAAGCGAAACGCTAAGCGAAACGCTAAACTAAAGCTAAGCTAAAGCTAAGCTAAAGCTAAAGCTAAAGCTAAAGCTCCCAGGGGACTGGGGGGAACCGCGGGGCGGGGACTGGGGGAACCGCCCGGGGCGTGTAGCACTGCCCGGCCCCTTTAAGCTAACAGAGTAAGAACCCTTCTAGGCAGAGCCTAGGTAGGGAAAAAGAAAGGCTGCATAAATCCGGTGCATTCAGAACGGTACGTTACACAGTCTACTATTGCGACAAAGTGGCACACTTCTCTACACGACTCCTTAGGCGCGGGGAGCAGGCTCGGCCTACCTGGGAGGGCGCTGGCTGGACCCAACAATGCGGATCTTCCCGTTTTGCCCATCTGGTGCTGCCATTCGGCACCGCGGGGCTGCCCGTTGGCTGCCCGCTTCTAGGGTCTCCATTCCGACCACCCATCAGCTACAGTTAAATACTCTCGAAAGCTGCCAAATTGGTTTCGGCGCTCGCTCCTTGCGGCCCCCAAAGTTTCGCCCTGGCAGCGGACCGCGCTGCGTTGTTTTCGCGCGCGGCTTCCCAATCTCCCCACGTAGCGCCATGTGACAATATTGTCTGTCCTCGCTGATTCACATCGACACGGGGCCATCCTTGACCCTTCACACCGATGAGCACATGGCTCGAAAGACTGGCCGCGCATCCGCCACGAGAACCGCAGCGAGAAGCTTGCGCGTTGCACCTTCGTCCCGCGAACGACCCAATATACCCCGTCTTGTCGAATCCCCCCCGGCGACCGATCCTGCCGCGCCGGCGCTCCCAGGCGCGGGGCCGGCCGCAACTCGGGAAGAAGAGGACATGTCGGCGAGCGTTCCAAGCGGCACCCGCAGCGAACTCCAAAAGACAGCAACGCCACAATGAGCACCACCGAAATCATCGCCACGACGAGCCAGAAACCCTCGCGCCTGTACTTGTCGGGAGGCGCGGGGGGATCCGCGCCCCCCCCTGCGCCCGCGCGCACCTGCGCCACCGTCACTGCCGCATCTGGCAATGCGACTGTCGCCGAGACTGCCAAGCCGCGCCCATGAACTGCAGATTGAGTTTCACAAGGTTGCGCGAGATTCGGCCAATCGCTGCGCTTCAGAACGTCGCCTGCCACCATCTCGTCAGCACGTCTCTCCAAAAGCTCGAAAGCTCGAAAACGAAACTGCTCTTGCACCCAGAATATCCTCACCTCCGCGCGTTCTGCCTGACCCACGCGGGCTCTCCAACACATGCCTCGCCCAGCCATGATGGCGCTGTAAATGTTCAGGTCGTTGGGCCTCTTGGTCGCGATGGGGCATGTCTTTCACTCGGGGCCCTTCGCTGTCGCCCAGGCAATCGCATGCAACTCGCACTCTCCAAAACTCAATGAAATTGTGCTCTGCGTCACTGAAATGCGATCTCAGGTCCGATCACCATCTCACAGCTGCGCGGCTCGTCGAGCGTCTCAGCGGTCCACTCGCAGCTGCCCAGCCTACGCCCCCATAATTTCTCACTCCTTCAGGCGCCCCAAGAAGTGGGTGGCACCATGCCGGAGCCGACTTACACTGGAACGTCCCAGTCGCTGCAACCTGGCTTGCACCAGCACATTCGGGCTCTACGCGCGTTTAATCGCAATCTTGCCTGCGTGCGTCGCGTCGGGCCGATCTGAACAGGTAAAGTTTAAAGAACTGCACCGGCAACGTCCGCGCGCCTCGGGCTCACTCCTCCGAGAGAGGGCCGAGGAAATCGCGATAACCCTACCCTTTCCCCAATTGTCGAAGCTGGCTTGCCCCCTCGATTCTGAATCCTCTGCACCAAAGCGTCCACGCGCGTCGGACCGGGTGCAGAGAAGGGAGAGAAGAACAGACGAGAGAGAGAGAGCCCCCCAAAACAAACATCAAATAACGAAACAAAGACAAAATAAAACGCACGCACGCACACGTGCACGCACACACACACACACACACACAAACACGCACGCACGCACGCACGCACGCACGCACGCACGCACGCACGCACGCACGCACACACACACACACACACACACACAAACACACACGCACACACACACACGCACACACACACACACACACACACACACACACACACACACACACACACACACTCACACACACACACACACACACACACACACACGGGGGGGGGGGCCGCCACGCGGGAGCTCGACGGCACAGCCCATGATCAGTCTGAGAGACCACCTCTGCCGAGGTCTGAGAAGCCCCAAACAGTCACTGGCCGCAATCTCGAACTGCTGCTTCAATAATTAGCGCGCGCAACTCGCCAAACAGCTCGTCGCGACCTTCACACCGGAAGTCGTCGCAATGAGGCACGGCATGTAGTCTTCATTCACCGGCGGAACATCCCGTCCGAAGGAATGCAGAAGGTGCCCAGCACCCTCTGCAAGCCCTCCGAGTGGCCGTGTACATGATTGCCCTGACCAACTTACCCCGCATCTATCGAACCTTCCCAGCGCCGCCCATCCGCGGCAACCAGCACCGCCCAAGCCCGCGCAATTCTCGACAATGACGCGGTTCGTCTCCTCCAAATCCGAATCGAAGAAAGCCCCCCTCGCGCCCCACACCTGGACGCGCCTCTCGCGCCCGCCGCTCGACGCAGGACCCGAGGCCGCGTAGCTGAGAGTCGCTCTCGCGATCCCTAGAGAAGCTCATTGGCGGTTATCTTCGAGCGCCCCGTGCTCGCTGGTCTCTGCGGCAACGACCCCCTGCCTCGCCAGTCCATCTCCTTCGCGCGGGCGATGGGGACGTCTCCGACGCGGTTGCCGGCCGTCGCCGTCGCCGCGGCAACTTCGTGCGCGCGCCGCGCGCACTTGCAAATCATCAACGACCTTGCTGGCGCAGCGCCTCGTCGAGCGGCCCCCCGCGCTGCAATCGCAACGCATCGCGCATACGTCCCGCTTCCTGTTGAAAGGGATATCAAAACAAATCGTCCCCGTCACACCAGCATCGCCCCCCACGTCATTGCCGAATCATAGTGCGCGTTTCACGTGCGTTGGAATAACTACTGTGTTGTTAGAAGGTGCCCTTGCCAAACATAATGATGCGCGGCGCATGCGCCGGCCGCCGAGCGAGCACGTCAAAATTATTTAAAGCAATTGTCCGAATTCCACAACTATCAGGCGTTTTTGGCTTTCGTTGAAGAGTGCCAAAAGTCTGCGCGAGCACGTGCTGGAAACGCCCGGACACCATGGGTGTTAGGGTGTTGGGCCATTCTGCTGTATGAGACCATGCGGGCCACGCGCATCTCCGCGCGCGAACGCCGAAATTCTTACAACATCAATGGGTTTCTCAACATGTCAACACAAAAATGTCCAAACGCATACGGGAATCAAGATGCTTTCGCATCAGAATATGTCCAACATTTAGGACCTCTTGCTGCGAACACTTCGTCCCCACCCTCATCTACACAACCGTTATCATCATCGCCAGGACCAGCTCTGCCATTGTCGCCAGCATAACCGTCGTCTTTGTCATTATTCTCACCGCCGCCATCATCGTCATCGTCGATATCGTCGCACTCATCGAAATTCTGCACACACGCGCTTCCCCATCATCCTCACCAACACCATCGACATCATTTCAGTGCCACCATCATCATCACAACCATCAGCGACATCACAATTACCATCGTTGTCGTCAGAATCGCCCCCTACCTTTGTTAGGAGCACGAATCATCGTCATCATCGTCGTGTTCGCCGCCCAGCTGAAGCGTGCCAACAAGATGCGGGCATCTGGGTAGGATGTTTGCACGAGCAGTGGAGGTTGTCAAGCACGGATGCGGTCAAACTCAAATATACCCCTAGATGGCCGCACGATCCTCAGGTCCCCAAGAGGGCCCAAAGAAAGCCACCAAAGCGCCCTCCAGCGGGCACTTGCGAGGCCAAAAGGCTTCGATATCAAAGATTACGGCCCTGCGACATGAGAACATCAACCGTCACATGTTACGGCATTCCCTCCGCAGCGGAAGAGAGCTGCTACATACATACTACAGCCCTCTGGGACCCGGGCTGGAAAGGTGCCACATGTTGATGTTTTGTGGCCGTGAGAAAATGAAAGTGCACATGACAGTGCAACATGTTCCCGCAAGTTGGAGCCCAGAGTCAGGAACCGTCACGTGCCATTGCCTTCTGGGCGGGCCTCAGATGGCTCACAAAATTCTGCGCGGGAGCGGTGGTGGAACGTGCCGCAGGCGCAACCATCCGCCACCCCCTCTTGATCTATCACAGGGGTGCCTGGGCGTGCTAGACGTCTCGCAAGTCCGGGGCTTTTCCAAAAACTCCCAATGGGGCTTCCGCTCATTGCGCCGGCCACCCGGACAGCTCCCACAATCCCCCTCTCGTGGCCCAAATCGCCCTTAGGAGGGCCTGGGTGAGCCAACATGGCCTCCAGGATGCCTCCGAGACGCCTCTAAGACGGCCAAGATGGCTTCAAGAGAGCCGAGCCCCAGATGGATCCAAGATGCACCAAAGACGGCCCAAGATACACTCAAGACGGCCCAAGATGGCTCCAAGATGGGCCAATACGACGAGAGAGGCCCCCATTAGGGCCTCCAAGACGGCCTAAGAGGCGTCCAAAAGAGCCTCCAGGAAGGCCCGACGAGGCCAAAATTATGTATGTTCAACCAGCTTTGCAAGATTACCGCATGTGCACCGAAACAACCTTCCGACGGCCCAAGACGGCCCAAAGGGCTCCTGATATTGCCCCACGATCGCCCAAGAGGCCTCCAAGATGGCCCCAGGACGGCCCAGCAGGCTCACAAGGCGGCCCCTAAAGGGCCCCAAGAAGGCCCAAGAGGCCTCAAAGACGCCCAAGATGGCCGTCAAGACGGCCCTGAAGCGCCGCAAGGCACAGAAAGGCTCCCTAGACGGCATCCGACGACGTCAGACGGGCCAGGAACGCCGTAACACAGCCAAAGAGGGCCCCAAGAAACCACCAAAGGCCCCCCAGGGGCCCAAAGGGGCCCCCAAGAGGCCTCCAAGGGGCCCCCATGAAGAAGCTCCTAGAAGGCCTCAAGAATGACCCACGAGAGGCTCCCAAGAGGTCTCCTTCCTCTTCTTCTGATCCTCCTGTTAACTCCCTCCTCTCGTCCTCCGCTTCCTCCCCCACGTGTTGCCCGAAGGGCTTCCACAACGGCTGGGGGATCGCATGGTAAATAGCGTGGCAAAAGTTTGCCCAAACGTTTGGACACACAGGCGTATCCTAGAAGGCAGGGGGGCGGCGGTGATTCGCCATTGGCGTCTTCGATATGACTTGAGAGATCCATGCTCGGCGTACTCCAAAGCCAAAGCTGGTTGGCGTCCCAAACAGAACCCTTCAAAACCAACCACATTGGGATGACCTCCATCTCTATGCAACTTCCTCATAATATCGATCTCTTCCAACAAATCTTGGCGCTCTTTGACACCGACAGAACTATTCGACGGTAACGTTTTTATTGCTACGTACTGGGAATTAGTCCCCAATGTACCTCGATACACGCAACCATAGTTGCCCCTGCCAAGCCCACACGCATAATCAATGTGCACCTCTGAAGGAGCCAACGCCCTGCATCCCCTGCCTCTCGCCGATTGGAGGCTCGAGCTAAGTTCGGATTCCCCGGCCCCATTAGCGGTCGAGGTTTGATCACCTAGCACCGCTAACTGCTGTTCTTGGCAGAAGGCCACCACGGCGAGGATCGACAGAACAACCGACACCAATAGCGCGTGCTCTGCAACCTTCTGCTCGTCACACAGCGCGGAGACACCCGCAGCTGTCAGCGAGACACAGGCTACCGCGCACATAAGCCGCCTGGCAAGACGCACTTGGCCCTGAGCCCTCATTGCAGAACCGCATCCTGACCAAAAAAACTACGGTTGGTATCAGTGCAGTTGCCGATAATAATGGTGATGATGATTAGAGCCGCTGGGACTAAAAGCCAAGGAATATTTCTCCAAACACCACACCACGCCCCGAATAATAACCGGGAGACAAATGAATGGTGTTACCGTCAGACCTTTTCTACACTCGTGGACGCGTCGGTCCGAACGGCAGCCCGTGCCGTACAAATGGTCGCGCAGGTCCAGACGACCCCCCTACATCGGTCTCACTGCCGCTACGCACTCTCAAAAAAGCCCTCAATCCGCCACCGTGCCCTCGGCACGTTGGGCGTGTTAGAATGCTCATCCTGTCTGGCAAGGTTTCTCTAGTGCTTCTGGAAGCGCTCTTGAAAAATAGTCCCCCACCCTCTCAAGGGTTGCTTTGTGGCGCTGTGTTCGGCCTCCTGACGGCGCCATGACAAATACCAGGATATAAGACGGCCTCATCAATCGGGCCCCAAGAGGCTCTCCAGGCGAGACCGAAGAAGCCAGAAAGATTGGTTTCCAAAGCTTTGGTCACCGTTGTTCGCTTTCCCGTCCGTTCAGGGGTGCGCTCCGGCCACAACCGAAGCGGATACAGCCGCGGCGACCAGAAATTCCTGGGAAACCCAAACAGGGCTCCTCAAACTTCTAACCCTGAACCCTCGATCGATGAGGACGACGGCGATGACGACATCAAGGGGAGGAGGAGGAGGAGGAGGAGGAGGAGGAGGAGGAGGAGGACTGTGAGACGGCACGTGAGCGGCCGTGTGTAGACCGGCTGTGAGACGGGACGTGTGTTTAGACGAAGTGAGTCTGGTGAGGGTCAAGAGTAGCAGTGACACGCCGCCGTTGGGAGCCCGTCAGCGTGCTACCGCTTCGTTGTTATCCGACGGCATGCCGTTTCCTGAACAGTAGCACGCTGATGGGTTTCCCCGCAACGGCGTGTCTCTGATACTTAGTGCTGCCTCTGCGCTCTGGGAGGCAGGACGTGGGACGAGGTGGGTGGTCGAGACGGGGACTTCGGCCGCCCTCCGATCGCCTAGACGCGGATGCAACCTGAAGAACTGCAGGCCCGAGCCTCTCTCTCTCTCTCTCCCTCCGCGTTGACTTGGGACGCTGTGGTGTCCGTCCGCGCTCTGGGATGTGTCCGAACAGCCTTCTGAACGGCGTGATGCTTCGGGGAGAACGCGGGGACTTGGGGCGAGGAATCGCCGGCGAACAGGGAGTCCCTCTCGTTCTCGCCAAACGTCCCCCCGGAACCCTCAAGAAGCAGCGGCAAACCTGAGCTCTGGCAAGCCCGTGTCTTACGTTTCTCCGACCGTAGAAGGATACACAGATGGATGGATGGAGGAGGGCAGAAAAGAAACCTGGCCCTCCTCCCCAGAGAGGGGCCAGGGGCCAGGTGGAGGCTGCACATGCTTCTCGTATCCAATGTATGAGACATTCAATCCAGAGCCGAAGCTCTCTGGCCCAGCCTCAGAGGGAGGAAGCAGGCTGGGGTGGAGATGCGAAGGAGGAGAGGAGAAGGAAGAGGAAGAGCCGCGCCGCCGCCGCCGAAGGCGCGGAAGGCGACAGCGAAGGGTGGTGGCGCACTCCGCTTGCACAAGCTTGCCGCCGTAGAAGCGGTTGGTGAGCGCCTGGGCGAGGAGCAACGATAGTGAGGGACTGGCTCATGGGGGGGGCACATCGAGCTGAAATCGGCGATACATCGCCGATAGATCGGCGATGGGCCCCACGATTGCGAATCCTAACGTTCCGGGGCGGGTTGGAGCTATCGGGCACTCATCGGCGATCCGTGGGCAATTTAGGGTCGATGCGCCCCCCCTTGCGCACATCCCTCGCCATCGCTGCCCCTTACTAGGCTTAGGTTTGGCAATCGCGGCTACAGGCGGTCCCCCGCCATGTCGCGCGAAAGAACTCAAACTCTTAAAAGACTTCGTAACGTAAAATATCTAAGCCAAAACCTTCGAAAATCTCAAACTCTAGAAAAGCTTCAAAATATCTCTAAACCAAAAACAGCAGAAATCTCAAACTCGGAAAAAATGTCAAAAAAACATTACGCCGAAACCTGGGGAATTCTCAAAATTTCAAACAAAAAAACGTGGAACCGGAACTCGTGAAACAACTCTGGGAGAACTCCGAAAAAATTCTAAACGCCGTAAAAGACTATAGCAATAAAGAACTCCAAACGCCTGACAACTCTAAAACAACTCTAAAACAATTCTAAAACAATTTCTGACCGCCTGGCGAACTCCAAAAAATATGGGAAACCTCTAAAAACTCTAAATACCAGCCCCAGCTGCCTAGGAAACTTTATAAAAAAACAGCAAAGCAACTCTAAACACAGTCTGGCCGCCCAAGCATCAAGAATATGTGTGTTCAATATCTCTGCTTGTAGTTTCTCTGGAGTTTCGGTTTCAAGTTTTTGTCGGGTTGACATTTCCCCAGGTTCTCAGAGATTGTTTACAGTTTCTTGTTAGGTTTGAGATTTTGGCAAGATTCGGCTTAGAGATTTGCTGCAGATTTTGGGGAGGTTGAGTGTCCTGAAGATTTACCGAAAATTTCGGCGGGTTTCCTCGATGGACCTCCTGTAATAGAATTCCCGAACCTGAGCTAGGCTTAGATTCGGCAATAGCGACTACAGGCGGTCCACCGCCATATCGGGCGAAGAAACTCAAACTAAAAACAACTTCGAAAAATCTCGAAGCCAAAACCTGCGGAAATCTCAAACTTGAAAAATCTGTCAAAACATCTCAAAGACAAAACCTGCGAAAATCTCAAATTAAAAAAAACTTCAAGAATCTCTCAGGCAAACCCTGCGAAGATCTCAGACTCTAAAAACATGTCAAAGAAAACTCTAAACCAAAACCTGCGAAAATCTCAAACTATGAAAAACATATCCTAACAAACTGTAAGCCAAAACCTAGGGACACCTCAAACCTAAAACAAAACATACTAACAAACGGAACTCAACAAACTCTGAAACAACTCTAAGCAAACTCTAAAAAAATACACAAACAAAGAACTCGAAACGCCTAAACACTCTCTTTTTGGTTTCCTTAAGAGCAAAGAAAAACTAGCACAAACCCTGAACGCCTAAATACGCTAAAACAACCCTTTAAAACTTATACGACAACTCTTTCAAACGAAACTACACCAAATCCATAAACAAAGTTCTGACCGCCTGGCGAACTCAAACAAACATGTGGGCGCAACTAAAAACATCTAAATGCAAACTCTGGCTGAAAGTTTGAGATTTCGCAGGTTTGGGTTTTGAGTTTTTGGAAGTTGTTTTAGAGTTTGAGATTGTCGCAGGTGTTGGCTTAGAGATTTGTGAAGTTTTTTTAGAGCTTGAAATGTTCGCAGGTTTTGGTTTAGATATTGTTTGAAGTTTTTTTAGAGTTGAGATGTCCGCAGAGTTTGACTTAGAGATTGTAAGTTTTGGGGGAGGCTGAGTTACCTGCTGAAGATGTACCGAAGATTTCGGCTGGGTTTCTCGATAGACCTCCTGTATAATTGCCGAACCTAATACTAGGCGACGTGAGGAATAACAAAAAACACGTAAACGGTAACGTTCTGAGGTCCGCGCGGACTTCTTGGATCGGTGATGGGTGCCCCTCCCTGACGCTCGGAGCGCGCCAGGAGCGGCGCCAGGGGCGCCGCCAGGAGGGCCCAGCGCCGATCCAAGACATCCACGCGGAGCTCCTGAATCTGTCGCGTTTTCTCACTCGAGGCACGGCACCTCTCCGCCGCCTCCTCGTCTCGGGGGGTCGCACGGCAAGTTCATGTCGTGACGGCTGGGGCATTCGCTTTTTTCTGATACAGCGCGGATCGGTCAACCCTGAACGATCGGAGGCTTTTCGATCGCCATGTCGCTCCAGATTGGAAGATTCTGAGCCACTGGCAGCGTTCATCCTTGAACGCCCACGCTGAGGTCTTAGGTCGCCGCGCCGCGTCGGCACGACACGAACGTACCGTTGAGAGGGGGTCATACATCCCGAGGTGGGACTGGGGAGCGAACCCAACGTCCCTTTCACGAATCTCCGACCATTTGACTTGTTCAGTCTGGGCGTCTTTCATGAGTTCGGTCCCCAGGGCCCGCTGTCGGGCCCTGAAGCCATCAAAACTAGGCCCTGGACGGAAAACAACTCCAGGAACGGGGTCAGACCTCTTGGGCAGTGGATTGACTGAGCCGGATCGTCGGTTGTCTGGAACAGCATGAAGGCAGCGGATCCTGTAGGGGAGGGGCCCTGGATTTGCCCCCGTCTGTAGGGTCCTGGGGCCTTCCACTACCCCTGGGCCCGAGGACCATCAAAGAACGACTCGGAATGAAGAGCTGGCTCTAGGGAACACCCTCGGGTCCAGGGCATGTTCCCCTCAAGGCCCCGTTCCTTCCTGGCGACTCCTCGTCCTCCTTCCACACCCGTAGGTTTCGGAGGGAATCCAGGCCTGAATTCTGGGCGGATTCTGTTCAGCCCCGGCCGTTCTCCCTCCGCCTCGGCATCCAGAGGGCCGCCTTCGGAAACCAGAGGCCCTTTGAGTGTGCGACAACCGTGAGCGGTCGGCACTGAACGACGCGTCGTGGCATTCAACCTTGGAGCTCCACCCCAATGTGAGCTCCGACGGTAATTCGCCGTAAACGTGTTTAGTATTATCCTCATGGATGATTTTGCCTTCACGGACTGGCCGCTTGTTTGTACACAATGAGGATAACACTAGTCAACAGCCTGTTCTGGAACACAATGGCAAAGTACTATTCTTGTCCATGCCATCGCAACAACCCTAATCCTCATCATTGTCTACCCTCCTGATGCTCCTCATCATCATAGTCCTCCAGCTCCTCCTCATCAGCAACATCATCATCGTTGTCACCCTCAGGCTCCTTATATTCCTGGCCGTCGAGTCTGAAGGGCACCACCGTCGCGCACGATTGTTGGCAGACATTGGCAGAAACGCTACAGAGAAAAGGGCAGCCTTCACGGCCTTCTCCGTGGCCGACTCCTCATAATACCTCGGGCGGGCTCCATCGCTCCGAACTTTGCACTGTTCGCCGCGCGCGCCTTGCCGCCCTTGCTGGGATCCTGAACACAAGTGTTCGGAGGACCACACATAGGGAAATATCTTGAATATGCGCTGCCTCCTCCTCCTCCTCCTCATCCTCCTCCTCCTCTTCCTCCTCCCTCAAATCCTCCTCCTCCTCATCTTACTTCTCCTCTTGCTCCTCCTGCTCCTCCTCCTGCTCTGCCGCCTCCTCATCCGAATCCCTCTGTTACAACAATTTCGAATTTCTCGCTTACAAGTAATCCTCGCAACGATTGCCAGTTCGCCGTTATCCTGATCCTGGAAGCTTCCCTGCCAACACCAATTCGATATTGCAAATCTTCCTTATTCTCCGAATTCACCATGCCGTTGAACTCTCCTGACAGCCGGGCACTCCGGTGCGTGTAGTGCGGAAGCTCACCTGATGCAGCGTCTGTCGAAGTGTGCGCCCCAAGAGAGCCCAAAAGAAGGAACACGAATCGAAAATCCGAGCCTTCCGCCCCAAGAGGCCCCCAGGAGGCCCCAAGAGGCCCCCAAGAGGCCCAAGACAGGCCCCAAGAAGCCCCCAAGCGACTCCCAAGACGCGTCCAAACTGCCTCCAAGAGGCCCCCCAGAAGCCCCCCACGAGATCCTAACGAAAATCAAACAGGCTCAAGATCGCCCCCAGAGCGCCCATCCCTCATCATTCTCATCCTCATCCTCATCTTCATCCTCATCCTAATCAACATCCTCTTCCCTCTTCTGATCCTCCTCCTCTTGCTCCCTCACGCGTTCCCCGAAGGCTTCCCAGACCGACTCGGGGAACAACTGGCCCGAAAGCTTGGCCATGCTCTAGCCCAGCTGTCGGCCACATGGGTGCTTCCATAAGGACAAGGGGCGGCGATGATTCGCCGTAGACGTCCTCGATCCGCCACTCCCTATTGATTCATCACAAAAGTGCCCGGCGTGCTGAATCCTCCCGCTTTTTGTTTTGGTTCTTTTCCAAAAAAACTCTTCCAATAAAAATCCTCATGGGCCTCCGGCCCAGCGCGCCGGTCACCCGGAAAGCCGCCGAAAAGCTACCTGTCGATGCCTTTCCCGCTCCAAGATGGCCCAAGCTTCCCTCCAAGACGGCTTAGACGGCCCGCGATGGCCTCTCAGTTCGCCCAAGATGATCCAAGATGGCATCCAAGACGGCCCAAGAGGGTCCACGATACTTCCAAGTCCGCCCAAGAAGCCTCCAAAACGGGCCAAGACGGCGCAAGAGGTGCCCAAGAGGCCTCCAAGACGGCTCGAGAGGCCTCCAAGAGGTCCTCCAGGAGAGCCCAAGGAGGCTAAAATCATGGATTATTCTTGGGTTTCTAAAGGATCTTCGTATTTGCTCCGTTTCGGCCTTCCGACGGCCCAAGACGGCCCAAGAGGCCCGCGAGGTCGCCCCACGATCGCCCAAGAGGCCTCCAAGATGGCCCAAGGACGGCACAAGAGGCCCCGAAGACGGCTCCGAGAGGGCCCTGAGGGGGCCCCAATATGGCCCAAGAGGCCCTCCAAGACAGCCCAACAGAGTCCAATATGGCCTCCCAGACACCCCAAGCCAAGAGGGCCCAAGATGCTTACAAGTCCGCCCAAGAAGCATCCAAGACGACCCACGACGGCCCAAGAAGCCCCTCAAAAGCGTCCAAGACTGCCCAAGAGGCCTCCAAGAGGCTCCTGGTAGGATCCGAAGCGGTCACAAAATAACTGGTATGCCTTAGATGTGTTCAAGGATGTTGGGATGTGCTTCATTTCGGCCTTCCGACGGCGCCAAGAGGCCCCCAATATCGCGCAGAGATGGCCCCGAAGGCCTCCAAGATAACCTCCTGACGGCCCAAGAAGCCTTCAAGACGCCCCCAAGAGGCCTAAGTTCGCCCAAGATGGCCCAAGATGCCCTTCAAGACGGCCAACGAGAGCCCGGGATGGCCTCGAAGACGCCCCAACAAGGCCAAAGATGCTTCGAAGTCCGCCAAAGAAGCCTACAAGACGACCCACGACGGCCCAAGAAGCCCCGGAGAATCGTCGAAGATGGCCCAAGAGGCCTCCAAGAGGTTCCTAGGAGTACCCGAAAAGGGCCAAAATCATTGTTTCGAAGATGTTGAAGGATTGTTGCATTTGCGCCTCTTCGGCCTTCGGATGGCCCAAAAAAACGGCCCAAGAGGCCCCCAAGGTCGCCCCAAGATCGCCCAAGAGGCCCCATGACGGCCCCAGAGGCTCCCAAGACAGCCCCAGGAGGGCTCCAGCCTCCAAGACGCCCAAGATGGTCTCCAAGATGTCCTTGAAGCGCCCAAAGAGGAACCCAAGTCGATTTAGAGAGGCCAAGGCGGGTTCCGACGGCGTCTAACGGGTCAAGAACGACCTAAGACGGCCAAAAAGGGCTCAAGACGTCCCCTAAATGCCCCCAAGAGGCCCAAGGAGGGTCCCTGGAGGCCTCCAAGAGGCCCCCTAGGGAGCTCCCAGGAAGCCCAAGGGGGCCCCAAGAGGCTCCTAAGAGCCCTCCTTCTCCTCCTCCTGCTGCTCCTCCTGCTGCTCCTCCTGCTGGTGCTCCCCCTCCTCCTCCTGATCTTCCCCGCCATCCTCCCCCAAGTGTTCCCCGAAGGGTTTCCACAACGGCTGGGGGGAACACATGGTCCGATAGCTTGGCAGAGATCTTGCCACAACGCTCGGCCACATGGGCGATTCCAAAAGGCAGGGGGCGGCGGTGATTCGCCGTAGGCGTCTTCCATTACTAAACATACACATCACGTTCATATTACGGTGTAAAAACACTAGGCAGAGAGGGTCGAATCATTTTCAGAGAAGAGTCAGGGGAGTGGGCGGGAGGAAGATCATCCCCGGCCGCGAGGGGGCGCTTGCAGTAGACATTGCCCTGCATGTGGTCCGATACGTTGTCGAGGACCACCAGGTCCTCGATCTGGGCGCCGGTAGGAACGGAAGCCCCCAGCTTACTGATATAAGCATACCATGCGTGATGACTCGATGTGTACAGACACGCGCTGCGAGTGTGCAAGTACTTCTTCCCACACCAGCATATATACCTACACGACCACCCTTCGGATGATCAGGAGTTGGTGGGGGGGGAGAGGGGGGGAAACAACATCTGACTCAATCGATCTCACTATCGATCTCACTCAACGGGACACCACGGGACACCACGGGACAATTGTCGATGTGACTATCGATCTCACTATCGATCCCACTCAACGGGACACCACGGGCCACCACGGGCCACCACGGGACACCACGGGACACCGCGGGACACATCTCGATCTCACCATCGGTCTCACTATCGATCTCACTACTATCGATCTCACTCAACGGTACACCATAGGACACCACGGGACACCACGGGACACCGCGGGACACCACATCGATCTCACCATCGATCTCACTATCGATCTCACTCAACGGGATACCATGGGACACCGCGGGACACCACGGGACACCACCGTGAGCCACCGCCGGGCGGTCAGGCGGGGGGAAATCATTTCTCTTGACTTCGCCCTAGCAACGGCGGACACCACGGGACACCACGGGACACCGCGGGACACCACGGGACACCGCGGGCCACCGCCGGACGGGCGGTCGGGGGAGAATTACTTGCCTTGACTTCGACCTAGCAATTGCGGACACCACGGGACATCACGGGACACCGCGGGACACCGCGGGACACAGCGAGCCACCGCCGGACGAGCGGTCGGGGGATAATCATTTGTCTTGACGTCGCCCTAGCAACGGCGGGATCATTCCTCTCGCGCGCCCACGCAGCTTCGCCTCGCCCGCACGCTCGACACGAACGAAACGAAACGAAACGTCCCGGTTGGGGGTCTGCGTTCCAGTGCGATCGAACCCCCCAAGCTCCGATATATGTGTATATATATATACACACCTATATAGCTGTACGACCACCCTTCGGGTGATAAGGAGGTTCGGGGTGGGAGGAACCAACGTCTCATTCGATCGGTCTCACTATCGATTTCACTATCGATCTCACGATCGGTCCCGCTCGATCGATCTCACTCGATCGATCTCACAATCGATCTCACTCGATCTACTTCATTCGATTGATCTCACAATCGATCTGACTATCGATCTCACAATTGATCTCACTATCGATCTCGCTATCGATCACACTATCGATCTCACATGCCGTCTCACTACCGATCTCAATATCGATATCACAATCGATCTCACCATCAAAGTCATCATCATCATCATCAGCATCATCATCATCATCATCATCGTAATCAACGTCACCAGCATCATCATCACCATCATCATCGGGACACCATCATCATCATCATCATCATCATCATCATCATCGCCTCATCATCCACATCATCATCATCATCATCATCATCATCATCATCATCATCATCATCGCCATCGGGACATCATCATCGTCACCATCATCATCATCAGCATCATAATCATCGGGACCCCATCATCATCATCATCATCATCTTCATCCTCGTCATCATCTCATCATCATCATCCACATCCTCAGGATCATCAACATCATCATCATTATCAGCGGGACACCATCATCATCATCTTCATCATCGTCATCATCTCATCATCATCTTACCATGATAAAATCATGAGGATCATCAACATCATCATCATCGAAACACCATCATCATCATCATCAACAACATCATCATCATCATCACCATCGGGACACCATCATCATCACCAGCATCACCATCATCATCATCATCAACATCGTCAACATCATCATCATCATCATCATCATCATCATCATCATCATCATCGGGACACCATCATCATCGCCACCATCACCATCATCATCAACATCATCGACATCATCATCATCATCATCATCATCATCATCATCATCATCACCGTCATCATCGGAACACCGACGGGACACCGGCGGGACACAGGCGGGACACCGCGGGCCACCGGACGCCGGAAGGGAGTCATTTGGTCCGGCCGCGCCTCAGCCACAGGAGACTTTCCTCTCGCCCGCCCACGCAGCTTCGGTCGATCTCACAATCGATCTCACTCGATCTACTTCATTCGATCGATCTCACAATCGATCTGACTATCGATCTCACAATCGATCTCACTTTCGATCTTACTATCTCACAATCGATCTCACATTCGGTCTCACCACCGATCTCACTATCGATATCACAATCGATCTCACAATCAACGTCGGCATCATCATCAACATCATCGTCATAAACGTCATCAACATCCTCATCATCATCATCATCACCACCACCACCACCACCACCATCATCATCATCATCATCATCATCATCATCATCATCATCATCATCATCATCATCATCATCGGGACACCATCATCAACATCAACACCTCTTCACCATCATCATCAACATCATCATCACCATCATCATCATCTCATCGGGACACCATCATCGTCACCATCATCATCAACATCATCATCATCGGGACACCATCATCATCATCATCGGAACACAACCACCACCATCGTCATCATCTAATCATCATCATGATCATGAAGAACATCATCGACATCAGCATCATCATCATCGGGGCACGATCATCATCAGCAACATAATCATCAACATCATCATCATCATCACCGGGCCACCATCTTCATCGTCACCATCATCATCATCACCATCACTATGATCATCATCATCATCATCATCGGGACACCATTATCATCATCACCATCAGCATCATCACCATCATCGGGGTACCATCATCAAAATCAGCATCATCACCTAATCATCATCCTCATCATCAACATGATCATCATCAGGACACCATCATCGTCATCATTATCACCAACATTAACATCATCGGGACACCATCATCATCATCATCATCACCATCATCATCAACAGCATCATCATCAGCCTCATCATAGTGCCACCATCATCATCATATCCATCATCACCTCATCATCATCTCATCATCATTAACATCACGAGGATCATCACCATCATCATCATCATCATCATCAACACCATCATCGGGACAACATCATCATCATCATCACCAACACCATCATCATCGGGACACCATCACCACGATCACCATCATCACCATCATCATCATCAACATCGTCAACATCATCATCATCATCATCATCACCATCACCATCACCATCATCATCATCATCATCATCATCATCATCATCATCATCATCATCGGGACCACATCATCATCACCACCACCATCATCATCATCAACAACATCATCGACATCATCATCATCATCATCATCATCATCATCATAATCATCATCGGGACACCGACGGGACACCGACGGGACACCGGCGGGACACCGGCGGAACCCGCGCGCCACCGGCCCCCGGAGAAGAATCATTTGGTCTGGCCGCGCCTCAGCCGGAGGCGGGACACCGGCGGGACACCGCGCGCCACTGGCCCCTGGAGAGGAATCATTTGGTCTGGCCGCGCCTCAGCCGGAGGAGACTTACTTCTCGCCCGCCCACGCAGCTTCGCCTCGCCCGCACGCACGGCACGCACGAACACGAAAACGGAAAACGATTTCCCGGTAGGGGGCTCTCCGTTCCACTTCGATCTCACCGCCTCACCTGCGACACATATGTATATATGTGTGTATACATACATCGATGCATGCATGCATGCATACATACATGCATACAGACATACATGCATGCATGCAAACACGCATACAGGCAGACAGGCAGACAGCCATGCATACAGGCATACATGCATGCATGAATACATAGAGACATACGCACGTAAATGCATAGACGCATGCATACACACATACATACATTAAATACATACATACATACATGCATACATACATACATACATACATGCATGCATGCATGCATGCATGCATGCATACATAAATACATACATACATACATACATACATACATGCATGCATACATCCATACATCCATACATCCATACATCCATACATCCACACATCCACAAATCCACACATACATCCATACATACACACACCTCACTTACATACGTACATGCATACATGCCTTACTACCTTACATACGTACATACATACGCATATGCATACATACGTACATGCATATATATATACACACATACATGCATGCAAGCACAATACATACAAGCGTGCACACATGCATGTATGCATGCATGCATACGTACATATGTGCATGCATGCACACGGGCATACAAATTTGCATGCATACGCATATGCATATATATGTATGTCGTGTATATATAGACATTTATATTTGTATGTGTATACATGCATATATATGTGTGTGCGTGTGGAAATGCATGCATGCGTGCATCACAGCATACACACATACATGCATGCATACATACACACATACATGTACATGTGTGTACATACATACATACGTACGTGCATGCATGCATGCATGCATACACATTTATGCATGCATGGAGCATGCATGCATGCATGCATACATACATACATGCATACGTATACACATGCACATGCACAGACACATACACATACACATTCACACATGCACGCATGCACATGTGCATGCATGTATATATGTGCATGTATGCAGGTATGAATGCATACGTACCTGCAAACATATCTGTCGACCCACCTATCTACCTACATGCCTGCCTGCATACATGTTGACATACATATTATACTGGAGGAAACAACAAACTAAATATTGTTAGGGCTATGGGGCTATAGGGATTACAGGGCTATAGGGCTGTAAGGCTATGGGGCTATAGGGCTACATGGCTATAGGGCTATAGGACTATAAGGCTATAGGGCTGTAGGACTATAGGGCTATAGGGCTATAGAGCTATAAAGCTATAGAGCTATAGGGCACCCGGGCACCCGGGCACCGGGGCACCCGGGCACCCGGGCACCTGGCCTGCAGCACCCGAGCTGGCCGCCGAAATCGGCGGCGCACCTCACCCAGGCACCCAGGCACCCCCGGGCACCCGGGCACCCGGGCGTGCAGCGAAAATCGGCGGCAAACCTAACCTAACCATATGAATCCGCTAGGACCCCTACATAGGCAATCTCTGATTGGGAAACATACATGCACACGTACGTAAATACATATGTGCGTACGTACGTATATACACATCATACCGGAGAAAAAACCCAATCAGGGCTATAGGGCTAGGGGGCTATAGGGCTATAGGGCACCCCCGGGCACCCGGGCACCCCCGGGCACGCCCGGGCACCCGGGCACCCGGGCACCTCCGGGCACCCGGGCACCCGGGCGTGCAGCGAAAATCGGCGGCAAACCTAACCTAACCATATGAATCCGCTAGGACCCCTACAGAGGCAAGCTCTGATTGGGGAACATACATGCGTACACGCCTGCATGCATAGATCCATACTTACATCCATGCATGCATGCACGCACGCACGCACGCACGCACGCACGCACGCATGCACGCATGCATGCATGCATGCATACTGACATGCTTGCATGCATGAAAATATGTATAGGGTCGCCTCCGGGCCATGAAGCACAAATTGGAGTGTTCTCCGGTTTCAGGTCCCGTCGAGTTCTCTGCAGTGAAATTTGGACACGTTTCTGAAAGGGGCCCACAGCCCGGACTTACGGGCGACCTGGCGCGCTCTCGGGCGCTTTCGGGGGGCGGCCCGCGTGACTTCTCAAGAGGCCAACAGCGCGATGTTCGGGACATGCACATCCAACATGGTTTCAGATGGCCAGAGGACCGTCCCGGAGCCCTCTTGGCACCTCTTGGGCCGTCTTTGGGGCCCTGGAGGGCGGCCCAAGAGGCCAAGATCGTCAAACAATCTGTTGGTTGCGGCCTTCAGGCCAAGACAGGCCAAGAGACGCCCGCCCCCAAGAGGCCCAAATAAGGCCCCAAGAGGCCACACGACATCCCCGAAACCGCCTCCGAGAGGCATGAGAGAACCCTCCCAAGAGTTTCTCACAGGCTTCCAGAATGCAGAAGGCATCTGACCTATAACCCAGGCATGGTGGTGGGATGGGCCGAACACCACTAGATCCGCCGCCCCCTTTTGATTGATCAAAGGGGTGCCTGGCGTGCCGAACGACATCGCTTTTGGTTTTGGTTCTTTTTCCCAAAGAACTCCCCCTGGGGCTTCGTCACGTCCCGCCGGGGTCCCGGGAAGGATCTCAAAACGCATCCGTCGTGCCTCTGTTTCTTCCAGTTGGCCCCAGATGGCGTCCAAGACGGCCAAGATGGCCCAGGATGGTCTCCAAGACGTCTCCAAGATGGCCTCCAAGACGGCTAAGATGGCTCCAAGACGCACCCACGACGGCCCAAGATGGCCTCAAGATGGTCTACGACGGCCCAAAAGGCCCGCAAGAGGCCTCCAAGACGGCCCAAGAGGCCTTCAAGAGGTCCTCCAGGAAGGCCCGACGAGGCCAAAGTCATTGACTTTCCTTAGGTGATTGAAAGATGTTGGCATTTGCGCCTTTTCGGCTTTCCGACGGCCCAAGACGGCCCAAGAGGCTCCCAAGATCGCCCCAAGATCGCCCAAGAGGTCTCCAAGATGGCCCCATGACGGCCCAAGACGCCCCAAGAGGGCCCGAAGACGGCCCAAGAGGCCTCCAAGACGCCCAAGATGGCCTCTAAGACGGCCCTTGAGCACCCCAAGAGGGCCCCAAGTCGGCCCAGAAAGGCCCTCCAAACGGCTTCCGACGGCGTCAGACGGGCCAGGAGCCCACCAAGATGGCCGAAGGTGGCTCGCAGCTGGCCCAAGACGGCCCAAGAGGCCTCCAAGAGGGCCTCCAGGAAGGCCAGAAAAGGCCAAAAAGGGTGATTTCCTGTAGATGTTTGAAGAATTTTGAAATTGCTTCGTTTCGGCCTTCCGACGGCCCGATACGGCCCAAGAGCCCCCAAAGATCACCCAAGGATCGCCCAAGAGGCCTCCAAGATGGCCCCAGAACGGCCCAAGAGGCGCCCAAGACGGCCGCAGAACGGCCCCCAAGACGGACGAAGAGGCCTCCAAGACGCTCAAGATGGACTGCAAGACTGCGCACGAGCCCTCCAAGACGTGCTCCAAGAAGGCCCGAGAGGGTCAAAATAGCCTCCAGGCGGCCAAGATGACCTTCAAGATGCCCACGTGTTCCCCGAAGGCTTTCCAAACCGATTCGGGGAACACATGGTCCGATAGCTTGGCAGGTATGGCCTCAACGTTCGGCCACATAGGCGCTTCCACAAAGGCAGGGGGCGGCGGTGATTCGCCGTAGGCGTCTTCGATCCGCCGCCCAATGTTGATTAATCACAAGGGTACCGGGCAAGCTGTACGTCTGATGGTTCTGGTTCTTTTGAAAACTCTCCCTGGGGCTTCGGCTCAGTGCGCCGGCCAACGGGAAGGCCGCATAAGCCGCCGAAAATTGCCCAATCGCTTCCAAGACGGCCAAGATGGCCTCAGAGTTCGCCCTAGATGACCCTAGATGACCTCCAAGACAGCCCAAGAGGGTCTAAGATGCCTCCAGGTCCGCCCAACCAGGCGTCAAGAGGGCGTAAGATGGGCCCGAGATGGCCTAAGACGGTCAGAGACTCCCAAGAGGCCTACAAGACAGCCCAAGAAGCCTCCAAAAGGACCTTCAGGAAGGAGTGCAGAAGCACAAATCATTGATTTTCCGTAGGCTTTTGAAGCATTCTGGCGCTTGTTTCTTTTCGGCCCTCCGACTGCCTTCAGACGGCCCGAGAGCCCACCAAGATCGCCTCAAGATCGCCCAAAAGGCCTCCAAGATGGCCCCAGAGCGGCACCAGAGGCCCCCAAGACGGCCCCAAGAGGGCCTCAAGCCAGCCCAGGAGGCCTCCAAGACGCCCAAGGGTGGCCTCCAAGACGGCCCTGGAGCACCCCAAGAGGGCCCCAAGTTGACCCATGGAGGCCCCCAAGACGGCTTCTGACCGCGTCAGACGGGCCAGGAACGCCCTGAGAAGACCAAAGAGGCCCCCAAAATGCGCCCACATGCTCCCAAGACGCCCCCAAAGGCCCCCAAGAGGCCTCCAAGAGGCCCCAGTGAAGCTCCCAGGAGGCGCCAAGAGTGCCCCCCCCCAGAGGCTCCCAAGATGCCTCCTCCTCCTCCTGCTGCTCCTCCTCCTCCTCCTCCTCTTCCTCCTCTTCCTCCTCCTCTTCCTCCTCCTGATATTCCCCGCCATCCTCACCCAAGTGTTCCAAGAAGGGTTCCCACAACTGCTTGGGGAACACGTCGCGGTCCGATAGCTTGGCAGAGCTCGGGCCACAACGTTCGGCCACAGGCGGCGGTTCGCCGTAGGCGTCTTCGATATGTATCCGCCACCGCGCCTTGTGAACGGTGAGGCGTGGAAGAATGCCAAGGTCTGCCTAATCGGGTTCTTGTAATCCCACCAGCCCTCTGGGCGTCGGTGGTTTGAGGAGTTTCCTCTTCCATCCCTCCTTCTTCCCCTTCGGGGAGGGGTTTACCCCTCCCCCTACCCCCTCCCCATGGACCTGGACAGGGGGCTCGGCGAGTCGTCGGAACGTCCAAAACAGCCTCGGCAAGGAAGCCAAACTCATTGGTTTTACTATGGTTTTGGCCCCATGTTGGCCTCCTGAGGGGGAGACTGTAATTAGTACCCCCCCTCCTGTGATCGATCTCACCCAAGATGGCCCAAAGATGGCCGCCAAGGCTCCCAAGGGTGCCCCAAGAGGGCCCCAAAGGGTGACCAGGAAGCCCCAAGAGGCCCCCAGGATGCCTCCAGGAGGCGAGGCTCCCAAGAGACCCTCAAGAAGCCCCAAGAGACCACCCAGAGGCACCCAAGATGCTCCAAGAGGCCTCGGCGAGAATGCCAAATCATTGATTTTACGAAGGTGTTAGCCACATGTTGGCCTCTTGGGGGGGGCACTGATTAAGATGACTCCAAGAGCGCCTGGGTGAGCCCAAATTGACCTCCAAGATGGCTCAAGACATCCCAAAATGTCTCATAATGGCTTCCTCTGTGTGCTGCCCACTTCCCCTCCTGTCCCTGGTAAGGCCTCTTGGCGCTCTTCTTCGGGTACGACCTGCACGTCGCCTTCTACAACGCCTGGCCCCGTCTCCCCCTCCCCCCTCCCCCCTACACACCTGATAATGGGACGGTTGGTCCCTCCTGATCCCGCAGTATACCTGTGACATCGACTGGGACCGCGAAAACGCCCTGTATCAGGACATCCGGCGGAACCAGGATGCGGCCCATCACTCGGCTCCAGGTCCACGGACAACTGGAACGGAATACAGCGCCCAAGCGCTGGCTTGTCTCGAATGCTCCTAGCTGTTCTCGAGGCCTCGGGCGCCCTGCCCGGACCGCCCCTCCTGTCCCTGGCAAGCCTCATGGCGCTCTTTTTCGGTTCTTCGGGGGGTACGACCTGCTCAGCGCCTTCTGCAACGACTGGCCCTGTCTCCCCCTCCCCCCCCCCCTCCCTTACCTGAAAATGGGACGGTTAGTTCCCCCTTGATTCCGCTGGTTTCACCTGCCTCCGGTAGCTGGCAGGGCCGTCCGGCTGCCGACGCGGGGCTGCCCCGGCGTTGGCTGGCCCGCCTGGCCGGCCTTCTTCCTCCCTGCCCGCTTTCCCCTTTCCCCGCTCGCCACCCCCCTCCCGCATGGCGGCCGCGCCCGGCACAGCGCGGCTTCGGCCCAGTGCCCGACGCTCGCACGCGATGGTCCTGTTTCACCTTGCCGCCTCGGCGGCCCCGCGGTCCAGGGCGCAGCGCGGCCCCGGCCCAGCCCTGGGCTCCGCGGACAATGGCAGCGCCCTGGCACAGCGCGGCTTCGGCCCGGTCCGTGCGCTCGCCACTGCAGGGCAGGACTCGTTCCACCTCCTGCAGCACACCGGCACCCTGTCGGTCGTTACAGGCGGCATGATCCTGGCGTATCCTGGCTGCCGCGCCTCAGACTGCGGCCCCGGCACCCTGGACCCATGGCACCCTGGACGACCACGGCCTGGGCCACCCGCTCCCGCTACCTGCTCGATGGCACAAGGTTGCACTTCGGCTCAGTGATGCTCTCCACCCTCCCTGGTCGACGCCGCTTGGGTACAAGGCGCGTCTCCTCTCGCCGCCAACTCGAGGCTGGTGTACATGATGAGCCGTGGACGGCAACACCAACCACAGCATTTTGCTTCTGCCGGTACTTCGCCACTGGGTTCCTGTACAAGGCGTTCTTTTGCAAGTTCGTCGTTTTCGGCACCGCCTGATCCCGAAGCTTTGCCTCCTCCTGGCCTCGCCGTGAGGCTGCGCTCCTTCTGTCCCCCCTCTTTGTTAATTCAAGCTTCGCGCGGCCCGCTTAGCTTCGACCGGAAGAGGTGCGCTCTCGACCCGCGAATCAAAAACTGTGTGCTGCCCACTTCCCTGATCGAGGCAATTCCTCTGGGCATCGTTTCTGGATGGGCTGGTGTGGATTCGCGAAGCGTCAACAATTTTGTAAGTGGCGCCCCCCTCTCCCAGTCGCACTTCGTTGCGTGCACCGCCCTCTTGTCCTGAGTTCCCCCTCAAATACTGGCGACCCCATGCAGACATGGTATAGCTGTTGGGGGCACGCGGGACATGGCTGCTGACGTATCTGATCTGTCGTCTTGGAGAGCTTGGGAGAGAGAGAGAGAGAGCCAGAATGAAATTGAGGCAACGGAAAAACCATGCATTATGAAAGACAGACCGCAAGCATCTCCTCGTCCTCATCCGCCTCTCCCTTCTCCTGCGCCGGGTCCACTCTCTCTTGCAATCCCATTCTTCCTGCTCGATTGCATACGTCGCACCTCGGCCTCAGCTCAACCCCTCCTCGTGCTTGGTCTGGCCCCTCCCCCCCCACCGTCACCACTTCCAGTATCGGCGTCTTCATCGTTATCGTCAGCATCACCAGTCCGTTATAATCACCATAACGATCGAAGCCACCCTCGGCATCACCTCAATATTGATGAGCATCATCATCAGCATCATCAGCATCTTCATCGTCATCATCAGCATCATCATAATCATCATCATCAACATCATCATCATCATCAGCATCATCATCATCATCATCATGATCATCATCATCATCATGATGATCATCATCATCATCATCATCATCATGAGCATCATCATCAACATCAGTAGCATCGCCATCATCATCGTCATCGGCATCAGCAGCAGCATCATCAGCATCATCGCCATCGTCATCAGCATCATAATCATGATCAGTATCCTCATATTCAGCATCATAATCAGTAGCATCATCAGTAGCATCAGCAGCAGCATCATCAGCATCATCATCTTCATCGCAAACACCATTAGCCTCATCATCATCAGCATCATCAGCATCATCACCATGTTCATCATCATCGTCATCACCAGCATCACCATCGTCACCATCACCATCACCATCACCATAGACACCATCATAATCAGTATCACCATCATCACTAACAACATCACCATCATATACCTCATCAGTAGCATCATCACCATCGTCATCATCAGCATCGTCACCATCATCACTCATGCCATCATAATCAGCACCAAGCAGAGCCCTCCTCATCATCAGCATAAAGTTCACTCATAGTCATCATCCTCAGTAAAATAATCATCATCGTCATCATCAGCATCATTACCATCATCATCAACATCGTCATCATCTGCATCAGCATAATATTCATCCTCGTCAACCGCATCCTCTGTATCAGCATTGTAGCATTGCCATCATCATCATGAACGGCAGCATCAGCATCACCATCATCGTCATCGTCATGGTCATCCGTAACGTTGCCCTCATCATCATGCTCATCATCATCAACATCATCACCACCAACATCATCATCACCGGCTTCATCAACTACTTCATCATCGTAGTCGTACTCATTGTCGAAGTAGTCGCTATCGTCGTCCTCGTCGGCGTCAGCATCAGCATCAGCATGAACATTGACTTCCAAAGCATAACCCCCCACTCAGGTCATCCGCATCATCATTATCATCAGCAGCAGCCGCGGCAGCAGCAGCAGCAGCAGCAGCAGCAACAACAACAACAACAACAACAACAACAACAACAACAACTACTACAACAACAACAACAACAACAACAACAACAACATCAACATCAACAACAACAACAACAACAACAACAACAACAACAACAACAACAACATCGCTACCACGATCCGCCTCATCGAAATCGGACGGGTCATCTTCATACGAATCGTCGTCATTACCGTCATCAGCACATTCTCCTTCCTCCTCTCATCCCTAAACAGGGGCCTCATAAAGAAGCAGAGGGTCTGAAGAGAGGCCTCACCGTCATCATGCCCATTGTCTCACCCTCCCTCGCCTCATCTCCGCTCACCCCTGAACAGCGGCCGCGCTGGAGGCCGCCTGAATGAATGGGGTCCGAACGAATGGGGTCGGAGAACCCCACCGCATCGACGTTGCAGCGGCGATGCATCGGCGACGTGGGGATATAGAACATCAAGCTGAGAATCAACCGCACAACCGATGCGCCAGCGACGCGACGTAGGGAAACGGGCCCTAGACTTTGGGGCCTTCCCCCAGGACCAGCTCTTTCTGTCATAAGTCGCGTTTTGGAACAATATTATGTGCCCGTGGTGGGCCACCAGAACCCGAGCACTACAAAAAAGCTCAGGACCTGTTTCCATCAGAACCCCCACTGCAGCGAGCAGCCGCGCCGGCGCGACGAAACCGCGGCACTCCTGTCGCCCGTCTTGTTTCTGCGAAACGCAAGAGATCTGCGGCTGGGTGCTACAGGGCGATGCTGATCCGCGGATCAGATCGGGGGGGGGCGCCGTGCTCCCCAGGGGGGACTGTGAACGTGTCCGCGGCCCGGGGAACCGATGCCCCAGGGACCCCAGGGGTGAGGGGGAACGACAAGGGGTGGGGAAAGGGGGGGAGCAATGACCTGCAACCGGCGACACACCGCCGACAGATCGGCGACAGGCCCCCCGATGGGGAAACCGCGCGTCCTGGGCGAGGTGGGGCACTCCAGGCCCCGATTGGCGATGAGTGGGCGATTGGGGGTCGATGCTTACCCCCTGACCCGGTCCCTCAGTCGATGTCCCAGGACCTAAGGGAGCGGTGGCCGTGGATATTCTCGGGCCCCAGCGGTACCAAAATGTGAACCCTACACCTGCAAGTCAGATCTGTGGAATACGGGCGGGGGAACTCGAAGTATTTCCGCGGCCGGGTAAGACCCCGAAGAGGGTCCGAAAACGCAGCGCCCAGTAAGGGTGCGCAAATTGTCGCAGACCTCACCCCGCTGGGGGAGTCCATCGTTTCGACGATATCCCCAGAAAAAGATTCGAAGTCAGTGGGCGGGTCCTCCAAATGCGACAGCCATCTACACACCACCAAACACCAACATCGTGTCGGGCCCTGGCATACGGCATACCTCCTGCGGACACCGAATCCCCCGAGGGAATATCGTACCAACGATATGTCGGTAAGGGCGTCGAAGCCAACGGGTCCCGCACGAATGGTGAGGAGCACGGCCCCCCCTGGTCATGGCCGGCATGTCTCTCTCGGGAACTGCGAGGGGGGGGGCCGGAAGAGGGGGATTCGCGCATCGTGGCCCAAGGCATGTGCGCGGATTGCGGACCAAGGGGGGTCAGGGAAGGTACAATCAAGCTACTGCCACACGGCACGCTAAGTAAGGAACGAAACCCCTTTTTGGCCCTGGGTGCATCAGCGCTAGAGCAGCAACCATGGACGGACATGCGGAACTGCGACCCCCATTCCAAACCCGCCTGTTCCGTATTTCTTCAGCGAGCCTGGGGGGAAAGTGGGAAGGAAAAGAACTCGTCAGAAAGCTCGGAAGTCCCCCAGCCTTCTGAGAAGTCCCACCAGCCCTCTGGGCGTAGGTGGTCCAGAGCGGTTTCTCTTCCAACCTCGGCCTCTTCCCCTTCGGGGAAGGGGTTATCACTGTTTCCCTATTAATAAACATCCCCTTCCCCACCCGGCCGGCAGCCAACCCAGAACCATGCGCACACCATGAGGGCCCCCCCCCACCATTCCTGTCAACAAACAACACAAAATGCACATTGCGGGGCCCACCTTGCAAACACCCGCCACAATCCCTGTCTGTCAACAAACAATACGATGTGCACATTGCAGCAAAATCTGGACAGTGTGCTGGCGCCCTGTGAGCACGTTGCATTGTTTTTGTTGACAAGGATGGCGGGGCACCCTTAGTGAAGCCGCTTTGTGCAGGACCACCATCCGTGTCAAAAACAATGCTAAGTGCACGTTGCGACAACGTCGTGGGTATTGTGCTGGCCACCCGCGGTGTTTTCTGACAGGGACGGCGGCGGTGCCCGCATGATAATGCTTGCTGTGCGCAGGCCCAGAGCAATGCTGACGCCCACCACATGGGCATCTGGACCATGCGGACGGGGCGGCATCACGTTTTTGTGTTTTTTGTAACACGGATGGCACACCAACCGCATGCGGAGCCCGCGGCGAGCGCCGCGCACCTGGCGTCCACTTTGGTTCCCAGTGGCTGTCCATCCAGTGGCGACCCCTGGCTATGCCGAGATACGGATGTCACCTATGTGGTGGGAGGGCGGGTGGGAGTGAGCTAGACGGCTTGCGTGCGTAGAGGGTGTCTTGACCCCTCCCCCTACCCCCTCCCCTGGACCTGGGGGGGCGGTTTCGCGAGGCGTTGGAGCGTCCAGGATGGCCCAAGGCGGCTCTAGGAGAGCCTCAGAGAGCCCAAGATGAGCTCCAAGATGGCTCAAGATAGCCAAAGATGGCTCCCAGGATGCTGCAAGAGGCCCCAAGACGGCTCCAAGACGGCCCTGGCTGGCCACGGAGCCTCCCCAGGAGGCCACCAAGAGGCCCAAACCAAAAAACAACCGAAGGAAAATCAATGAATGTTGCCGTTTCGCCTTTTTGCTTTCGTTGGCCTTCCAAGGCCTCCAAGATGGCTCCAAGAGAGCACAAGAGGGCCTCAAGCGAGGCCCCACAGAGCCCCAACACGGCCCCAAGAGCGACAATGAGCGCCCCATGAGCGCTCCGAAGGGGCGATTTTGGGGGCTTCCGAAGGAGAGACTAATGAAGGACCCCCCCTTCGCTGCTCGAGCTCGTCCAAGATGGCTCCAATAGGACTTCTGAGGCCCCCACGGCAGCTCCACGAGGGCCCCTGAGAGGCCCCCATGGAGCGCATAAGCGGCCTCCAAAAGGCCACAAGAGAGCCCATGGACGCCCGCAATGGGTACGGAGAGAATGGACACCATGCCCTACAACAAATGATGCCCCAAACCATCAACGGCCGCTGTTGGGCAGGCGGCCTTCTGTCTCGAATGGACAGGCCGCGGCGGCGTGGACAGCGAGTCCTGTTCAAAATGACAGGACCCGCTGTTGGGCATATTACCCATTCTTTCCGTGCCCATTTCGTTCGTGCAGCAAGACTGCCCCAAGAGCGCCCGAATGTACCAAGAACGCTCCAAGAGGAGCCCTTTCCTCTGTGTGCTGTCCATTTTTCTGGTAGAGGCAACTCCTCTGGGCATCGCCTCTGGATCGGCTGGTGGGGTTAGTTTGTTTGGTTCGCGGGCTCGCGAAGGAGGTCGAAAAGCCGGGCAAAGCTAGGGCGAGCCGGTGGGGTTACGCGAAACGCTGAAAATGTTGTAGCCCCCCCCCCCCGCAGATACTGAAGACTTCTCAGAAAACGCGGCGGATTCTGAGAAGCCCCGCCGCCATCTGAGAAGGCCTTTTCCTTTTCACTTCCCCCCTGGCTCGCCGCCGAATCTTTCAGAGTCTCGTCTATATTGACAGGAGGGGGCCATGCCATCTGGGAGATCTCATGATCCTGGCCTGGCCACGATTACCACCCGCCCCCTGGTCTTCGTCCCCCTCTTCGCAAACCCCCAGCGTCTTGCAGAGGAGGCGCGACAACTGCCGCAAAGGCAAGGAAAATGCAAGCGCGCGCGCCAGCCGCGGGAAGTTCGCTGCCGCCCGTCGCAGCACTCGCGCCCTCCGATTGGACCCCGCCCTCGCGCCAGGCCCAAATCTATCCTCGCCCGTTTCCTCACCAATCCTGCTCCTGCTCCACAGCCTACCTCACCCGCTACCCTCCACCACCCCCTCACAATCAACCTCTCAATCAATTATGGCTCGAGCGCACCATGCTAGATCGCACTCGACCAGTCTCTGCCCCTCCACGCGGCGCTTAAGGAAAAACGGGCCACCCGCCACATTGTTACTGCAATCGCTCCCGTTGGCTACAGCAGGGAGATGGCCTCGGCACCAGCGGCGCACCGACCGTGGTTGACGCGCCCGGGCTGCCATAATACAATGACGCTCTGGCAACCCACAACAACCAATGCTGTGTCGTCGCTCAGTCAAGATAGATCGCCCTACGGACATAAAGAAGAATTCGATGGTCAGCGGTGATATCTCTCAAAAATTGGCTCATCAGAATGGAATCAGCAAGGTTGGGAAGCCCGCGACCTCAACCAAAGGGGCGGCCCAAGTGCAGGCGCTTCTCGTACAGATATCGACGGCAACCACCAACATTGCACATAAAAGCCTGCTAGAACATATGCAAGTCATCAAGACGGTCACGCAAAAGGAAAAAGCCCCCAGCGGTGATGGCGCTGGTAAGAAGCCTACGGCAGCGTGGCGCGACGCTTTGCTCAGCCATGAGCAAGCAATGAATCCAGCGGCGAAGCTTCGAGAGATATGGAAGCGCGAGGAAGACAATCAGCAGGGCGCGGCCGAGGGCCGCGCCAATTCCTGGAGACAGAGGTCCGCAGCTCGAAGCTCGAAGCAGGAGGCGGCCAAGGTTCTGGCATAGGCGGAGTTCCAGGGGCGGGCGGCGGGCGAAGGCGTTGCGCATGATGTTGACAAGCCACGGGGGCGGGACAGCGAGAGCATGCGCGACATCAATTGGCGAGAGGAGCCCTTCGCAATGGATGAGCTGGAGCGCGAGAAATCAGAACGCATCGCGCCGAGGCAGGCAGAGCCCGCAAAGCCCGAGCTGCAGGAGGACAGACAGAGTCTCCAAGAGCGCGGAGGCAAGGCCGAATAATGGAAAAAGAAAGATATGGTCTGCAACAGGAGTCTCAGACCAGCATGGCCAAGAAGCCTTCCGCCTTGCCACTGGGTCCCACGTCAGCTTCGCCGCTGTCGTGAATACCCTCGGCGATGCTCAGCAATGCGCGATCGATTTTTCCGACCGCCTTGCTGAGCTTGAACTCTGGATCCCCCGCGATCGCCCTCTCCGCCCAGCTCTTGCGGGGGACCTCGTCGCAAATAAGCGCCAGATGACCGCGTCGCTTCTTTGCCCCCGCCTGCGCGAACGGCTACGCAGCGCGCGCGCTCGCGCGCTGGCCGCGAGCATGGGCCTGGCCGGCCACTGTCATCACTGACTCCTGATGCTGCGCCATCGCATGCGGCGGGGGCCGGTCGAGGGCCGCGGCCGCCGCTCCGCGCCTGCGATTTTGCGCCCCGCGACAGAGACCGGCCGCGGCGCGGCGCAGCGCCTCTGCCAAGCAATCGCCCAGCTCGTAATAAACATGCCCTTCTTGGGGTCGTTCGCCGGGGCGGCGCCGAGAGCGCAGGCGAGATCCCTCGCTTCTTTCGACGCCCCCGGCTCGTCGCGTGCGCCATGCGCGTCGCCGGGGGCCATCACGGCCAGAAGCCAATACCTCATGTCCGCAAAGACGAATGGCTCTGCAACCGCGCGTTCCGCTAACTTCCGCACCTCGGAGGCAAGCCAATCGGCCATGTGCGTGCCGTCGCGAACGGGGCCGCGCGCGCGCGGGGCGCCGAACCGACGGGCGCGCCTGGGCCAACCAGATTGCGGCAAGCCCGCATGCGCCGGCTGCTTTGCGAGCTCCGCCGCAAAATTCACGCGCGCAGGGCGCGAGACCGCGGAGGCGCAGACCGCGGGGGCGCGCCGGGCGCGACGCTCGGCCTCAGAAGACGCACTGGCACTGGGCCGCAACTTCTGCGCTGCTGAGATGCATTTGGCCAGAAACGCCGTTTTCCCTGCCGTGGCAGCCCTGTCGCCTTCGAAATCAATAGATTTCGCTTGCGCTGGGACCTCGACCGCCTGCGCGCAAGTCCGCGACGGCGCCCAGCCATTCGGACGGCGTTTCTTCGAGTGGCCCTTCTTTCACGCAGTCCACGCCGACGCTGCCAAGAAACTCGCGCACCGCGGACGTCGCGGGAAATCTCGCAAAGCCGCGCGTCGGAAGCAATGATCGCGCCCTTTGCTCACGCGCGCACAGGCGGCGCCGCGGATCGCGGGCGGAATGGGAACGGCAACGGCGCCCATACCACAGAGGCCAGTAGTAGGCTCGAGGCGCATTGACAGCCGGGACCCCGATGGCCCGCCTGCCCAGATTGGCCAATTGCAGGCCGTGGCGCGCGCGAGAGAGCCCGAGCCACGGAGGCCAATAGCAGGCCTCGGGCAGAAAGACCTGGACGGGACACTTAATGGCCCGCCTGTCCGCGTTGGCCACTTGAAGGCCGCGGGGAGGGCGAAAGAGCCCATTCCTCAGAGGCCAATAGTAGGCCTGAGGCGGGTAGACTCTGACGGGGCACGAACTGGCCCTTCAATCCACATTAGCCAATAGTTGGCCGCTGCGAGAGCGAGAGAGCCCATGCCTCAGAGGACAATGGCAGGCTTGAGGTGGATAGACCTCGACGGGGCACTTTACGGCCCGTTTGTCCGCATCGGCCATTGGTGGGCCGCGGAGAAGGCGAGAAAGCCCATGCGTCAGAGGCCAATAGTTGGCATGATGCGAATAGACCTTGACGGGACACTTCACAATCCGCCAGTCCGCATCGGCCGATAGTAGGCCGCGGGCAGGGCGAGAGAACCCATTCCTCAGAGACCAATAATATGCTTGCGGCGGGTAGACCATGACCGGACACAAACTGACCCTTCAAACCGCACTGGCCAAAAGCAGGCCGCTGCGAGGGAGAGAGAGCCCATGCCTCAGAGGCAAAGAGCACGCATGAGGTGGACAGACCTTGACGGGACACTCTATGGCGCGTCTGTCCGCACCGGCCAATGATTGGCCGCGGAGAAGGCGAAAGAGCCCATGCCAAAGAGGCCATTAGTAGGCCTGAAGCGGCATGACCTTGACTGGACACGAAGTGGTCCGTGCATCTGCATTGACCAAGAATAAGCCACGGTGAGGGCGAGAAAGCCCATGCCTCAGAGGTAAAATAGGCTTGCGGCGGGTTGACCATGACGGGGCGCAAGATGGCCCGCCTGCCCGGGCAGGCCAGCAGTAGGCCACGGCGCGGGCGGAAGAGTCCATGCCACAGAGGCCAGACGTAGGCCTGAGGCGGAACGAGTAGGCACGTGGCCGCCCACGCACGGGCAGCCACCCAGACCCCAGAGGGTGCAGGCCCATGGGCCGCAGAGGAGAGCCTCGGCGGTTCTTCGCCCCTCAGGATAGCATAGCCCTGACACGCGTACCTGGGGGAGGGGGGGGAGAACGAACCTGCGCGCAGGAGGGGGGGGGCGGCGCGGGGAGGCAACGACGGCGCGAGCGCGCGACACAGACCCCCACGCACACGCACACACATACAAACACACACACACACACGCACAGACACACACACACACACACACGCAACCACGCACGCACACACACACACACACACACACACACACGCACGCACGCACGCACAAACACACACACACACACACACACACACACACACTTACACTCACTCACACACACACACAAACACGCGCACGCACGCACACACACACACACACACACACACAAACACAAGCACAAGCACAAGCACAAACACACACACACACACACGCACACACACACACACGCAGACACACACAGGAAACCCAACGGGCAGCGGGTCTGCACGCGCCTGCGGCAATAGCGATCACCTGCGCGGCGCCGCGGCGCGCGCGCGCCCCCCGACGGGCCTCGCGCGCGCCTGCGAGCCCCGCCTGCGCGGCGGCGCAGCGAAAGCGCGCGCGCGCTCGGGCCCCCCCCGCGCGCGTTCCTGGCACGAGCGACGAGAATCCGCAATATTTCAATCGAGCTTCTGCGGTCATGTCTCATGCTGGGGCGGTCAGGCTTGGGGCCACCCAAATCGGTGAGGGGCAAGAAATTTGCGATTGCCGAGACGCATCTGAATTTGCAACAGCAGCCAGACCGGGAGCGGAAGATTCACCAAGTAAACGTAAGTCACTGGTCAAACTACCTCGCCCCAGTGCGAACGACTCGCAGAGGGCACGAGGCGATGGGGAAAGACTTTTTGTTGTAGCTGAAGGCCATAGGCATGTTCACAGATGTGATACTCCCCGCGAGAACCCCAAGCTTTGCCCCTGCCTAGATGATTCGTCCGATGGCTTGGTTCCTGCAGTTATGCATCCGAGTGTTTGCACGCCATCAGTTTTAGCCTACTACGTGGGACCCTCGCTAGGGGGACCCAACATGTCTCTCAAAGACCTCGCTAAGCGAGACTCCGTTAGCATGGTCGACGAAGTACCTCCTTACTTCGGTTGAATCTTACATTTGAACTACTGGAACTGGCAGCTGAAACATAGAGGGTCTCGTTTGCTACGAAGGCCACTTGCCCATACAGTTTGAATGTAGAGCCTGTCGCTGATGTGAACACTCATGGGGCCCCGCCCTCGCACCAAGAATGTAGGCCTTCAGCTCATCACGCGCTCGCTTGTTTCACCACCAAAAATTATCCGGCAAGCTCGCCCTTTGAGGTTGCCTCAGCCCCGGCGGCGCGCCGCAGTTGGCTGATAAGGGCAAGCGAGAGACGCGCTGCATTTGAGTCTATGGTCGCAGAGGCGCGACAGAAGTTCCTCGACGACGTCGCAAGCTCTGAGGACTCTGGGAGGACTCCGCGCGCTCCTTAGGTCCCTCTTTCAACATATCGGTCGGGCACTTAGGACGAAGAGCCCGACCCGTGGGCGCACGAGGCCAAATTGTCGGTCGCCTGGCCTGAAAATGGCGCGGGCAGCTTCAGCGAGTCGTCCGAGCGCTTGAATTCCCAACCACGCAGCGTCGGTTTGGCTGATCAGGCCAAAGGAGGCCCCGTGGGCACGGCAGGATCCCCAGAGGCCCCCTCTTTGCGTCCCTCAGAACGGCTGGCATCTCCACGCGACCGACGTGGGGTTCACGCCGCAGTCTATGCAAAACGCATGTCTTCTCAGTTCGCCACCGGGCAATTGTCACGTTGAGGGACAGAGGAGCTCGCCGAGAGCGGGATTCGCGCGTCTTGGGTTCGGGCATTAAAAGAACTACGACCTCAAGGTGCGCCTGGGGCACGCAGTGCGCAGCTGGTAGTTGACTTAGCGTACATGGCATAGCATTTGCGAGATGCGCCCTTGTCTGATCAGGCTGCAACTTGGCTCGGCAAGGTTGCATGCGCACTCGGGTAGGATACGTCCGAAGGTGTTTTGCTGCCGAATGTTTGCCACGTCAGCATGAAGCTCCAGAAGGGGGGCAGTATCTTGTGTCAGCCCGAAAGTGTCTCGTATGGCTTACGTCCTCCCAAACATTTGCTGACTCAGGGCAATGGCTACAGCGCACCATTAAGAATTCAACAGTAGGAAAAGTACGCGAGCAAGAACATAAGGTAGCACAGCACTCGTCGACTGGCAGTTCAGGCATCATATCGCAACGCTGACACATGTATAATGCAGGAATCCGGTAAAAACGATACGCCGATGTCTCCGCGTTGCGCCGCAGGCATCTGACGAGTTTCAAGTGGACGGACGCTGGTCTGACTATCCGACGGACAGCGTAGATGCTGAAGCCAAGCAGCATCATCCACTTCAGTTTCCTTAGAACGTTGATCTAGACTCGGTCCAAGAACTGGTCAACATTGCAAAAGGCGGCCGCAAAGATCGAGCAACTAGTTCTGCGTTCCGCTTGTGAACGTCGTACTAATCCAAGAAAATGGTTCAAGAGGTGCTTACGTCCTACAGCGCATGCACATTGCTGGGATGGAGGAGCGCACCTGGACGGACGACCTATGTATTTCTGCCGGGAGCTCTCGGCGCGAGGTCGAGGAGGTATTATCGTCGACAGGATCGTGCATCTTGAGACGCACTTCAAGCAGCAATCATAAACACTGGAACACTGGCCAATGTTAGTGCAGCGCTCTCGTTAGACCAGCAAGTAGCCAAAGCAGACGCGGGACGGCTCAACACTTGCTGAATTGGTTTGACTACAGCTTTGCCGATATCGCAACTAGGAGTGGGCACTGGAGCTGGAAAGTTAGGACGCAGTACAAGTCGTCAGCGACTTGTCACTGCAACACGGCAGAATCACAAACCTAGAAATTTGCGTGCGCGTCGAAAAGATACTTACCCACACTTATAAAGGGTTGAGCCCCCGGGTCAACAATCTGGTGCTTCATATGGGGCTCAGGTGCACGGGATCTTCGGGACTCGCCTTCTTGGGCTCCGTTGTCGTCTCGCACCTGTAGCGGGAGCAAATCCGCCAGCACCTTCTGGGGCCATCAAGCTGCAAAGGTGCTGTCTCCTGCAACCTGATCCAGTTCCATCTTTCCGTCTCCACTGTTACAACTTCACTGTTGATTCCTACTGTAAACGGTTACTGTCCGCGCGAGAAAAAAAACAGTTACCGCCCCCGATTCGCATGCTCTGAACTTCTGGGAGGCCCATGGATACGTTAACATACTTGATAGTCGCGCCCCCGAAGCAATAATCCCTCGCAGTTTGATCATGATTCGCATTTCGCAAAAGACGCAAGATTCGCCCCGGCGACGCTATGACCTCTCGTAAACGCCAGATTCGCGCCCCCGAGGCCGTATCCCGAGTGAATTACGCAAGATTCGCGCCCCAGAGGCCACAATCCCCCGTTCATTACTTCAGATTCGCGCCCCCGAGGCGACGATCCCTTGTAAATCACACCAGATGCCCGCCCCCGACGCCACGATCCCTTGTAAGTTCAGCCAGGTTCGCGTGCCTGAGGCCACATCCCTCGCAAATGACTTTACGATTACCGATCTTACGCGCATGAGGTTCTGATATTGCTTCAAGTCGACATCCAGGCATCCTAACGAAGCGGAAGCACGTCCAATTATCATAGGGAGGGGGTTCACGGCAGAGGGCGAAGCCCTTACGGATACGAGCGATCGATGCACCACAGCCCTTCTTGACTTAAGCACGCCACGTCAGGATCCAGGGATCAGTTTGCCAGCTAAATGCCTGCGTCAGTGGCTGCATGCCTGAAGATGCATGGATCTGCGTTCCTAGCTGTAGAGCAGGTGTAGGTCGCGCTTGGCCATTAGTCTGTCAACATATGCAGAAAGTCGGCCCTGGAAATCGCACAGAGCACAGCCGGAGTCCGATGCCTGTGATCATCCATGAGCTCATTCTTCTTGGTTGGGATCCTGTCCAGCCTGATGCATGGCACAGCCCAGCCTGCGATGGCACGCCAGACTTGTTTGGAATTTGCCACAGATCAGCTGGTGGCCGTCAACGGGCCGTCGACCATGCTAGAAATTTGATGGCGGAGTTGATCGAAGCATGTTCTCTACGCCAGTGGAAGCTCGCAGCTGAGCATTACAAGGTGCAGTTCTGGAAGGCGGCGCCGACAACTACAGTCTCCGATTGTTGTTCAATCAGTTTGAGGATACACCGCACGGTAAGAATTTAGCTGAGCTGTTGCTGGGTATAGCAGTCGGCGAGCCACGGCTTCAGCCAAGGAAGGCGAAGGGAAAATTAGCACAGCACGACCTACATCCTAGATGTCAGCGAGATCCTGGAACACCTTTGCACAGACACTGCCGTTGTTCAAAAACTGTGAGAAACAGATTTACACTGCGCCGAACGATACCATCCCCGAGGCGATCACGCGGGGAATGGCGGGTATATGTTTCTGGCAGCGTGGCAACATCCCAAATAGTTAGACTAGAATCGACCCGGCCGTGAATGAGGAGCATTGGCAGACCAAGGCGTTGACCGAGTTGAGTCCAGGGTGTCTGGGGCATGGCACGAAACATCACATTATGATACCTAGTACTGTGAGCATGCTGATTATGATTGTGTGAGAGGATGCTTAAGTTTTAGGTTTCACCGCTGAAGTCGTCGTCTTCGTTTTAGGCAACGGGGAGGTCGGTGGAGGCTGGTGGCAAACAAACGGCTTTCACCCAGCGGGGAGATGGCAGATCGTCGGCAAGCAATTGCTCAACATATGACTGGCCACAGTGCTGACGAGATCTTAGTTCTGCCGGTGTCCTAGGCTTAACCTCGTCGGACGAACTGGAAGGTGAGTGTAGTAAGGCTCATCGAGCTTCAGAAGTTCATAGATTCCAGATCGCACTAGTTGAACAGAAGCCCAATATTCTCAAAAAACAGCTCATGAGATCAACCCTCGAAGCCAACGGAGCCGAGCGTGTCCAGAGGCAGATCGAGAGAACGCACCGTGGTGAAACTGGCGCCGCTGCTGAGACCCCTCCCACTTCCCCGCCACCTCCCCCGCCCGCGCCCGCCGCCGTTGTTCTCTTCGCCTCCGAGCATGCGGTGGCCGAGAATGGCGAGATGTGCACGAGGTGCTTCAACTCATGCACAAGGGCGGGTCAATGCTCCTGGCTTAGTGCTCCGTGCTGCGCACTCGTGCCCACCACAGGGGACCTCCTTCAGCCAGCCGCAGGTAGGATAATGCACCGTGCGGAGGCGTGGGGTGGGGGGGTTGACAACTCGCTGCTCATGAAGTAGATCCCGGGTTCGAGAATCTGGATTTGCACTGCTAGGGCGAATTTCGGGCAGGCTCAACTGAGGAAGCCCCTCACCGTTGAGTGTGACTTCCTCCCATCTTTCTAAGAAATGGCGAGAGTCGATTTCGCGTGTGTGGAGAGAGGTCTGGCTCACAAGGTGGAGCGACGACTCGCACCGGAACAGCACAGTCAATGATATTGCTGCGCTGTCACTCCGAATCCGGATCCGTTCTCCTTCTCCTCCTCCTCCTCCTCCTCCTCCTCCTTGTCCTCCTCCTCCACCTCCTCCTCCTCCGCCTCCTCCTCTCTCTGGTCCCGCTCCCTGCCCGTACTCCGCCTCCGCCTCCTCCTCAATCCCTGTTCCTTATACCGAACTCCCCCCTCTCGCACCCCCAAACGTGTCGGTCGGGCGAGCCGGGCGTTTCGCCCGAGATTTCACCGCTTCTGACCTGGAAGCCTGACGTGCAACGGCTGCAAGGCTGGAGGGCGGGTTGTGTTCGGAGTGTAGCCCTCGCCGGAGCGCCGCGCACACTCGTCACAGTCCGGTGAGATTAACGGTTGCCAGGACGCAGCAGTCACATGGATTCGCGGCGCTGGTGTCTCAGAAGCGGTGCTGTGGCACGACTGAGGGTTCTCAGGCAGTTGTTTCCCATGTGGCCCTTCCAGCAATTAGCAAACTCGTAACCGCATGCCGATGATAATAAAGGGACCCCCCCCCCTAGTGTTTAGAGTTGATTATCGTCGCCCTATACAGAATTCAAAATTGGGCGGCGAGCGCTGAGGCCGAACTTCATTATCACCTCGAAACGCTATGTTGAGATAGCAACATCAAGCGATGTTGATATAGCAACATCAAGCGAAGCGATCACACTTTTTCAGGATGTGTCAAGCGAAACCAATAATTGTCCATTCTTCTCCTCCTATTCTTCTTCTACTCTCCTCTTCTTCTTTTATATTTCTATATCTCCCCACGCTCGCCTGAACTTGATTATCCCTGGGGTTGATTATCCAGGGAAAGTGAGGCACATGAGCTACTCTACACGAGCACTTAAAAACATCAATTTCCACAAAGCGCTTGTAAATAAAATCTAATACATTCGAAACTTTTTTTTATTTTGTTATCTTCTTCTCTTCGTCTTATTATATTATTCCTTCTTATTCTTCTTTCCTTATCATCTTATTATTATTCTACTCTCCTGTTCTTATTTTATAGTTCTATCTCTCCCCACGCTCGCCTGAACTTGATTATCCCTGGGGTTGATTATCCAGGGAAAGTGAGGCACATGAGCTACCCTACACGAGCACTTAAAAACATCAATGTCCACAAAGCGTTTGCAAATAAAATCTAATACATTCGAAACTTGTTTTTTTTCTCTTCTTCTCTTCTTCTTCTCTTCTTCTTCCTGCTTCTTCGTCTTCTCTTCTTCTTGTCGAGGATGTCTCCAGCGAGATAAGCCATTGTTGAGGATATTTTATGAAAACTAAACGCCAAGGATGTCTCAAAACGTGCTCGGCTTGGTCTCCTCTTGATCATCTCTTACTTCGAGATTATGCTGAGGTCTGCTGGGCTACTTTTATTATCTCTCCCTGAACCCCGAACTTTATTATCCCCTAGTGTTTATTCTCACGGGCATGAGGTTATGGGGACCTGTGAAGAGGGGGCATGGAGGGAGGGGTTCTTGTAACATCGCTAGTACGTCCTAGGTTTACAATGGTCCTCCTCGTCTTCCTTGTCCTCCTCCTCCTCCTCTTCCTCTTCCTCCTCCGTCGTCGTCCTCATCCTCCTCCTGTACCTCCTCCTTCCCCCCACACTACTTATCCGTCGCGTTCTCCTCAACCGACGATAATGACGACGACCACGCAGACGGTGACGAGAGCTCGAGCCCCAAAGGAGCTGGAGGCATGCGCCGCGAAGGCTGCAGGGCCCCCCGCCGTGGGGGGGAGGGCGGGGGCGGAAGGGGGAAGCGTGAGCAGGGGTCTCCTGGATGAGGTCAGCGATGCATCGGCGATGCATCGGCGACGTCCAAATGAGCGACGAAAAGACGGGCTTCACGCGAGAATGCATAGCGACCTTACGCGGTGGCATACGCAGGCCGCCAGCGCGGCACGCTACAGAAGAAACGAGGGCGTTTACAACCTTACACGGGAAGCTTAAGCTTAGGCGCGAAGGTCGGCGCAGATGGACCCGTCTTCTTCTGTCGCCCAGATTCAGAAAACCGAGCTCCAGCGCAGCGTACCGAATGCATCGGCGATGCGATGCCATCCTCCGATCCCATCTACTCCGGCCCCAGCTTGGGCTGGGTAAGTGTTTTGAAAGGCTTGTGGGGGGTCTGCGGGATTCCAAGGAGCTTTGCGTGGGGGAAGATGGGAATGGAAGGAGGAAAGGGAGGAGGAGAGGGAGAAGGAGGAGGAGGAGAACGAGGGAAAATCGGGGAGGTGGAGCATGAATCCCGTCTGCAATTGGTCTCGATTCCGAAGCTCCCAGGATGCTCCGAATCATACGAGACTATTTTGATTATGCCCTTCTGGCTGCCACTCTGTCCCCACAAATCCGCGCCCTCTTGCTGAACGCGTAGCTCTCCCCGACCACGTCCTGGCCGCTCCCTGTCAGGGAGCAGGCGAAAATGGGCGTGCTTGCATTCCAAAGAGCGACGACTGGGTTGCGATCTTCCTACGGGCGAAGCCCCGACAGCTTATCGGAGGCGCCAAGATGATACATCAGCCGCTGGAGCCACTGTAGATGCTCCGCGTGAAACAAATAACGCCAGTCAATGACAGACTGCTGCGGAACCAACGTGCGCAGCAGAGACAGCAAGGCTCGAAGGTAAGTCAGTAAGTAAGCAAGTAAAATGGAACCATTATAAAACCCATCCGCGACAGAATTCACCATCGCCGGAACCAAGCGAAAAGCACCTGCAGTCGAACAGCTACTCCTTCGCTTTGATGCCCAGCGGGTCGTCGTCGTCGTCGTCCTGCGGTTACCCCCGCGGGCCCTCTCAGCACTCGATCGCTGGTGGGAAAAGCAACGCCGTAAACATAATATGTTGAAGTACGCGCGTATTTCTCGTATCCACGCTGGACTTCCTGGCGGCGCCTCTGGCGCCGCCCCTGGCGCGCTCCGCGCGCGCTAGGGAGGGGAGGCCTGCGCCGAAGCGAGAACGCGGACCTCCGAATGTTCATGCCTACCAGTTTTCGCCGTGGCGATGGTTCTGACACTGCGTGCTCAGCGATAGCGCGGATCGCTTGACATCGGCCGAGTCTAGGCCACTGACGGCGCGAGGGTCACTCGGCGAACGACGGCGGCAAGCTTGTGTCGTGACGACACTGGCGCTGGTATTTGACACCGCGTGGCTCGCTCAGCCTGCCGCCGCATCGACACGACACGAACCTACCGTACCATCGATCCTTCCCCCATTCCCGCTGCCAGGAAAAAGAGGATCATCAGGACAACGGCGAAGGACGAGAGAGGACGGGGGCGTGATGAAAAGGACACAAGGGAAGCAGGACGACAAATATGATGATAATGATGGGAAGGAGAAGGAACTGGTGAACAGAGAAAGGGAAGAGGTGGAAAGTACGGGTCGAGCCCCACCTTTGGGAGTGTTGCTCCGACGACGCCCTTCTCCACCCGCCCTTTTCGCAACGCGTCCAAGTGAAACGTGTGATTATCTGTTTGTGTTGCAGAAGAGAACCAGGGAACAAACAAACAAATTCCGCCGCCCCCTTGGGGCCCAACAGGCCGAATACTATATGTTACGCAAAAACCGCAAGCGTGCTGGAAGCGAACGGGCGCGTTTGGATTGATTTGACTGGTATCAGCGCTGGCAGCGATACGACCATCGCGTGCGAGCGGGCACTCATGGAATGAGCTACCTAGCAAAAGTGTTGGTCCAGGTATGCGCGCCATAACCGCGCTGGCACGTTCGGAAATGATTTCCTGCCGACGACGCTGGCCATCCGATGTGGGGTGCCCGCGTATGGGTACGATTGGAACAGGTGTCCTGACATCAGCGTTGGCAACGTGAAGATCAGCAGCCTGCGGTGAGCTTGTAAGCAGAATCCCTGGCCTCTGTCGGGAACACGCGACAAGCTAAGTGTTCGGCTGCGCGACTGGGCGAGAGAAGGAGGGCGCTCACGGCTGAAAGTGTTTCAGGGTGGGCGCGCAGGAGCGGCCAGCCAGGGCTGAACTGCCATGGCAATGGACGCGGGACGGCTCACAGCCACACCTAGGGACCGAAGCCAGAGCTACAAGCGCTGGGATTGTGAAATGCAATGTGGACCACTGCACCAGGAGAAGGGCCCACGAGGCTGCATGATCGGGAGCATCCGGTTGCCCGTCAGATTGCCAGGGAACGTCAGGCTTTGCTGCAAAGGGCCGGCGCCAGCTGGACGCACGACCAGCATGGCCCAGGCGAAAACACGAATCTCGCACGGGGCTGCGCCGAAGCGCGTAGGCTGCAGCACAAATTCCCTCTGCAACTGGCCACCAGGATGCTGGCGACTGCCGAAGCGGCGGTAGCAAAGGCTGGGAGCGCTGGCTGGCAGCGGGCGGCGGCAGCGGCCCAGACGGCGCCAGGACGGCGCGGCCCAGGAGGAGAACAGGAAGGAGGAGAACACGAAGGCGGCGGAGGAAAGAACGGATGACAAGAGGCGCCCCAGCCAGCGCGCGCATCACAGCGGGGCGGGGCGGGCAGCAGCCCGGCCACATGGACAGCCGGGCGATGACGGAGGCCTGGCCGCATGAGCGGCAGGGCGTTGCAGGCCCGGAGGGGCCTGTGGGGCCCCACCCAATACGCTGCCCTTGGACCTTGGAGGGACCGCGCGCAGGGCAAGGCCGCCGAGGGGAGGTCGCCAGCGCGGAGGGCGCGAGCGCGAGGGGAGGCCAGGCCGCCAGGGGGCGGCCCGCAGCCAGTCGCACCTGATTGCCGCAAGAGCATTGGAACAGGGAGCGTCCACCTTGGAAAGCAGATACTCCGGCCAGGGCGCCAGCCTTGTGCAACCACACATTGAATTGAGCAAAGGAGCGCCCACCTCGGAGGGTAGGCGCTCCTGCCTGGAGGAGGGAAGCGGCCCACCAGGAGGGCCCGCACCGCCCTGGCGGCGCCGCCGCCAGCGACGCGCGGGGTCGGGAGAGGCCGCGCGTCTGTCTGGGCGCCAAAAGGGCCGCGCGCGTGGGCCCCGATCGTCCAGGCCCTGCAAAGCGCGCTGGCGACGGGGGCCCATCGCGCGGGCATCCTGCCCCGCCGTGAGCCATTTCCCACGCGGGCGGGAGCGGCCCCCCGAGAGCCAGGTGGCGTCGCGGGAGCGTTTGTCACCATTGCGCTCCCCTCCGCCACTGCTGCTGCTGCTGCTGCTGCTGCTCCTGCTGCTGCGCCACCCCAGTCTAATTACCCAGATCCTGCGGCGACGGCAGAAGTGCTGCCCGTCGCTCTGACAGTCGGCCAAGTCCGATAGAAACCGCGCGCAGAACTCCTCGTTGCCGTCTGCATCGCAGCGCCCGCAGCCCTCCACGAACGTCGCTCCACAGATGACTTGAGCCGGTTGATGCCCTCGGGCCAGGCCTCGAAGCGATGGCCCCTGCGCCCCCGAAACTGCCCCCGCCCAATATTGCACGAGGGCCCTCGGTACAAGTTATCGCACGCATCCTGCCAGCCGCGCCAGCGCTGGCGTGGGGGCCGGAGCCACTGCCCCTGGTCCAGAAGGCATTGTTGGGCCCTTCCTGGCCAGGGCTGCGTGGGCGGCGCGGTTGGCTGGGCGGCCGCTCGATGACCCTGGCCAGGCGCATCGTGTCTGCGCCACCCCCTGCCGCGACCCAGGTGCACCCAAACCTGGCGCACAGGAAGCGTCCTGCGTGGACCTCGTCGACTGGTCCTGCCACCGCGCCAGGAGAGACGTTGGGCGAGAGTCGGTCGGCCACCCTCGTCCTTCTCTGCGTGCGCCAGCACGTCTCGCGGGGGCGCCAGCGTCGTCCCTGGCCACGAAGTAACCCCCAGTCTGCAAAGATGGTGCCAGCCCCGTGTGCGAGACGTCTGGCCCTGCGGCTTGGTCCAACCCTCGGCGGTGGTCCGCCTCGTCAGTCGGGTCTGCAGCCCTGGCCTGCAAGGCCCCCCCCGCGCTGGCGCCGTCGCCCTCGTCGTCGTCGCCAGAATCGGGCGGGCGCGCAGGGTCGTCGTCTTAGCCCCAGTCCGGGCCAGGACCGGCGGGCTCGTCGCCGGGCTCGTTGGCTGGAGCGGGGGGGCCGCCGACCTCCTCGGACCCGCCATCGGTCGCAGTGACAGCCTGCTCCGTAGCAGGGGCGCTTGGGCTCCCCAGTGCGGGGCCATCCCGTCCAGGGGCGGGGGCCGTGCCCCTGCCGCCAGCCGCCTGCGCAAGGCGCACGGCCCTGCCCTGGGCTGCCTCGCCGGCGGGGGGGGGCCTGGTGCGCAAAGATCATTGAGACAGCCCGCTCCGCGGCAGGGGCCGTCGAGCTCCCCCGAGGACGGCCACCGATGCCCTTGCTGCTAGGCGCCTGCGCCAAAAGCGCCGCCCTGCCCAAGGCTGCCTGGCTGCCAAGGAATCAGGACCTGCTCGTCGTACCCAGTCGGGTCGGTGCCACGGAGGGCCGCTCTGGACCGTAGGAAGGTCTGCCAGGGGCAAGGCCAGTTGTCCGGCTGGGTAGCCAGGCTGCCTCTGGTCCTACCCTTGGCGGTGAAGACCCATGCGGCCACGCGCGCCAGGGCCGCGCGACTGCCGCGCGAGGGGCGCGCGACAGGGATCCACCCCCCGGCACCGTGCCGCCGTAGACCCGCTCCAGGAACTTGGCGCATGTGCCGTGGTCCCAGCGCCGAACGCCAAGCCCCGTGGCCGACGTCCCGGGGCCTCCCAGCGTTCGGTCGTCGACGGAATCGCGCCAACAGCCGCCTGGCGTAGTCGACCATGATCCGGGCCATCGCCCTGTCGCCCCCACTGGGCCTGCGGGGCGGGTCGACCGGGGAGGCCGGCGCAAGCGCGGCCAGGGCGCGTCTCGCCAGGGCTGGGCAGGGCGGCGGGGCCAAGGCATCAGGGAGCGCCAGGGACGAGGGCGGCGCCGCCAGGGACACGCGCGTCTCGCCAGGGAGGGCGAGGCGGGCAGTGCACTGGCCAGGCGGCGCCTGTTTGAGGGGCTTGCACTGCTGGAAGTACTGGTCCCCACGTTCAGGACCGATCAAGTGTGGCCAGGCAAGCCATCTGAGGGGGGCCGGCGGCGGATGGCGAAGCCATTCAGATGTTTGAACAAGTAAACACTGGGATACAACGGCTGCCCCCCCTCCCCCGGAGAAAAAAAGCACTGGAGGGGTGGGGGCTCCGCGATGGAAGAAGCTGAATCGGCATAAGCCTGTCGAAGATCCGCGCGGGTCTCTTGGATCGGAGCTGGAGCCCGTTCCCTGGCGCGCGGCGCGCGCCAAAGGGGCGGCGGCGCATGCGCCGCCAGGGGGTGCAGCGCAGATCCTAGAAATCCGCAACCGACCTTCGAACGTGCTTGTGCGTGGGATGTTTGACGATATGCACGATACACCGCCCATTGATCGTCGACGGCCACCCGATAGCCAAACCACGTGCTCCTGGGTGGGATGGGCTGTCAGGCCCCTATCGGGCCCCTACCCGCAATCAGTGGCCCACGTGGGGTCGATTCGATCTCCCCTGAGCGTCCCCTCAAATGCTGCCCCCGAAGAGGGGACTGCGCCAATACCGCCTGGGCACCCAGCGGCCTCCCTCCGCGGCCCAGAGCTCCGCGAGAGCCCGGGAAACTAACCGACGCAATACCAGACGTAACACCCATCCGCTTCCCATTGCTTGCACGAATGGGCTGGGAATTTTGGCAAGCACCCCGCCCACCCCTATCCTCCTCCTCCTCCTCCTCCTCCTCCTCCTCCTCCTCCTCCTCCTCCTCCTCCTCCGCCTCCGCCTCCGCCTCCTCCTGTTTCCTCCGCTTCCCCTCCGCCCCCTTCCTCCAGCACGTGCTCATATAGCCACAGCGGGGCCCTCTTCTTCCTGGCCACGGCTCTGCGAACGGGCTCGCGTACTGCAGGTTGGTCAAATCGTCGTTCTGAGTTTGCTTGGAGGCTGCGACGTGCGCGCGTGTCTGGGGTCGATGGCGCTGCGCTCAACAACATACGAAACGGCACAACGCGCACGCCGACAGTTCCCTGACTTGGGGCTAACTTCCCGATCTGCTTCCAGCAACAGGCGGCACGCCGAAAAACAATCTCCACAGCAACAAACGGCACCCACATCTGGACCTGGGGCCACCCGGGAGTCCTCCCTGGGACCTCCGAGGAGCCCAAATGGCACCGCGAGGGCTCCGCCCGGGCACCTGGCGGCATCCTCGGCCGCCCAGGCTCCTCAGGAGGGCCCGCGCCTCGCGAGGCCGAACGCTGGCGGCTGGCGGGGCCTTCTTCGCACCCCCTTGCGGATGGCCCGGCCTCCCGTGGGCCTCCAGCGGATCTGCGGCGTACAGAACGAGCCCCTCAAGTCCGGGCGGCGCAAACAAAATCGCGACGACCTGTTTGTCCTTGTTGTCAGCCTATGGAAGCCGTCCACATGATAATGTTAGCCAGCGTGGACCCAAAACAATAGATTTGTGCAATCTATGCGATGCAAGCTACGCGATGCAATCTACGGGGTGCAAGAAATGCGGTGCAAGCTACGCATTGCAATATACGTGGTGCTATCTATGCGGTGCAAGCTACGCGTTGCAATCTACGCGGTGCAATCTATGCGGTGCAATCTATGTGGTGCAACCTACGCGGTGCAATCAATCACTTGCTCAACTTGAAGCTGTCCTCCCCACTGCTCGTGCAAACATCCCACCCTCCCACCCGGAACTTGGTCGCGCGACCTCCCAAGACCGTGACGGTAGATACCAAATGGCACTTGGCAACGACACCGACGCCGACGACGACGGCGACAACGACGACGACGGCGACGCCGCCGACAACGACTACGAAGACGCCAACCACGACGACGACGACGACGACGACGCCGACGCCGACGCCGACGCCGATGACAACGCCGACGACGACGACGACGCCGACGCCGACGACGACGATGACGCCGACGAGGACGACGACCACGACGACGACGACGAAGACGACGACGACGGTGACGACGACGGCGTCGCCAACGAAGACGACGACGGCAACGAGGGAGGAGGACGACGACGGCGACAACGACGAGGGAAGAGGGAGGACGGCGACGACGCCAACGACGAAGAAGGAGGGAGGACGGCGACGCCGACGACGACAACGACGAGGGAGGAGGGAAGACGACGGCGACGACGACGACGACGACGACGGCGACGAAATAGGAGGGACGACGACGAGACGCCGACGACGGACGACGACGACGACGAGGGAGGAGGAAGGACGACCACGGCGACAACGACAACGGAAACGACGACGATGCAGAAGAGGACGACGACGGCGACGACGACGACGACGACGACGACGAGGGAGGAGGGAGGACGGCGACACGGCGACGACGACGACGACGGAAGAGCGCTCGCGCGCACGCTTTTGTTGAACATCAATGTTGCGAAACCGTGTGGTTCTGCATATTTGGGACTCGATTTGAAATCCTTCCGAAACCTACAGTTTGTGAAGGATTTCGGCATGCGCGCGCGACGACGCGCGCGCGCGCGAGCACTTCGTCCATTTTTTTGCAGAGGACTCTCGCGACGGCACGCGCGCAAGGGCGTTCGAAAGATTTCGACATGCGCGCGCGCAGCCCGTTTGGTAGTATTTTTTGAAGATGATGAAACCCTATGGTTTTCTCAATATTTAGCAATAGCGCGCGCCAAAGTTTTCTCAGAAAATCCATGTTGCAAAACCCTGTGTGTTTGTATGTTGTGTGGGAACTCGATTTTGAGATCCTTCCGAAACCTGAGGTTTGTGAAGGATTTCGGCATGCGCGCGCGACGACGCGCGCGCGAGCACTTCGTCCAATTTTTTGCAGAGGACTCTCGCGACGGACGCGCGCAAGGGCGTTCGAAAGATTTCGACATGCGCGCGCGCAGCCCGTTTGGTAGTATTTTTTGAAGATGATGAAACCCTATGGTTTTCTCAATATTTAGCAATAGCGCGCGCCAAAGTTGTTTCAGAAAATCAGTGTTGCGAAACCCTGTGTGTTTGTATGTTGTGTGGGAACTCGGTTTTGAAATCCTTCCGAAACCTGAGGTTGTGAAGGATTTCGGCATGCGCGCGCGACGACGCGCGCGTGTGCACTTCGTCTGCGTTTTCAAGGGATTCTTGAAAACTTAACGACTTTTGATAAACGAGTGCGCGCGCATAGTATTTATTGCAGAGGATGGCGGGGGGGGCGATTCGGGTTTGGCTGGGATAGAATGAACTGACATGTAGGATGGACATTGGGTCGGAATCCAATATGTGTTGCATCGGTTTCCGGGGGAACTTTAACCCCAGGGGGGGAGGGTGGTAGAACAGATTCTATGTGGTGCAATCTACGCGTCGCAATCTACGCGGTGCAACCTATACGGTGCAAACTATGCGGTGCAATATGTGCGGTGCACTTGATTTTAATCGATGATTTGACACATCCCATGCTCTTGCAAACATCCCACCCACCCACCCGCAACTTGGTTTGCAAAACCTCGTAAGACCGACTACGACGACGGCGACGACGACGACGTCGACGCCGACGACGACGACGACGACGACGACGGCGACGACGACGACGCCGACGACGACGACGAAGACGACGACGCCGACGCCGACGACGACGACGACGTCGCCAACGAAGACGACGACGACGAGGGAGGATGGAGGGCGACGACGACGACAACGACGACAACGACGAGGGAGGCGGGAGGACGGCGGCGACGCGAACGACGAAGAAGGAGAAAGGACGGCGACGCCGACGACGACAACGACGAGGGAGGAGAGAAGACGACGACGACAACGACGACGACAACGACGACGACGACGACGACGGCGACGAAATAGGAGGGACGACGACGAGACGCCGACGACGGACGACGAAGACGACGATGGAGGAGGAGGAAGGAAGACCATGGCGACAACGACGACGGAAACGACCACGACGCCAAAGAGGACGACGACGACGAACACGGGGAAAGACAGAGGACGACGTAGGCGACGACGACGACGACGCGGGAGGAGGGAAGACGACGGCGACGACGACGACGACGACGACGACGCAAGAGCGCGCGCGCACGCTTTTGTTGACCATCCGTGTTGCGAAACCTTGTGTTTTTTGTAAGTTTTTGGACACACGATTTTGAAATCATTCAGAAACCTGTGGGTTTTGAAGGATTTCGGCATACGCGCTCGACGACGCGCGCGTCTGCACTTCGTCTTATTTGTTGCAGAGGATTCTCGCGACGGCACACGCGCAAGGGCGTTCGACAGATTTCGACATGCGCGCGCGAAGCCCGTTTGGTAGCATTGTGTGAAAATCTTGAAAAACCTATGGTTATTTTACGATTTCGCAAGAGCTCGCACGTAAGCTTTTTTTGCAATTCAGTGTTGCGAAACCTTGTGTTTTTGTATATGTGTTGGACACTCTTTTGCGAAATCCTTCCGACACCGAAAGTTTTTGAAGGATTTCGGCATGCGCGCGCGACGACGCGCGCGTGTGCACTTCGTCCCATTTGTTGCAAGGGATTCGCGAAAAAGTGCTATGTTAGAACAAAACATGTCCCCGCGTATTGTTTTTTACATGGGAAACTCAGGGGGAGCGATACTGGTTCCCCTGGGATAATGTAAATTCATATTTAGGATGGACATGTGGTCATAATCATATATGGTTTACATACCCGAAAGGGGGGGGCGATAACGCCGGGGGGGGGTAGAGTCTATTCTCTTTTTTGAAAGGAGAATCTATGCGGTGCGGCACGGGGCGGCACAGGATCGAAAAGCCGGCAGGCATGGCCAGATCGGTAGACCGAGTAAGAAACCCTAGATGCAAGCACCTGTTTGAGGAAAAATCTGGCCACGGGGAAACGGTCGAGGTGCTGGGGCGCCGACGTCGCCAAAAAACGCGACGTCGTAGGAGAGGGCCAGTGAACGAAGAACGGTAGGAAACAAACCTGTCCAGCGTCGGGGGCGGGTGCTGGAGAGTTTGTGCCCTGGCGTGCCATCGTGGGGGTAGAAGCTTTCCTGACGGGCTTTCCCGATGGCGGTTTTAATTCATGTTCTGCCGATCCTCGTCCGCCGCTAGCGAGAGGGGTGACGATAGAGGGGGCTCCCTCAAAGGGGGGGGTCATTGAATGCATCCGTGCAGACCTTCGAAAATGATCCTCCTCTCGGGGGAGGGATAGTTCAGACGGCGGCTCTCACGCCCTGCCCTGCCCCAATCCGTTCAAAAGCCGTCCCTCCTCAGGTGCATCCTGACACCACTTTTCAAGGCGGATCCAGGCGTGGCGTCGAGAAGCCCCTGCATGGATGCCCGCAAAGGACAAAGAACGCAGGGGAGGGCCGCGGTCGTCTCCTCCGTCCCTGGGGCAATGCCAACGTGGGTCGCCACCAAGGTGGTCGCCACTTCTTCGAGGAATACGCCATTTCCTCAAGGATGTGGGCCCCCAAGAACACCCCAGAGCCCCCCAAAACAATCTCAGACGTCCAAAAACCTATCCTGAATGCTCGATTTCCCAAGAGGAGCCGGTGACCTCCCTAATGGTGACCCCCCTTGGCACTGCCCGAGCATCCTCGAGCCTCCTCCTCCTCCTCCTCTGCCTTCGCCCCCACTCCGTCAGGGGCGCTGGGATGGGGGGCAACAACGAGAGAGAAAGACCAGCCGCAGCCCGCGGGATCGGCCGGCGCGCGCGCGCGCCCGCCTCGTCGTCGGAAAACTCCATGTTCGCGAGGCGCTGCTGGAGCGCGGGGAAGGGGTGGGTGAGGGAAATCGAGGAGATGGAAAAACCAAATCTCCCACGATACGGTTGTTTCCAATCCAGTCGTCCTTCCCTCGATGTCGGCCTCCAGGACCCGTCAGCAGGCCCCTGGGCCATCAAAAACGGATACGGGACGAAAACCTGCCCTGGTGCAAGAGGTCGGGACCTCTGGGGCCGCGCACCGAGAAGAACATATAGCCAGATATCTGGAAAGGTTCACTGCCCACAGGGGGACCGGAGGTAGAATGAGGAAGGTCCAGGAAGGGAGTGGGGGAGCGGAGGGATAAAGCTTGGGTGGGGGCTTTCCGAGGAGACACGCTCCTTGATCCCTGGCAGGAAGAGGAAGGGAGAGAGAACACTTGGAGGTTAGTGGAGGTCTATGATGGTGGTGATGATTTGCAGGTCGGGGGCACCCTTGTTTCCAGGGCCAGATCCCAGTACGCTCGGCCAGCGCACTTGATCTGTCAATCGCAATCCTTATATACGACCCCCATTTGCAAGAAGCTCAACTCTTAGGTTGGCTCTTACCGACGATTGGGCTGCATAGGCTTGCTGTTACCCTACAAGCATTACCCCGTGCTCCATCGCCCCAGAAACGCAAACCGCGTACGCTGCCCCTCGGCGAATTCCAAATGAAGATGTAGCGTTGATAGTGCTACCCTCCCTGCCGACGCGTCCCAACGCCAGGCTGGGCCCCGGCCCTGGCCCCGGCCCCGGCCCCGGGCTCTCCTCCTCCGCCTCCTCCTCTTTTTCTTTCTCCTCCTCCTCATCCTCCTCCTCCTCTTCCTCCTCCTCCTGCTGCGCCTCCTCCTCCGCCTCCTCCCCCCGCTCCTCCCTCCACCGCCTGCCGCATGTCCGAGCCTGTGGCAGGGTCATGTGCTCGTCGTGGTCGCCGTCGTTTTTTGGGTTGACGGAACCGACCGTGAGGCCGTTTTACACCCAAATGCTCCAAACATATACCCCATAGGTCCCACATCATAAATGTTAAAACAACAAGTATTGCACACCATGGATTCCACCAAGCGGGTTGCACCACAAAGATTGTTCCACACAAGTTGCGCAACATATAATTCAGCGCATATGCTATTATGTTGCCGACCTCAGTGTCGGGTCTACCCCCCTGGATTATCGGGCTTCCTTGGGGGATGTGATACGTACATACGTTTATGCCCAACCGTTCAATCGAAATATACATCCGCATCATCACAGCCGAACCAGGTGCCTTCCCCCATTCCTGACAAACAAAAGTCTGATCGCGCCCTCGCTTATCAACAAGCACATTCGTGTCCAAGCATATGTGACGCAACACATGGCAATAAAAAACAACAACAACAACAACAACAACAACAACAACAACAAAACACGCACGCGTCGCCGCGCGCGCATGCAACATTCGTTGTTTGCATATTGTGTTACATTGGTTCGTAACGGTTCCAACCTCGATACATATATGAATATAACACAAATGGGGTTGCAACATGATGTGTCAAATAAATGCGCGCGCTCTTGCAAATTCGTGCGAAACGATCGTTTATTTCAACATGTCCATCAATCGCGCCCGAACGGGCCACTCGCGCGCGCAACAACCTTGCCCGCGTGCGGGGGGTGGGCACGATCCCAACAAAATCATACCATGCGGGCAACTCGCGCACGTCGCCTCTCGCGCATGTTGAAATCCTTCCAAAACTTTCACCACCGACACATGGCCACCATCATCGTCATCGGCGTGATCAGCACCGGCGCCGTCATTGGCCTTGCCGTCGTCATTGACATCATCACCACCAGCGTCGCTACTATGACCATGGTGCCTGCCGTTCTCGCCGTCGCAATGATACCGCGCCCGCCCGAATGACCGAGTCGCAATGAAGTACCAGCGCGCGAACGCAGCCTGTGAGACTCGCCGGGAAGTCCCCAGCGGTCAGCGCCACAGCGGCCGCGTCGGTCGCGCCTGAACAATTGGCGGCTTTGCGAGCGAGCCTGCGTGCGCTAGACCGGCCGCAGCGATCCGCCAGCCAGCGACAAGCTGTCGTCGCAATCGCCGCCACATGGGTTTTGCTAACCAAGATGCGGGTGGGTGGAATGATTGCGCGAGCAAGGGATATGTGACTCCGCGCACTCGCCCAACAAAAATGAATCCATACTGCCCCAGCCACACGCTAATCGCCTTTCCCCCCCATATAGTTCCCGCTTATCAAACGAATCACTGTTCGAAAACCCCTTGCCAAAAACGGGACGCAATGCACACACGCGCGCGTCATCGCGTCGCGCGCATGCCAAAATCGTTCAAAAACCGTCGGTTTCGGAAGGCTGTCCAAATCGAGTGCTCCGAAAACATACACAAAACATTGCTCCACAACACGAGTTGATCAGGCAACCCTGCGCTTTTGCGTTTGCACCAATGTAATTTGGTTCATACATTGCTGCCACACGTGCCCGTCGCGAGCGCATGTCGAACGCCCTTGCGCGAGTGTTGTCGCCAGAACTCTTTGCAAAAACACGGGGCGATGTTCAAACGCGCGCGCCGCCGCGCGCGCATGCAGTGATCACTTCTGAACCAAAGGTTCTCCAGGATGTCAATATCTGGTGTCCAGACAACATATAAGATACACGTGGTGTTGCAACAGAAGTGTTTGAAAAAATGGGCGCGCAAAACAACGATAAGCTTCCAACATGTTCAGAACAATTCGACCAAACAAACCTTTCGCGCCGCCGAAGCATTCGAACGCCCTTGCGCGATCCCTGTGGAAACATACCACGCGGGCCACTCGCGCGCGTCGGCCGCGCGCGCATGCCGAAATTCCTCCAAGACCGTCATCGCCGATGAAAGGGCACCGTCATCGTCACCCGGCGTGATCAGCATCGGCGCCGTCATCAGTGTTGCCGTCGTCATCGTCATCGTCACAATCATCACTACCAGCGCCACCGTGTCGACAGTTGTCGACGTCGCCATGATACCGGGCCCGCACAGCCACCGACTCGCACTGAAGTGCCCGCTGGGAAGTGCCTGGCGCTCACCGCCACCGCGGCCGCGTCGGTCGCGCCGAACTAGCTGGCCGATGCGCGTGCGAGCATGCGCGGGCCCGCGCGGCCGCAGAGAATTACCAGGCAACGCCAAGCCCTAGTTGCAGTCGCCGCCACATAGGTTTTACAAGCCAAATTGCGCATGGGTGTGTGGGATGATTGCGCGGGCAATGAAGTTGACAACTCCAAGTCTGTCAAAAGTAATTGCGCCATATGAGTTGCGCCACATGCTAGACACACATCGTTTGGGGCCCACGCCCCAGGAGGCCCCCTAGAGGCCACCAACAGGCCGCAAGCGGCCCCCAAGCGGCCCGCAAAAGGTCCTCAAGAGGCCCCAAGAGGCGCCCCAACAGCTGGCAAGAGGCCCCCAAGACGCCCGAAGAGGTCTCTAAGAAACCCCCGAAAGATACCCCAACAAACCGAAGGGGGCATCCACGGGGCTTCTGGCCCACAGAAACTCTCCGAGATCTCCAAATGGCGCCACGCTCCCCAGTTCAGGGCAGCTGCGCTGGGACTCGTGTCTGGATGTGCTGGTGGAGAGACACGAAGCATTGAGAATATGAGCGATCTGGGTGAGCTGAGTGCTCAATCTTTCGCCAGCGCAAAACCTGGATGCCGCCACACACTTGCTCGCACAACGCGTCGGCTATGCATGACCGCAGTGCGAAACAGAAAATCGCCAAACACACCGGGAACGCCAGACGAACTGCAATAGGCAAACACGTGCAATAAACCTTGGCTCGGGGATGGTAAATGGGGCACGAACACAATGGCACCAACAACTACCCATGACAATGATTGCCCGGCCAGCAGTTCCCGCAAAGGAGACGGAGGAGAGGAAGGAGGACGAAGGGAGAGGAGGACGAAGGAAGAGGAGGAGGAAAGCCAACTGGCGTGTGATACGAATTTGACCTGACACGTATCGGGCCCGCGGCTATTCGGGAGGTTATGTGGAAACTACTGCCTGGTGACCTAAACGGCTCAAGCCAAGAATCCAGCACAAAAATCGATGAGAGAAAGTGGAAGAGGAAGAGGAGGAGGAGGACTGCGTTGGTTCAGATTGTGCGGAGCCAGAGCGGGGCGTTAAGATGCAATCCATGGGTTGCCTCCGTGACCCTTGTACCCTTGGATAGCGTCCGATAGCGTCCGGCTAACGTCCGACAGCGCTCGGTAGCGTCTGGTCAGCGCCCGATAGCGTCCGACAGCGCCCGATAGCGCCCGACAGCGAACTGGCAGTCTCGTTAGCCACTGCGGGATGAAAACAGACGCAAGACCCCCTTTCAAAGGCTTGCCTGGGCAAAGGGCACTGGGAGTGTGCCGAGGGGCGGGCCCGTCAGCTGGGGGATGCCCCGGACCCGATAGTACTGCAAGAAGAATCAAAAGCAGGGGCAGGACAGAAGCGCCGCGCAGACGCGATCGGGACGCTATGGGGCCGCTATCGACCGAGAAAAAGCCACAGTGCAAGGACGCTGTAGCAATCCATGGATTGCAGTCTAAGGGGTGGACCGATCCTGCCCCCCTGATGAAAATGCGAGCGATTACTCGACCGGCAAATGGCGGTACAGAGAACTGCCGGGCTGTACGGAGCTCCGTGAATCATCGCGTAAACTTGCACATCCAAGACACACACTGCTGGAATATCGAATGCTCACCAAAGGAATCGGCTCCCAAGCCGAGCGAAAGCATATATGCCGCGATAGCACACGATGCATGGCGTAGCGTGAGACTGAACTGAGTGTTCTAGATGTGTGTGTGTGTGAATATGGATCTGAGTGAATGTCATTGTGAACGAGTCTGATATGTGTGTGTTACCAACATGAGTGGTCTGAATGTGATGTGCTAAAACGGGGAGAGGAAACGGGTGTGGGTGATAAAATGACAATGACCTCATATGTGTGATGTGGGGAAACCTGCATCTGCAGAACTATCAACTTCCGGAGGTCTGTGCGGATTTGTCTGACGGTCGGAGCTGGACCCCATCCCCCTGCGCGATGAGCTCGCTGGGTCTGGCGCTGGAGGCGACCCCCAGGGGTGGGTCGGGCGCCGAACCAAGAAATCCACGCGGACCTTCGGATCTGTCCTTATGCCCGCGGCCTGGGACGGCCGTTCACTCCTCACTTCAGCGCTTGGCTGCGCCGCGCCACCTGCTCTTCTGCACCCCCGCCGCGGCGCCTGCAACGTCAGGCCCTGGCTCCTGTCGGCGTAGGACCCAGCCCTGGTCTGGCCCTGCGTCCCGTCGGCAGCCTCGCCGCCTCGGCCGCGGCCCTCAAACGCCGCCCTCCACTCCCTCGGTCTCCTCCCTCCTTCCTCCTCACTTATTCCCTCCATGCCCTCCCTCCCTCCCTCACTCTCTTCCCTCTTGGGGCGACGGAGAAGATATTATGTACCCGCAGGTCCTCCAGCACCAGCCATACCACGAGACCCACCAACAAACGTTCCCGCCCATCCTTCCATTCCCCCTCTCCTCCGTCCTTCCTGTCCGCCTCCCCCCTCCCTCCTTCCCCTCCCTCCCTCCCCTCTCCTTCCTGCCGCGATCCGTGAACCTCCTGCTCGCAGCTTGCCTTTTTCTGGTGGCATTACAGAGTGCGTCCCCCCTCCTCCGTCCTAATACTGTTCATCCCTACCTTTCCTCCATCTTTCAATAGCCGCCTCCTCCCGGCCTACCCTCCCCCTCGCTGCCTTTATCTCCCTCCCTCCCCCGCTGTCCTCTCATGCATCCCTCCGGGGATGCACTAACCTGCGTCTGCGCTAATCCGAATCCGCCAGGGCCATTGTTTTGTCAGTTCACGCTGACCTTGCTGGCGTTTGTTGACAAGGTGGTCCGCCCACCAGGGCAGAGCAGTGCAGAAGGCCCTCCCGAGCCAGGTGCCTCGAGCCCAGGGGCCCCATCCCCCAGACACGATCGCACACAAGTTCGCATATTACGAGGGGCCCCGAAAAAAAGTCGCACCCGTCGCTCAAGCCTCCAAGCCTCAGCAGCAGGGCGATGCCTGCGCGCCGCGGCTCGCATCCGAGCGTGTATCTGCTGAGACACACTGCCCGACGACAGCTGGTGGCGGCGACAGTTGTGAGCAAACATAAACGCATCCAGCATTGCAGCAGTGAAAAGCAGCACCGTGTGAGGTCGTTCAGCGGTCGGGAGCAAAGAGAAAAGCCACGGTGGAGATTCAGAGAAGGGAGGCATCAGTTCTCCAAGCCAATGTTCACATATCCAGTAGGAACGTGAGCAACGCGAGCAATGAGCAACCTCGTCTAGATCGGAGAAGGAGGGGTCGTGGGTATCGGAGCAGCAACCGAATTGACAGCCGTGAGACTGGAAGTAAAATCTGGCAGACGCGCTCAAACCTCTGGATGGCACTCGCCAGAAAAATCAGGCCAAGGTATGGCCCCGTCTTCCGAATCACAAGCTCGACAGCTTTCGAAACCTGCTCCGCGGCATCTTCTGGAACCTCAACCATGCGCCTCCTCATCCGAATCATCAGGCCGATCTTGGCATCATGGGAGAAATCAGGCGAGGCAGTCAGCGCACGGTAGACGGCGGCCTAGAAGAGCTTCCCCTCCTCAGGGATGCCCCTGGAGACGCCACCAGCATACCTCGAACACCTCGACCTGTAGCCAAAACTGCAGGGGCGAAACCCGCACTGGCCCAGCCAGGCGCAGTGCGAACAACACAGGCGCCGTCACTCTGAAACACCCTTTTTCCAAATCTTCTCAGATCCCCAGAAACTCCGAACACCGCGAAACCAGACTGAACTTCGTAGCCCAAGACACAGCTTCCAGGTTTTCATACTTACCAGGAGCCCCCAGGGAAGTAATATTCGTCAACATCTCATAGTCCCACCAGCCCTTTGGGCGTGAGTGGTTTAGAGAGCTCTCTCTGTCCTCAACCCCCCTTCTTCCCCTTCGGGGAGGGGTTTACCCCTCCCCCTACCCCCTCCCCCTGGACCTGGAGAGGGAGTCCCGAGTGGTGTCAGGGGGGTCTTTTTCGACTCCCGGGAGGGCCAAAAAACTACGACCCTCACGAGGATTCTGGCCCCGAGGGGGGGGGGGGGGCAGTTTGGCGCCTCAGACCGTCTTTGAAGCAAAAAACATTGATTTTACTACGGTTGTGGCCCCATCTGGGCCTTCTGAGGGGGCAGCGCTCCTCGTCCTTCATAGCAAAAGCATTGGTTTTACAAAGGTTTTGGGCTCAGTTTGTCCTTCTCAGGGGGCAGCGCTCATGCGCTTCTGAGGAGGTCGCAAGAGGCCCCAAGATGGCCCCAAGAGGCCCCCAGGAGGCTCCCAAGAGGCCTCCAAGAGGCCCCCAAGAGGCCCCAAGGGCCCCCAAGAGACCCCCAAGAGGCCCCCAAGAGGCCCCCAAAGAGGCCCCCAAGAGGCCCCCAAGAGGCCCCCAAGAGGCCCCCAAGAGGCCCCAAGAGGCTCCAAGAGGCCCCCAAGAGGCCCCACGAGGAGCCCGAACGACTCACACCAGGACGAGGGGCCCGAACGACTCACACCACGAAGAGCCCGAACGACTCACACCACAAGGAGGGGCCCGAACGACTCACACCAGGACGAGGCGCCCGAACGACTCACACCACGAGGAGCCCGAACGACTCACACCACGACGCGGGCCCCGAACGACTCACACCACGAGGAGCCCGAACGAGTCACACCAGGAGGAAGGGGGAACAACTCACACCACGAGAAGCCCGAACGACTCACACCAGGACGAAGAGCCCGAACGACTCACACCACGAAGAGCCCGAACGACTCACACCAGGAAGAAGGGCCCGAACGACTCACACCAGGACGAGAAACCCCAAACGACTCAAATCACGAGGAGCGCTGTCTCTCCCTCCTCCTCCGCTTCGCCCTTTTCCCGCCCCCCCCCCCCCCCCCCACAAGGAGGATGTACAAGGAGGCGGGGGGAAGGAGGAACAGGGGAGATATGCGGGGCAAAGCGGACACACGCCTGAAAAAAACACTACTGTCGGCATGCTTCGCAAGAGCTGCTGCTGCGAGATGGGCTGGCGGGGATACGCGAAGCGTAAAGAATTAGAACTAAAACGCGGGCCAACAACCAGAAGTTGCAGAGCATTCTTATACGCCGCACACTCACATCACGCGAGAGAGGGGCGAACTGCATGACGAAGGACAAAATCCTGAGGCAGAGGGTGTGGGACGTCGGGGGATTCTTAGCGAAAGCGAGGCAAGCCTGGCGCACCTCTCCCACGCGGGGGGCAAACTAGACAACCCGCTTCCGCCAATAGCATTCGCGAGCAGTGCAACCGATCACCATTCCAAGGTACCTACACGAGAGGACGACATGAATATGCATCAGCTCAGGGAGGTGATCATAGATATATTGCTCCAGACGAGCTTGAAATACAGCGGCGTGAACGAGCGCCATACGCGCGTGGATATTCAAAGACTGGCCAACAGCGGCCTCGACAGACAGAATCACTTTAAACAAGTGGCCGAGATGGGCAATGGCATCGCGAATACCACGCGCACAGTCATCAGCGCCCTCAAGCTCGAGGCGCAGACAACCCCAGCAGCACTTTCTGATGCGCATCTGGAGCGGAGCAGTTCCCAAACAGAAAAGAAGCATAGATGCGCCCCCCCCCCCCCCCCCCCCCCCCCCGGCGAACTCCTCTAGCAGCGTCAATCGCAGCATAGACCTTGCCCCTTATAAAGACTAAATCAATGTTATCAGAATAGTACACGCGGAAAAAAAATGAACCTCGGGACCCCCATCGCGGCCAAGACCGCCAGGAACCAATCAATCGAGATCGATGGGGAAGGCGGCAGAGTAGTCCGCCAGGACCAGCGAGCTATCTTCCACGTCTAAGAAATACCCCGAGAGCGCCTAAGACCCAGCCCGCACAACATGCGCAGCCATGCTGCGGCCAGACACACAAGCTTGCGAAAGCGAGACCACATGCTGGGCAGCCTCGTTCAACGGACGGCCCATGCACGAACTCAAAAGCTTGGCGTCTGTGTTCGCCATGGGAAGTGGACGCGCGTTTGCAGGCGCCCTGAAGACTTCCTCTCGAGCCCCCCTTCGGCAGGGAAGCCGCCCGAACCTCCAACATGCCCCGAAGATGAGATTCAATCTGCCCAGATACCAGGTCCCGGTAAAAACCGAAAAGCACACGAGGGGCATCTGGAAGACGCCAACAATAAAAAAGGAACCCAATCAGGCCCAGGCACGCAACGCTTGCGAGTCTTAAAAATGTCCCCGAAGAGAGTCTCATAGTCCACTTCTCAAGACACCTTCGCCCCGATGGGCACCTGTCTGATAAAAGACAGTAAATCAGGCACCTAGAGGGGCCCTCTTGCACCTCGCACAAAACATCCCCCCAGTGGAGCCTTAGGGCCTCGGCGGAGGCCTCGGGCGCAGGGCAAGGGCCGCCGCGTTCGTCAACCACTCCTTGAAGCCATGTGCGACGACGGAATTGCTGCCAAAAACTTCGACGACGGGAAATATGTTTCTCTTCCTTCTGCCGCTGGAAATCATCCGGAGGGAGATTGCCCAACTCCATCGTCTCCGCTTCAAGAACCCCCATGCACAGTTCGCGAACATGCTGGCAGAGAGGGAACGGATCAGCACATTCAAGAGAAGCGTCATCAATGTTTTCAGACAGCTTAGGGTAACGGACAAGGGCATCATCGATCAGTTCAACGTTCTGTAGCAGAAAGCCAGGGAGAGCTGCCATAGACCAACGATGACGCTCCTCATGCGCGCTGGCAATCCTCAATGTGATTCGTCGGCGCGAACGCGTCGCCGCAGAATGCACGCGAGATTTGGCCCCGGCCAATCGCGCAGCACTCTCTTTTCAGCAGCAGGAGGCGCAAGCAGGAGCCCATCCAGCTCACCAGCAAACTCGGGGGAGTTGGCTAGCCATAGCGGCACATTCTTGCACTCCGACTGGTCGAGGGTGCACCTCGAGATATTCGACGCGACGGGGACGCGGTCCGACGGTACATCGATTTTGAGACGGCCTATCGTAGATGTTGCAATAGTCAGATCAGCAAGAATCGCGCCAGGCAGCGAGCAGAAATACGATCCAACCGCGCAGCGCGCTCAATCACGGCATCTACGATAGCCCTACGTGTGTCCATATCTCGATAGAACTCGATGAGACCGGGCAGGATGTCGTTGAAAGCCCGAGCGCGCCTACGGCACCCTGGCTTCCTGAGCCCATCACATGCTGCATGACGCCCCTCACCCTCGAGTGTATAATTCCAATCGCCAAGAAAGATAGTTAAATGTTCAGCAGGCATCGAGACCCCACTGCGGAGAACGCGAAGCACAGTTAGGTAAATGTTGATGTTATCGTACGTGTTAAGCATGCGGACGTTAACAATATTTCACTGGCCGTGAAGACCCGTCATCTCAGTCAAGAGCACCCGGCCATCAATCAGCAGCCGATGTTCAATCCTTGAAAAGTTGCGCGCAAATGTATTGCTGACTGCGGTGGTCAGACCACCAGTGCCAGCACTATCAGGGAAGAACGTGTAGCCAGGGGGATGAGAAGGGAGCTGTGTAGCGAGATGGCCAATATCACCTGGGTGACCGTGGGTTTCCTGGGTAGCAACAACATCCTGGGATATACCAGGACGCCCGAACATACACATCTTCTTCTGAGCACGACCCTGACGCAGAGAGCGCATGGACATGATCATACCACGAGCATTCCAAGAACAGACAGAGAACGGAGAGGATGGGGCAACATTGGAAAAGCAAGCTCACGGCCCGACAACTCGCACGGTGCTGCATGACTTGGTGGAGGAGAGAGACCGACGGCAACAGGTCAGAAAGAAGCGGCGGCGCTGCTGGCTCAGCATGCACAGCTGGATCGCGCGCATCCTCACAGATGCCGCCCAAAACATTCAGCTGGCACTGCGCCTCTGAAAAGCTCGCCGCGGGTATCCGCCGCACCTCATCCTACAGGTACGGCTAATTCGCTACTGAATTTTCATTGATATAACTCCTCCCAGTTCGGTGCAGTCACGAACTGGCCACCCTCCGTCTTCAGCGTAAATAAGGTCCAAGAGTCCACGTCGGTTGATACTCGAAAACGGGCTGGGTCAGATCCAGAACAACCCATGCGAAACGAACCGTCCCAGAAGCATTTGCTCGTCAGCTTTACCTGCATTGACTCCCACAAACAGGAAAACGCGTTCTTCCTCATGCGCGCAGGCAGAGGAATGTCACCCCGAACTCGAATCGGAAACTTCTTGGCACGATCACGATAGTCATTCCACATCGAAGGTGTTGTGAATGCCCCCAGTTTAAATCGAGCGGCCGCCTCCTCGGACTTGAAAAATCACTGAATACGAACGGCTCGCACGTTGGAGCGAGGGTTCTACGCCTGCAACCATATCCTGCGGCACCTGCGTCTTGTACCACCCCAATGCTCTTTACGGTACTGCGAGAATACTTCACGAGGCCAACCACCAATCCATATTCGGCAAGGGTTGTGCTGGTCCTTCTCATTGTGCTGCAGCTTGTCCGTGTACATCTCGGGCGACGGGTGAATCGCTGGACGCTCGCGGGAGCTGCTATTGCCCGTACTCGCAGCGGCCGACGGCGTACGTGAAATCGTCTCGAGCTGCACCTGAACGCTCTGCAACTTAGCCTCCATCTTCTCCTCGATCGCAGCCAGTGATGATGGCGTACCTTCTTTACAGTCATGCCAGCCACTGCCATCGTCGACCATGATCGGCGAACCCGTTACCTGTTGGAAACGCTCCTCCCAGCTGGCCGATAAAGTGATGATTAAACTTTGCATCTCCTGAACTGCTGTCACTTGTTGGGCCTGCAGGCCCCGCATCTGTACCTCCAACGCGTCCGTGCGAGCGCCGGCGGCTCCAATCGCCGTGGGCAACTCGGCTTTCATCGAGCCAATCGCAGCCAGCACCTCAGCAGAGCCCGACATCACGGCCGATGGGGCGACTGGAGTGATCCGCGAAATTGTTCCTACACTTGAACACCGCGTGCTTTGGTGCACGGCTGGAGAAGATTGCGGGGCCTAACCTCGGGACGCTCGGGCCAACCCCTTGGCAGTGTCCAAGCTCGAAGCGCCGGGGGAGCGTTTCGAACTTGAGCCAAAATGGTTACGGAGAGTCCGCAAGGGCCACTGGCGCTCAACAATTCACACGCACAGACACAACCTGCTCACTGCTCCCTTACAGTAGCCCCTCCACTTCGCATGAAATCGGTTAACTGGTTATGTGCGCTATCATCTGTCTGAGACATGGAGTCGGCATGCTTGTGGCATCCACGTGTGTGAAACAACCACCTGCATGGCCAGGACGCCACGAAACTTTGCTGTTGTGTGCCTTGTATACGCTTGCGAACGAATCACCAATGATACTGACCTGTCGATGCTGTGCGCCTCTCACCCCGCGTGTTCAAGATGTCTAACCCCGCTTCAAATACCGACGTACACGCATGATCACAGAGCGACGGATCAAATCTCGATCCGTATGCGAATGCCCGTCGCCTAATCAACTGTCGACCACAGCACGCCGAATTCCGAGACACCATGACACGTTCGATTGGTTATGAATGCTCTCGAAATGTCTCGCCAGGCATCAGCGAGGGAAGTTAGACCATTTTCATTCAAACAGCTAACGCAAAGGACCAAACACACACACGCACATACTATATGTGTTCGAAAAACACGAACAAGCATCACATGCAAGTTCGCGTCAATGTAAAAGTCACGTTGCACGAGATCGTCGCCTTCTTGGACCATGTACTTCGATCGTTATCGCCCACGTAGGTTTTCAAGCAACCTGTTTGGCGAATCTCACTGGACGATACGCTCTGCTTGTGTCGGTCCCAAAGTCCAGAAGAAAACGTCTGTCAAAATCAATGCTGGCGAATGTGGGATTTACACTGCCCTGCCATAGATATCACGTCGAAAATATGTAGCGTCCCACCATTCGGCGTGCATGTTGAAACCATGACGAGAACGATCAAACATACAATTTACCATCACTCAGATGAAGCCTCGGGGGCTATGCCGCTATGCCAACCAAAACGGCTCGAGTCCCCTCCTCCTCCGACGAGCGCCGGCGGCGACGGTGGTGGCGGCGACGACGACAACGACCACGACGAAAACGACGAGGACAGCCGCGACGACGATGACGACGACGATGACGACGACGACGATGACGGCCGCGACGGTGAAGAGGACGACAACGGCAGCGGCGACGAGGGCGAGGACACGAGCGACGATGACGGCGACGAGGGCGAGGACACGAGCGACGACGACGACGACGACGACGACGACGACGACGACGACGACGACGGCGACGCTGCGACGGCGACGACGAACGCGGCGGCGCGGCAGCACGCCGCCCCGCCTTCGCACTCGTCGGGGCCCGCGCCCGCGCCCGCGCTGGCGGGCGCGCCGCCTGGCCGGGGGCATAGCTCGCCGTCGTCGTCCGTGGCCGGCAGCAGAGTCGTCACAGCCGTCGTCCGTCGCCAGCAGTGCTGCCGACGTGGTCGCGCGTCGCCGTCGTCGCGTTCGTCTCCGTAGTTCTCGCCGACGACCTGGGAAGAGATGAGGAGCCGAAGGGGGGGAGAGGGAGAGGAAGGAAAGAGAAGCAGGAAAACGAGGGGGGCCTGGGAGAAGGGCGCGGGAGGAAAGGAGGACGAGGAGGAGGACGAGAGGTAGGCCTCATTTTCTACGCCCAAAGATATGGTGTGACCTAGTACGCCCTGACTGCCTTCTGCTGATCGTCCTCTTCTCCAATTCCTCCTCCTCCTCCTCCTCCTCCTCCCTCTCCGTCTCCTCCTCATCCGTAGCCATTTTGGCTCATGCCATCGACCAGCGGATGACAGCCCTATTGCTCAAGCTCGCTATGCACCATGTCTCGCGGTATGAGAAGCGGGGAGGCCTCCGACGTGGAGGTGGCTGCGGGAGGCGCCCCAGCCGGTGGCGCCCTTTCATCATCACGTGCTTCACGGAGGTCGCGAGCTCGTGTTTCTGCTGACCGTCTCGTTCAACGACTCTCTGGCAAGGTGGACCAGCTCGCCGCGCAGGAGCAGCTGGCTGAGGAGGCGCTCACGCTCATCGTGGGGAACTCGGAGGTTGGGGCTCGGCTCAGGGCGGTAGTGCCTGCTGTCGTGGCCCTGGTCCGCGGCGAGGAGCCCCAGTGGCTCGACGTGCTCCGCCGCAACGACGCGCTGCACGCCGACGCGGAGGACATCGATTTGGAGCACGCCTCGGCCACCCAACTCCGTCGGGAGCAGCATGGGCCCAGGCTGGAGGAGAGGAGGCGCTCCCCTTCCCGCCAGGCCGCCCGTATGCGTGCTGAGGCTCCCGAGTTCGTCCCGCGCGCCCCCGCCTCCATAGTCGGGAGCAACGGCACGTGCGGCTGTGTATTGTACTCTTCCTGCCGCTGGACCGAGCTCCCGACAACATCAGCTATTGTTTTGCAGTCTCCCGCCGCCGCCTGGGGAGTATTTTCTGGCCCAGCGGCACGGGAGATCCCCGCTCCGCGTTCGGAGGCGCGGGAGGTGCGGCTGGCGGAGGTCGTCGTCGATGGCGTCGCGGACGTGGTCTGCGCCGACGCTGTCGCGTCAGGGTTCGAGGACGGCACGGAGAACGAGGCGGAGGGGCACTCGGAGGATGAGCCGTGGGACCCGTACAAGGAGCTCTGCAGGGATATGGCGGACTTCGTGGTGGGAGGCCGTCGCGCGGAGATGCGGGCATACCTCCACAATCATGTTGTGCTGATCGGTCCTTTCGACTTCGAGGAAGTGTGCTCGGAGCTGGACAACCTCGCTCGCACAGGGTAGCCGACGGGATGAGATGGAAGACCGTCTCCGAGAGCGGTTCGCGCCTGGCGAGGATTACCCCGTGGAGGAAGCGTATGAAGACCTGGTGGAGTTCGCTGTCGGCACTCCAGAGACCGCCGACAGCTTCGCAGCTGCTGCAGCACAGGCTTTCCTTTGAGTTCGTGGTGCTGGTCTACTGGTTACTCGTCTTCTCGGAGGTGGTCAGGGTTCGAGGTGCATTTTACTCGCTTCGCGACCGCTCTGTTCTCATCTCATCTCCGCCTCCTCCTCATCCTCCTCCTCCTCCTCATCATCAGCATCGTCCTCATTCCCCCTCGCAGGTGGAGGCGTGGGGAATAGCGAAGTGGAGGCGGAGGAGGAGGGGGAGAAGGAGAGAGTCCTCTCCTCGTCTCCCTCCTCCTCCTCCTCCTCCTCCTCCTCCTCCTCCTCCTCCTCCTCCTCCTCCTCACTCACACACTGCCTACTCAGCTGCCAGACCCTCCAGCTAGCCTGCACACTGCCAGCTCCTCTTGCGCCGCCTGCATCTAGGGATGGGGGGGATTCATCATGATGGGGGGAGGTGAAAATGCTTCTGGGAAAGATCTACAGTTTCCGCCACGAAGCGCAAACCTCCCCCACGCTCGGTGGAACCCCCCCCAGGCGGCCACCAGTCTCTCGTTCTGAGGTTCGGGTCGCCGACGTAGGACTGGTGGGCGCCCTGGGGGGGGGTCCTATGAGCAGTGGGAGTGGCCTCTGCGCCTTCCACCTTGGCGAGTGCGGCCCCGCCGCCGCGCTGCCAACGACCCTCCTACCCCACCACACACCATCCTTCCCGCCCTCCTCCTCCCCTCGAGGCACACGGGTATCCTCCTTCCTCCGTCCCTCCTCTCCCTCTGGCATGTCAGTTTGATCACCCCCCCTCAGGGGCGACCGCCCCTGGGGTGGGGGTGGGGGGTCGCATGCGACGCGCCCCGTGGCCAAGAAATAGAGGGAGAGGAGGAGGAGGAGGAGGAGGAGGAGGAGGAGGAGGAGGACCAGAGTAAACCTAACATGCAACAACGGTGCTGCAATACACCCACCCGTCCAAAGTCCCCGCGCCAGAAGCCCCTACAGGCCTTCTTCTTCACTGCAAGAGGCACCCACTTGAAGACAAGCGCCGAAAAAGCCTGGTTTTGAAAAGAAAATGCCGTGCCCTCTTACAGCGCGTAGTGATGAAGGCGAAAATGAAAGATCTTCTAGTTCAACGAGGTGTGCAGCGACATGTCAATGTTGAAAACAAAGAACCACCACTCTTCGGGTAAATGTTGCAAAAGCGTGCACGTACGGCCATTCATTCAAGAGACGTTTCGGACGAGATCCCCATTTTGAGCAGGGACCGCTCGAGAAAACATGCAGCGCTGTTGAGGGTGGTGCGGAGTATGGCCTTCAAGGTAAAGGACGTCTCAAGCAATAGCCCAATCCTAAAAAGGTGCCGCCCTCCATTACTGTAGTAACTGCTGTAGGCCTTTCAGACGAATGCGCGTGGAGACAAGGCGATAAGATCACTTTGACAACGCCCACCATCAATCCATAAGCACTGCAGGCGCTCGACGCGAACGCGCGCGGTGCGAAGGCAAACAGCAACCAGTTTGACAACGAACCCCCCCCATCCCTGTGATTCCTGCAAACGTAAAAGACGAATGTGCGTGGCGCCGAATCGATAAGCACACCTTGAGAAGGAGCCGCCCTCCGTCCCTGTGAGTGTTGCAACCTCGTCAAGTGAATGAGGGCGGCGCTAAGACGAGAAAACTGTGCTGAAAACGGTTTGTACTCCATCTTTCTACCTGTTGCGACTTCCAGCTGAGGAAGTCTCAGGCAAATCGCCTGGCCCGCCCTACTGACGCGTCTGGGCGTGAGGCAGGGAGGAGCCAACTGTCTATCCGGAAAAGGGGGGCGGGGTGGAGAGTGAGGCAATTCCACGAGGCATCATTCCGCTGGCTTCCGTCTGGTCAAGGGGGGGGGGACATCGAATCGGGCCGCACCGGCAGGGGAGTCGACATCGACTTGGATCGGCCGCGGCACCGCAGGGACACCCTCATGATGGGCTCGGCGAGGAGCAAGGCGGGGCGCGACCGCGGCCGCCGCCTCTCCGAAGGCGGAGCCCCCCTCTCCAAGTTGGAGGGGCCACGACGCCTGCCGCTCTCCTTGGCCCTCGTGTCGGACGAAAGGGGGGGGGGCTGTGCCGCCGGGGTGTCCACATCCACTGCCGCGGTGTCGTGCCCCAGGGCCAGGGACTCGGGGAGCGGGACTCGGGCGAGCAGATGTCAATAGCACCCAGGGCACGACTCCGACGCGGTGGACGTGGGCACGATCTGGCGGTGGTGGGGTAGCAAATGGGGGTGGGGCGAATCGGCTGCACGCAGTTGGTGCTCCTGGCGCCTCGTGGCGCCAGGAGCGGCCGTGTGTCGTGGCTCGCGCTGAACCGCGGGGCCGCAACCAGCTGCATGCAACAAATTCTGACCCACCCCCATTTCGCTAACCTCCCTTCTCGTCCGACCCGCCCCCTTCCCCAGGGTTGGCATTTCGCCGCGAGCTGGTGTTCGACGGCACTGAAGCCCGAAACTAGCCTTGAGAGACCGAACATGCATACTCTGAATCTTTTTATAATCGCCCCCCCTTGGAATGCTAGGGGGGGGGGGCCGTGGCGTCGGGGGGGGTGCGGGGGGGGGGGGGAGTTGCTCGTTGCGTGCCAGGGGGGGTTGGCCGCGCCGCGTCCGCGGAGGTGGCCAGTTGCTCGCGTGCCAGGGGGGGTTGGCCGCGTCGCGTCCGCGGAGGTGGCTGGGGGGGGTGGGATTTGCGCTCTTCCTCGCGGGAGTGCCGGGGGGGGTTGTTGCTCCGCCTCCCTGCAAGGTGCGCCGTGGTGCACAACCCAGTCGGGTCGGCCACTCGCTGTTCCACCGTGCCCCTCGCCACGCCCCCTGCTTCTCCTCCATTCGTTTCTCCTCCCTTCCCACTCTCTTTTTTTTCGCATGCCTTGCTGCATGGATGGGTCGTTTTCGTTTCGCACCCACGCTCGGTGGCACGGCGCACCCGTTCTCGTTCCGATTCTGCTCACGGCGGCGCCGCCGCCGCCGCGCCGCTGCTACTGCCTGCTGGTGCAGAGGCAGCCGCCGCTTTGGCTGCCGCCGCCTTGGCCGCCGCGGCCTCCTTGTTCGCCTTCTTGGTAGCGAGGCCCGTCTGGATTGCCACCGTTGCTGTCGTTTGGTGCTTCCTTTTTTTCGAACTGGTTCTTAGCCTTGGCCTTCAAAGCGTGGTCGCAAGTATCTTCGTGCACCCCGCCCTCCAATTTCCCACCATCTTCGATCAATGTGATCAGCGCTGCTCTGGTCGCCTGCTGCTGCGCCGTCCTGGCAGAGGTCGCCCGCCGAGCTTGTACGTGTTGCTTTGTCTTCTTTCGGGCGCCGGGGACGACAGAAGAGGGCTTATTTGTTCCATTATCCTTTTATCCCAGTCCCTCTTCTCATCGAAGGTGGCGTCCTTGCCAGGCGCGCGCTCGGCAATGTGTAAGAACTCCTCCCTCGCTTTGGTGCGTACCTCCCCCTCGCACCCCATCCGAATCGAAACCCCAGAAAACCCTCGCCCCCCATCTCCAAGACTCGTCTAAGGATCGTGCTTGGACAAGGCCCCACAGGAGCCACCGACCGAACGCCCCAAAGACCGCTTTCCTGAGGACTCGGAGGATAAACGGAGGATACCAAAAGGTGTGAAGAATTCACAGCAGCAGAACTGGCGAGCGTAGGGTAAAGAGTTCAGGGACGTCAGGAGGATCGCGACGTCATGTCGTGCACAGCTCTGTCGTCTTAGTTTCTCCTCCTCCTCTTCCTCCCCTTCCTCCTTCTTCCTGCCTCAAGCTTGGCTTACGAGGCACATGCCTTGGAAATTGTTCAGAGCGGCGTGGGAACTTTGAGTTATGGCCCAGGAATCTGACGATCTGCTTCACGTTCATCATCATCCCCCTCTTACTCCTCTCCCCATCATCGCCATCATCATAACCAGCAACATCGTCATCGTCACCATCATCGTCATCGTAACCATCATCATCAACAGCACCATTGTAATGATCATCGAGAGATTCTCGTCTTTCTTGCAAGCTCCTCGTTTTCTTCTTCCTCCTCCTCCTCACCCTCGCCCCCTACTCCTCTTCCGTTCTTACTCCTATAATTACAAGAAGGCGAGTGATATATCAGATCTAGATATATGTATAGAGAGAAAGAGACGAGAGGGAGGCGGAATGGTCGCAGGTTCCGTTGTCGTTCCTGTCGACATCTCGAGAGCCAGGGCGCCTCTTCGCGCTTCTGCTCGGCTTCCATCGTGGCCGCTGTTGCTTTCTCCTCCCGCTGCTCCTCGGTGAGCCTCTTCTTTGAGAACTTCCTTTTATAGCGTTGGGCAAGCCACGCGGGCACCTCCCCCTGCTTGATGCACAACACCTCATGGGCTTTCTCTTCATCGGCGAAGTGTAGAAAATCTTCGTCTTCTCTTGCGGGGATTTCTTCTTCAGGGATGTGTGGGTTTTCGAACGACGCAATCAGCTCGTCAATGGAACTTGGGTTGTTGTGCTTACACTTGTTGAACAAGAAAGTTGCTCTATCTTTGAAGCCCTTCTTGAAGCAATCCCTTGCTTCCCTGTGCCGGAGAGTTTCCTCAAAGCATCTGGATCGCCATCCCTCCATGTCGGTGTCCCCGCAGATTCGCTTGTCCTTCCACCATGGCTTCAAAGCTGGGTCCAACAGCGCATCGCGGGCTTTGTCGAAAGTGAGGTTGATTCCACTCCTGCCAGGTTTAAGAGTAGGTGTGACGTTGGAGGCTAAGTAGGCTTAAGGCTTACACGTGGACAGTAGGCCAAGGTGGAAGCAAGCGGTGTTTCACTGACCAGACTGATCGACTGAGTACCCCCCCACCCCTGACTCTGAAAACGCAATGTTTTTATATTGCCTTCCCACTCCATGTACTCTTTGTGTGTATTCCCGTTGGAGTAGCATGGGAGGCGGGGGGGCCTTTCCAATGCAATACTTCATTCATTCTGGAAAGGGTTGGCCTGGGCGTCTGAAGCTTGCCATTTGGCCTAGGGCCATCAAGCATACTGCAAGGTGGGATGTGGACGTGCGGAGAGGGGAGAATAGGAGAGGCCTTGGAAAGATGAGGTGAGGGACAAAGCAGAAAGCGTCGTCCTCGGGAACTCGCCGGCCATTTTCAAGTGCACTTTGTCTTCCTCCATCTGTTTCGTCGCCTTCGCCGCTCTGTAGAGCAGCTCCTGGCGAGTCAATTTCGCAACAACTCCAGGGTGTTTCGTAAGTTTGTCCGTCAAGGCGTTCGTCTCGATCACCTGTGCCCGTGCTTTGTAGTCCTGGTTCTGGCGCTTGTCCGCTGGTTGCACCATGCCCGTCAGGCTTCCCCAGATGACCACGGGAATCCGTCGACGAGAGATGCACTCTTTGATAACTTCGGGAGTCAGCTGGCCGTCCATTTCATCAAATAGGAGGCCACGACAGCCCCCCTTCTTTCCGAACACAATGGCCACGGAAGTCGTAGGATACTTCTCCTAGCCATGGAAATCCAAGGGTGTCAAACACATTGATTCATGCTTGGATACATATATACATGCATACATACATACATATATACATACATACATACATCCATGCATGCATGCATACATACATGCATGCATGCATGCATGCATGCATGCATGCATCCATCCATCCATCCATACATGCATACATACATGCATGCATCCATACATGCATACATACATGCATGCATGCATGCATGCATGCATGCATACATGCATGCATGCATACATATATGCATACATCATACATACATACATACATACATACATACATACACATACATACATACATACATACATACATACATACATACATACATACATACACATACACACATACATACATACATACATACATACATACATACATACATACATGCATACATGCATACATGCATACATGCATACATACATACATACATACATACATACATACATACATACATAAATACATGCATGCATGCATGCATACATACATACATACATACATAACATACATTCATCCATACATACATACGTGCATTCAAACCTACATACATGCATACTGCACATGCCCCGCCGAGTGTACCAGGTCTGTAGGAAACGCACAAGCTTCATGCATAACATGTTCGTTCGCCACAGCATAACTCTCAGGACACGCGACAACATCATGCATGCTACTTTCACTGCGTGTGAACTGCAGACAACATATGCCATAGCATCACCGCTAGGCAGAGCGCGTCAAAAGTCCATGCATGAAGCGCAAAAACGTCATGCTAAAGCCCTCTTGGGGTTCTCTGGCAACTCTCTTGGGCCCATCTTGACGCCCTCTGGAAGCCCCTTCGATTTTTTGAAGCTTCCATGGAGCCCTCGACCTTTTCGAGGGCGGCCTGCCAGGGCTCCGCGAATGCCCCTAGAGGGCCTCCGTAACAGCCCGAACAGCATCATACGAAAACTCTTGGTAGAATGCAGTTGTTGACTGTTTCGAAGGCCGTCTAGGGCCCTAATTAGGGCCCAACACAGGGATCGGGGTGGGAGGTGCAACGTGCGCTCACATGCGCAAATCACTCCCATGGGGGCTGGTTGAACCCACGTTCCTTGATCATATCCAGCGTTGTCTTCGCATCGTACGAGCCGCTTTCGGAGAACTGGGCGATGATGTTTGCTGGGAGTCTCTTCAGGTCAATGTCTTTCAATCTCGTGGGCTCCTTGGCTTTCAGGCACAAGTGAGGTTTAAACACCTTGCCGTCACTGCTGCAAAATAAGACGGTCGTGTGACGGTCGTGATCCCCAGTGCTGTCCTCCTTGGGCCCCACCACGTCGGTCCCCTCGTGGAAGCAGCTGCCACGCTCGAGTCACGACGCACGCGATACGAAGCGCGCACGGACACCACAAGCAGCACAGTTGAGGGCACAGATGAGCACACAGCACGCACCATGCGACACACGCGAGCGGCACGCACGGACGCGAGCAAGCTCGCACACACACAAGCACACACACAAACACATACACATACACACACAAACACATACACACACACAACACACACACACAAACACACACACACACACACACACACACACACACACACACACACACACACACACACACACACACACAAAACACACACACGCAAACACACACGCACACGCGCGAGAGCATGCGATCAGACGCACTGCCACTCGCCAACACTCAGGTTTCGAGAAAATAGTGAAAGCCACGACCTTTGGAGCAAGCATCTTGCCTGTGCTCAGCCTCCGGGTGGTCGGAGCGTGGTCGAACGCGTCCCAGCGCACCTCTCCTGGGTAGAAAAATGCGGCCAGGCGAATGCAGTTGCGCCACAGCATTCCCAGCCTTCGGCGGCATTCCTCATACGAGAGCGTGTACGTCTGATTTTTACTGCGATGGGATACTTCGAATCGATTGCGCCAGTCCCTCAACCACTCACCGAGCCATTGCCCCCGCCGATCTTTAGGAAGCGCATCGGTTCCACCTGCGGCAGCGCAGTTCGCGAACAGGGTCTCCGCTTTGCCTCGGAGGAGTGCGGGCGTCACTCTGCCTGGTTTGGGGGCCAGAGAGTTTAGGGAACGATTTTTGGAGAATGCAGGGGAATATGTCAAGGGGGGATGGTTGTAGGGAGGAGGCCTTGAAGCTCGAAGTACGCTTTGATGAAATAATTGTACAACGCCTGCCCGATCTCCGCAAACTTGATGTGTCGTCCAGCTCCGCTGAGCCTGGTGCGGACGCTGGATTGTACAGGAACCCCGCTTAAAGATCCACCCTCGTATGCCTCCTGCGCTCGGCGCACGACGTCCATGCGTGCGTTCCTCACTTGTTTGGCCTTGTCGTAGAATAACTGCTGCATCTGGGTGTACTTGTGGTACTGGATGCCGTTCACTTGTGGGGTCAATGGCTTCCCATATCTTCTTCTCCGCTTCCTTCCTGGCCCAAGCAACGGTTACTAAGGTGAGGGCGTTGTCAAACACGTGAGACAAACTTCCGATCTCGCCGCTGCCATTGTGGTATGCCCCCTCCATCGTGGCCGATGCGTCACGCTTGGACCCTCCTCCAGAAGATGAGGTGGTGCGGACGCTCATGGACGCAGAGACGATGTTGACAAAGGACCACGAAGAGAGCCACCTCCACGTGGGCGTGGTGGGCGGGAGCGTTTCGAGCTCCCCGCGAACGGCTCTAGTTCCAGGACGTGTTTTTCTTCTACTCCTACTTCTCGTAGTGTGGTTTACCCACTCCGACGACAGGAGTTTCATCTTCGACCTGACGTGTGAGCTCCTTCTTGGACTACTCACGGCACGAGTCATCAATACACATCTGGGGATTGCAGTTTCACACAATCTTGGGGTAGTTCTGAATGTTTCACTTCCGCATTCCTGTCCGATGGGGGTCATCGTGCTGGTGTGCGTAATTGAGCTTGCATGCATCATCTTCGACAGGGGCGTAGACGCAGGGCAGCCGGAGGAGGACGGGTCTAACCTCACCGGCTTCTACGACCGCATCCTTGAGAAGAAAGTGCGCCGTCGCTGTATGCGTGTCTATCGGGTCTTGAAGATCGCCAAGCACGACGGCACCTACAAATACCTGTTGGCTGCGTTGGCGGTGCGCCGCGGAAGGTTCAGGCAGAGGATCCTGAGCTCGAAGCGGTGTTCGCCGTGTAAACCTGACGCGTGCCTGACCGACCCTGCTGCCCCGCTGGTTGATGGTGGTGCTGGGCAGGTTCCCGTACATCATGACGCAGGGGATCGCGAAGTGCCTCAACTGGCTGCTGGAGATTCTGGCCCTCCGGACGTGGCGCACCAGGAGGAGATCCAGAGGAAGCAGCAGAACATCCAGAGGCAGAGGGAGATCCAGAGGCAGAGGGAACATCCAGAGGAGGCAGCGGAGGCCTGGAAGCAGAGGAAGGTACAGAGAAGGCAGAGGAGGCAGAGGAGGCAGAGGAAGCAGCAGGAGGAGCAGACGCCTGGCGGCACCGCGTGTGAGGAGGAGCAGACGCCGACGCTGCCCAGCCAGACCCTTCTGGACGTGCCCCGCGGCGGCGTGTGGGTCTCCAGGCGGAAGGGTGAGGCAGCTGCTGGGGGGAAGCGTACCAAGGCAAGGAAGAAGGCCGAGAACGGGAAGCTCGAGGCCATCACGCTTGCCTTCAGGAACCTGGAGGCCCTCATCAAGACGCTGGTCACTGAGGCCAGTGGCCCATCGAGGAAAGCACAGAAGAGGGCTGCGGCCGCCGCCAAGCCCAACGCCCGAGCCAAGGCCAAGCCATCGGCCAAGGCCAAGGCCGCTGCCAAGTCACAGCCGGCGTCCGCCCAGGAGCCTGCTGGGGCGGAGCCTCGCCCTGCGGCTACGCAGGCTGCCGCACCACCATGGCGGGTGGACACTACGAAGTGGAAGCATGGAGAGAAGCTGGCGAAGTTCCTGACTTCTCCCCAGGTTCGGGAGGCCCTGGAGAAGGGTACCGCGCCTGACGGCCAGGTCGTGGTCCTCGCGGAGACGGAAGCGGAGACGGTCATGGGGCTAGTGGAGGCGCACGGTCTCAGAGAGTGCGACCTCACGCTGATCCTGAAGGATTCCGTCCGGTCTAAGGACGGGGCCGACGACGACACCCAGTGGCAGAAGGTCAGCGTGCTGATCAATGGCAAGCCGGGTCTGCGAGACCTGAAGGTGTTGAAGGCAGATGGCTCGCCCGCGGCTCGTACCGCGGCCGCAAAGTCACAGACTGGCCCAGCCAAGGCGGTCTCGACGGACGCCCTGTCCAGCGTGCGGGTGTGCATCCACAGGGACCTCCTGGACACCCCCCAGTGGGGACAGGCACGGGCAAAGCCGAAAGCATGGGTCTGCGAGGGCCTGGAGGACGACATGAAGAAGCGCTTGGTTGCCGTGGAGAACTTCACGGAAATCTTGAACGACAAGGGGATGGTGATCAAGATCACTGGCTACCTGAAGTTCCAAGGCGAGACGAAGCTGGTCATCGACAAGCTGACGGGCCGCAAGGGCACCTTCTGGGAGCAGCTGCGGCGGGAGCGGACGGAGGCTGATCAGCCCGTGCGCTGGATCACGCGCCTGCGCGGGGAGTCGGAGCTGAACTACTACGCTCGGGCTCTGGAGCAGGAGGAAGCGGAGGCTACGGCCAAGGGCCTGGCCAGGCGGAAAGGGGAAGGGTCCTTCCTGGGGCTGAGGGCCCTTGAGCCCAGCACGACCCGCATTCCGACCTGGCGGATCAGCAACGTGAGCAGGTACTGGAGCGCAGAGGATGTCACTGGCTACCTGCTACAGTGTGGCTGGACAGAGGCCTCCATCGTGGCCGCACCACGGGGCCGCTAGGGATGGCTTGTCAAAGGGCTCCCAAGCGAGCAGTACAGAGCCGCCGACGCCTGGACCATCGCCGTCGGCGAAGGGGGCAGCGTGATCGAGGTACGACGCTTCGTGCGGGGTGACCCGAAGACGGCCTCGACGACAACCAGACCTGCAGCGAACACAGCCTGGGCGTGGCAGCACAAGCCCAAGCCCACGGAGGACGAGGAGGACGCAGAGACTCAGAGGCAGGCTGCAGAGGCAGCAGCAAAGGCCCAGGAGGAGGAGGAGAGGGCAGCGAAGAAGGCAGCAGCAGAGGAGGCGAAGAACGCGAGGAGAGCGGCAGAGGACAAGGACGACGCGAAGTTAGACCCAGCTGAGAGGCAGCAGAGGCAGGAGGAGCGGAGGCAGAGGAGAAAGGAGGAGGACCGGGCAGCAGCACGGAGGGGTTCCCGGTCCCCCAGGCGAGAGGACAAACCGAGGGTGGAGGTGAAGGTCGAGTTCCGGACCGCCCGTAGCGACTTGAGCGACGGCACCTTCGAGATCCTCGACCCAGGTTCGAACGGTGGCGACTGCGGATACCGGGCCATGGGCCTGGCGTGGGTCCTACGCGGCGGCCGCCCTGGCACACAGCGCGCGGACGTCCTGACCAAGGAGCGCCTCGCCGCCATCGGCAAGACGATGCGGAGCTACATTGCCCAGCAGATCAAGGACAACTCGAAGGACTACGAGCCCTTCTTTTTCCCGGAGGCCCTGAAGGACAGGGTCATCGAGGACGGCCCTATTCCGAGGTCCTGGCCGGCGTACTTGGCGGCTATCAAGGACCGGGAGAAGCGCTGGATCGACGCCATCGGCCTCCAGGGCGGCGTGGATTACTTGGAACGGAACCTGATTGTGCTCGCGTGGGATGCCAAGGCGCCCGCAGGCCGCAGCAGGTGGACGAAGATCTCACACGTGTACCCGAAGGACCCGGAGGCGGCGCGCAAGGCGGACCAGCAGCCGACGATCCACATCGCGTACAAGCAGGGGCACTTCATGACGGCCATCCCTCGAGTGGCCCAGGGAGGGCCGGAACTGGCCAAGAAGAGGCAATCCGTCGCTCAGATTGTCAAGGCGGCCTGGAAGATGCCCCGTGGAGCGGGGAGGTTCGACGACTTCCTCGTGGACATGGGCCTGGACGCCGCGCCTGCGACGACGTCTGGGTCAGCCGCGGCATCAGGAGAGGAAGAGGCGAGGAGGAGCAATGAGGCAGCAGCTGAGGAGGAGGCTCAGAGGAGGAGAGGCGTGGACCCCCCAGGATCCACTCTCGACTCGGACATGTTCGGCAACTCTGCACCGTCATCTGGGTCCACGGCGGCATCCGCTGTGGAGGAGGAGGCGGGGAGGTCCAGACGGGCCGCAGCAGGGGATGAGAAGGTAGAGGAGGAGGAGGAGGAAGAGGCAGAGGTAAGGAGCAACGCGGGCCACTCCGGCGACCTGCGCTGGCAGCCCCCCTCCGGCGAGGCGCCGCAGGAGCAGGCCGAGGAGATGCAGGCATCAGCCGAGGAGGAGGAGGCTGAGGAGACTGAGGAGGCAGATGTGAGGAGGTGCAGCGCTGCTGGCACAGTTTCTGCGTCCGCCAGGAAGAGGAGGAGGAGGAGGAGGGGCAGTCGCCCGGCTCACGCGCCAGCGCTGGCGTCGAGCTCCGCGGAGGTGCGGCCCTCAATCCAGTGCCCTCCGGCAGGGGAGGTGCAGCCAGAGGAGGAGAACTCAATTGAGGGTGAGAAGGTAGAGGAGGAGGAGGAGGAGGCAGAGGTAAGGAGCAATGCAGGCCACTCCGGCGACCTGCACTGGCAGCTTCCCCCCGGCGCGGCGCCACAGGAGGAGGCCGAGGAAATGCAGGCATCAGCCGAGGAGGAGGAGGCTGAGGAGACTGAGGAGGCAGATGTGAGGAGGTGCAGCGCTGCTGGCACAGGCTCTGCGTCTGCCAGGAAGAGGAGGAGGAGGAGGAGGGGCAGTCGCCTGGCTCACGTGCCAGCGCTGGCGACGAGCTCCGCGGAAGTGCAGCCCTCAACCCAGTGCCCTCCAGCAGGAGAGGTGCAGCCAGAGGAGGAGGAGGAGGAGGAGAGGAACAGCATGTGTTCACTCCTGCCGCCGCCGCGGCCGACTGGACAGGTGCCGGACGGCAGGGCGGCTTCAGTGTGTTCCCTGCTCCCGCCGATCGGGTCGCGATCTGCTGGCCCCGCGTCCACGGCGGGCACGGCTCCCGTGACGCACCGGCGGCTACGCGGCAAGCAGGCCGACTTCATGGTCAGGACGGCGTTCATCAGGATCCACTCCGTTGGAACGGCTGGTACGGCGATCCCGCCGCGCCGGCGTTTGAAGGGCAAGCGGGCCGTTTTTTCTGCCGGACCTGGGCAGAAAGTGGCGGAGAGATTCAGCTGGGTCTGCAAGCTCTGTGACAAGCAGTACGTTCGGACCGACCCCAGGAAGATCCAGTCCATCAAGGCGAGCCACCTGTACATGAAGCACCGCGGGGATCCCAGGGTGAAGGAGATCCCGACGCTGTACATTGCCAGACAGAACGTTCTCGATCCCACAGTCTTCTCTGACACGGACGCCCACCTGGCCACAGGCATCCCCATGGAGGTTCGCACGTGGTCGTGTCCGATGCCTGGGTGTGATGTCGCTACCGCCGCCCCGCTGGTGACCCAGCCGGTGCGCACGCGGCTCCTGCAGCACCATTGGTCGAAGGCACACAAGGACGAGCTGGAATACGAGAGTTTTTCGAACAAGAGCATTGGTTTCAATCATCCTGCCACTTCTAAGGCCCAGACCCTTAGCAGGATGGAGGCCATGTGGAAAGAGCGGACTGTGTCCACATGGCATGACAGACAGATCAACGGCCACCACTTCAAGGTCGTGGAGCTCGGATCGGCGATCTGGGGCAAGGAGCAGAACAAGTCCCCCGCGGGCCGGACGCACCTGAACGGAGCGCCGTCGCGGCAACGTACGTGCATCCATTGCTTCGGCGTGTGGCCGATGTGCGTGAACGGGGAGAAGGTCGCGGAGTTCCGGTGCAAGGGTCTGGCCGACGGGGGCCTCTTCTGGCGCACCGAGACCCACCTCTGGAAGTGGCACCACACCACTGAGGCAGACAGGGCCGCCCTCAAGGAGCTTTGGGACCAGGGTCGCACGCCCATGTCTCCGCAGCAATGGGAGGCGCTGTCCAAGGCGGCGGACCTGGTCGCACAGACGAGGGCTGCGACGGAGGAGCAGCAGATCCAAGACCTGGTGAAGCGGACCGTCGAGACCGTCAACGGCCTCAGCGGAGGCGCTTTCACTAAGAAGGCGGTTGCGCAGCAGATCAGACGGTGGGTCGCTGCCCGGTGCTGAGGCGGAGGCGGCCGCCGCGCCGCACGAGGCAGGCGAGCTCACTCTCGCCACCGCGAATGTCAGTTCATGGCATGAACACAGCCGCGCCCTGCTCAACGCCGTCGTGCAGCACCAGTGCGATGTTGTCATGCTTCAGGAGTGTCGTCTGACACAGATGCAGTTGATCACTCAGCAGTCTACGCTGCGCCAGTCCAGATTTACCCTGCACAAAGGCACTTTGGCAGAGGAGGCCGGTACGCGGCTACACCCGGCCGCGAGAGAATGCGTCGGGGGCCTCTGCTTCCTGGTGCACAACGACTGTCAGTTCCGTCTGATCGACTCTACACGCATGGCCGGCGGAGAGGCGGCCATTGGCGTCGTAACGGCAGGTTCCTCGACCTTCATCGTGGGCAACATACACCGACGTTCGGCATCCTCTGACGCAGAGAAGCTGGCGCTGGAAGAATGGATTGAACAGACTTTGGCAGCCTGGCCCTCCGAGCACACCGCCTTCGTGGCCGGCGACTTCAACGAGGTCCCCCACAAGCTGGACATGGAGGGGATGTGCGGCGGCAGCTTTCGGGCGGTGGCCAGTGCTCGGCCGACTCGGCGCCAGGGGAGGCGTGTCATAGATTATTTCTTGGCGCGGGCTCAGGAGGGTATTTCTTTGTGTGCACGAACCTCTGACGTGCCGATCGCAGACCACTACTTAGTGTACATGAGCATTCCTGCTGGTGCGCACGCTCACGAGCGAGGGAAGCAATGGGAGAAGCCGAGGTCGTACCGGGCCCCTGACGAGGACCAGGCCCGGGAGGAGTGGACAGCGCGGGTCGCCGACTCTTGGCGCACTGACACAGACGCAGCCTTTGCAACGACAGAAGAATGGTGGGCGTCGTGGACGCGCCGGGCTGAGGGTGCCCTTCGGAGCGCTTCGGACACGCCGTCCTCCAAAGGATGGAAGCACCAATCCAAGATCAGAGAGCGTTCGAAGCCGTCGGACATCCTGCCGGACCACCTGCAGCTCTCGCCCGAGGAGGACATGCTTCGCCGGTACGTGGCCTTGGATGAGGAAGCCGGGCGCCAGACGTGGGCGGCGCGGCAGAGTTTCCAGAAGGAGGAGGCCATCTTGCGCCGGCGGCTCGGGCTTCCTGCTGGCGCCGGGCTTCGTGCGCGCCAGAAGACCGCATCCAAGCGCCTGCACGACATGCACCTGCGGGAGAAGCAGGAGCGGCTGGCCGCATGGCGCCGGAAGCTGAACGACATGAAGGGCTACGTGTACCGATGGGTCAGGGGCGCCGCGCACTCGGCCCCGTCGTGCTCCTTCGTCGTGCCCGCCCGGGCGCCAGAGGAGGCAGAGGCAGCTGAGGAGGAGGACGCATCAGACAAGGAGGAGGCAGCTGAGGCAGTTTCTGGAGGAGGCAGCAGAGGAGGAGGAGGAGGAGGAGGAGGAGACAGCAGAGGCAGAGGAGGAGGAGGAGGCAGAGGCAGAGGCGACGACGAAGACAGGCAATCCCGCCCTCGGTGGGTGCACGGCGCCGAGGCGGTGGAGGTGCTGTCCGGCTTCTGGAAGGACCACTTCAGCAGCATGACCGGCGGCGCAGACCCGCAGGCCTTTTTGAGGGAGTACGCGGCAGAGATAGACTTCATGAAGGCACGCCTTGCGCAAGAGCACGGCCGTCTTCCGCTGGATGCCCGTTCGGCGATTGAGGAGTGTCGCTTCAGTGCTCCCAACATCTATGAGTTGCGCCGGGCCCTCAAGCCCATGCGTGGCAAGTCGGTGGGGGTGGACCTATGGAGCGCGGAGGAGATCCTGGCGCTCCCGGACGCCGCTCTCCTGGAGCTCGCCGACATGTGCCTCTACGCTGAGAAGACGCAGTTCCCGCAGGCCATGGTGCGCTGGCGGCAGGTCCACATCCCAAAGGACACCGAGAAAGATCCACAGCTAGACCGTTTCAGACCGATTGCGATCGCTTCAGTCGTGTGGCGCTTCTGGATGCGCTTTCGCACGCGGCAGATCATGGACTACATTATTCCTGTGTTCCACCCGTGCCAGGCTGGCGGGATCCCAAGGCGGACCCTGGAGTCCCTTCTCGATGGCATTTTGGATCGCATCGAACAGGCCCTCGCCGAGGAGGACGGGCAGGTGTACGTCAGGCTCTGGGACTTCCAGGCTGCCTTCGACAGCGTGTCCCCGGCGCTGGTGGCGGAGCTGTGGTGTGCACTGGGTGTAGACGAGTGTGTGGTGACGTCAATCACAAGCACTTGGAAGAGACAGATACGCTATTGTGAGCTCGCGGGTGTTGTCCACCCCACGCCGTTTGCAGTCTCAAATTCTCTGCCGCAGGGAGACCCTGCCTCCATGGCTGCGATGGCCACGTTGCTGGCGCCGGTCGTGTGGCGAGCGGTCAGGTCCTTGGGGGGCCAGGCAGAAGCTGTACTGAGCGTATATGCCGATGACCGTGCAGCCGCTTCAGAGGATTTCGCCACCATCGAGTTCATCGACGGGCTGTGGCGTCGCTTCGAGGCGGTCACCGGCATGGCCTCCAACCAGTCCAAGCAGTGCAACATGCATGTTGATGGCAGAACAGGCCGTTGGCAGGCCTATGTTGGCGGCTGGGACGGCAGGCTCTCAGCGCACAAGCGGAGGCAGAAGAGGAAACGCAGCGAGGAAGAGGAGGAGAAGGAAGGGACAGCTGAGGCAGCACGGGCAGCACAGGCGACGCGCAGACGCGTACGCAGCAAGACCGCAGTGACGGGGCCAGACAGCCGCGGCCCGGCGGCGGACGCAGAGGCAGACGAGAAGGAAGAGGCAAAGGAGGCGCAGGAGGAGGAGCCAGAGGCCGACGCAGACGCAGCAGAGGCAGACGAGGAGGAGGAGGAGGAGGAGGAGGAGGACGCCGACGACGCGGGCACCCACCGCAGGAGCTCGCCGCCAGCCCCCCCACGCCACCCTCTGGCAGACGAGAGGGCCCGCCGGAGGGCGCCGCGTCAGGAGTACAAGCCAGCTACATCAGTCACCTTGCTTGGGGTGGACCTGATCCCGAGAAGAGAGCTGAGCGAGAGGGAAAAGAAGTCCGTGGGTACATTTTTGGTTCGCGCCGCGAACATCAAGAAGCTGCCCCTGGGTCCTGGGAAAAAGACGCAGCTGCTGTGTGGCTCCGCAATGTCGACGCTGACATGGAGGATGCTGACTCGGTGCCTCCCTAAGGGGACCCAGGCCCGGATACAGACGGCAGCGCGGCACGCAGTGTGCAGTTACCGAGGCAGACGGTGCTGGGGCACTGGTTCACCACACCTTTTGGAGATGGTGGTGGTGGGTCACAACGCGAACGTGGTGTACGCGCAGCTCCGGCGGCTCTGGGAGGTGTTCGACACCAGGCGGCGCCGGAAGGGCCATGCAGCAGTCGACCGCGATCTGCGGAGGTGGCACCAGCAGGGTTTGACCCTCCCTGGGCTCTACTCCGCCCTGATCCACACCATGGGCCTGATGGGCTGGATCTTGATTGACACGGAGGGGCCCCAGGGCCAAGACGAGATGGTTTTCAAACACCAGTTCGACGAGGATAATGACATCACTGCTCGCACCCCGGGCAAGGCCAGACTCCACTTCTTGCGGCGTGCTCTGCGCCATTCTCAGTGGGAGGCGTTCAAGAAGCAGGATCGGCGGGAAGCCCGCATGGCGCAGCAGGAGAATGTGAGCTTCCCCGACAAGGCGCTGAAGCAGGTGCACACCTCGTTCAGAGCTGGGGTGAACCCGCACGAGGTGGCAGTGCTCGTTGGGGCAGTGCATTCGGACGCCAGGAACTTCGCAAATCAGCATGGTCAGGATGACCCGATGCCGATGTGCACGCGGTGCGCGGGAGGTGAGGCGGCCACGGTCCACCACGACTTCTGGCGCTGCATCCACTTCGAGCGCTTCCGCACGGGCATCGACATGCCCATCAGCAGCCTGTCCCGGAGGATGGCCTGGCCACTCTCCCAGGATGACGCCGCCCTCCGCTTGTTCAGCAGGAGGCTCAAGATGATGGCCGGCATCCGTGCGGCCGTCCTTCAGGACCGCTACAGCAGCACCAACGCGCACAGAAGCAGCAGCAGCCAGCAGCACCAGCACCACGCAGATCTTGTACTGCAAGTGGACGCAGGCAGAGAGCTCGAGAGGCCGGAGCCTACGGGCACCGCACCAGCTGGAGCCAGAGGAGGAGGACGAGGAGGAGGGGGAGGCAGCGACGCCCACAGCAGCCACCCTGACGCAAGGCACGCGCACAGAAGCAGCAGCAGCCAGCAGCACCAGCACCACGCAGATCTTGTACTGCAAGTGGACGCAGGCAGAGAGCTCGAGAGGCCGGAGCCTACGGGCACCGCACCAGCTGGAGCCAGAGGAGGAGGACGAGGAGGAGGGGGAGGCAGCGACGCCCACAGCAGCCACCCTGACGCAAGGCACGCGCACAGAAGCAGCAGCAGCCAGCAGCACCAGCACCACGCAGATCCTGTACTGCAAGTGGACGCAGGCAGAGAGCTCGAGAGGCCGGAGCCTACGGGCACCGCACCAGCTGGAGCCAGAGGAGGAGGACGAGGAGGAGGGGGAGGCAGCGACGCCCACAGCAGCCACCCTGACGCAAGGCACGCGCACAGAAGCAGCAGCAGCCAGCAGCACCAGCACCACGCAGATCTTGTACTGCAAGTGGACGCAGGCAGAGAGCTCGAGAGGCCGGTGCCTACGGGCACCGCACCAGCTGGAGCCAGAGGAGGAGGACGAGGAGGAGGGGGAGGCAGCGACGCCCACAGCAGCCACCCTGACGCAAGGCAAGCAGGAGGAGGGGGAGGTAACCATCACCCCGAGGACAGGCGAGGAGGAGGAGGAGGGGCAGACAGCAGCAGCCAATCTCAGGAGAGGAGAGAGGAGGTGGAGGGTATGCACGTTGCTCTACTTCAACAAGTAGACAGAGGCAGAAACCTGGTCAGGAGCGGGCCGCCCCCCCAGGGCGGCTGAGGCAGCCTTTCCTTCTTCATTCTGTACCTCGTGTACCAGCTACGTGCTGAACAATATTGACATGTTCTTCTCTTCTTCATGAATTTTGTTGATATTGGCTACTTGTACCCCCCGATGTTGACAAAGGATATGTTTGGGAAGCTCGACGCAAGCAAGCTCCAGCGGTGGTGCAAAATACAAGGCTCAGTGAACCAAAAGAGCCGCCACGAGTACACCGTGTCGTTCCGTACAATTCTGGGCGAACAGGCGCACCTGTTCAAGAGCGGTTCGCGGGCCAAGGACTGGGTGGCTGCCACGGTGGATTGGGCATGAAAGCCCTTGACCCCACAAGTGAACGGCATCCAGTACCACAAGTACACCCAGATGCAGCACTTATTCTACGACAAGGCCAAACAAGTGAAGAACGCACGCATGGACGTCGTGCGCCGAGCGCAGGAGGCATACGAGGGTGGATCTTTAAGCGGGGTTCCTGTACAATCCAGCGTCCGCACCGGGCTCCGCGGAGCTGGACGACACATCAAGGTTGCGGAGATCGGGCAGGCGTTGTACAATTACTTCATCAAAGCGTACTTCGAGCTTCAAGGCCTCCTCCCTACAACCATCCCCCCTTGACATATTCCCCTGCATTCTCCAAAAATCGTTCCCTAAACTCTCTGGCCCCCAAACCAGGCAGAGTGACGCCCGCACTCCTCCGAGGCAAAGCGGAGACCCTGTTCGCGAACTGCGCTGCCGCAGGTGGAACCGATGCGCTTCCTAAAGATCGGCGGGGGCAATGGCTCGGTGAGTGGTTGAGGGACTGGCGCAATCGATTCGAAGTATCCCATCGCAGTAAAAATCAGACGCACACGCTCTCGTATGAGGAATGCCGCCGAAGGCTGGGAATGCTGTGGCGCAACTGCATTCGCCTGGCCGCATTTTTCTACCCAGGAGAGGTGCGCTGGGACGCGTTCGACCACGCTCCGACCACCCGGAGGCTGAGCACAGGCAAGATGCTTGCTCCAAAGGTCGTGGCTTCCACTATTTCCTCGAAGCCTGAATGTTGGCGAGTGGCAGTGCGTCTGATCGCATGCTCTCGCGCGTGTGCGTGTGTGTGTTTGTGTGTGTGTTTGTGTGTGTATGTGTTTGTGTGTGTGCTTGTGTGTGTGCGAGCTTGCTCGCGTCCGTGCGTGCCGCTCGCGTGTGTCGCATGGTGCGTGCTGTGTGCTCATCTGTGCCCTCAACTGTGCTGCTTGTGGTGTCCGTGCGCGCTTCGTATCGCGTGTGTCGTGACTCGAGCGTGGCAGCTGCTTCCACGAGGGGACCGACGCGGTGGGGCCCAAGGAGGACAGCACTGGGGATCACGACCGTCACACGACCGTCTTATTTTGCAGCAGTGACGGCAAGGTGTGTAAACCTCACTTGTGCCTGAAAGCCAAGGAGCCCACGAGATTGAAAGACATTGACCTGAAGAGACTCCCAGCAAACATCATCGCCCAGTTCTCCGAAAGCGGCTCGTACGATGCGAAGACAACGCTGGATATGGTTAAGGAACGTGGGTTCAACCAGCCCCCATGGGAGTGATTTGCGCATGTGAGCGCACGTTGCACCTCCCACCCCGATCCCTTTGTTGGAGGGACGTGGGAAGGCTCCCGAAACAGCCACCAATAGTACTATAAGGCTCTGTTCGGCTGATGCTGCTCGGGGATGTTTCGGAGGCTCTCTTGGGGCCCTCGGGGAGCCCTGGCATGCCGCCCCTGAGAGGTCCGAAGGCCCCATAAGAGCCCCAAGAGAGTCGAAGAGGGCTTCCAGAGGACTTCAAGGCGGGCCCAAGAGAGTTGCCAGAGAGCCCCGAGAGGGGTTTGGGAATGTTCGTTTGGAGTGGCCCTCAAGGAAGACTCCGAAACTCGCGTTGGAACAATTTGTTTGAGCCATCGTTGTGCCTTCTGGGGCTGTCCGGACGGAACAACGCAGCTGTGGAGGCCACAACGTTTGCGTTACTTTCAGACATGATACAATCGGCACGGCATCAACTATACCTTGAAATATGTATTTGATACCCTTGGATCCCCATGGCCAGGAGAAACATCCTACGACTTCCGTGGCCAGTGTGTTCGGAAGGACGGGGGGCTGGCGTGGCCTCCTATTTGATCAAATGGACGGCCAGCTGACTCCCGAAGATATCAAAGAGTGCATCTCTCGTCGACGGATTCCCGTGGTCATCTGGGGAAGCCTGACGGGAATGGTGCAACCAGCGGACAAGCGCCAGAACCAGGACTACAAAGCATGGGCACAGATGATCGAGACGAACGCCTTGACGGACAAACTCACGAAGCACCCAGGAAGTGTTGCGAAATTGACTCGCCAGGAGCTGCTCTACAGAGCTGCGAAGGCGACTAAACAGATGGAGGAAGACAAGGTGCACTTGAAAATGGCCGGCGAGTTCCCGAGGATGACGCCTTCTATTGTGGCCATTATGTTATCCCTTCGTGCAAAGTCTTGTATTCTCCCATCCGCGCCTCCTCACCCCGCCCGTGCAACGTGCATGCCCCTAGGCCCAATGGCATGTTTCAGAAGCCCGGGCCACGCCTTTCCACGATGAGAAAGGTTTCGCATTGGAGCGCCCCCAACAGAGGCTATTATCACGGGAATGCGGACAGAGAGTAGAGGGAATTGGGAGGCAACATAGGAACATCTCGTTTTTTCTGTAAATAGGGGGGGGGATACTCAGTCGATTATTTGTCTAGTCAGTGAAACACCGCTTGGTTCTTGACCTGCCCTCGCCTGTCCACGCGCAACCTCGCCCCGCCCATGCTCGGCAGGAGCGGAATCAACCTGACGTTCGACAAAGCCCGCGATGAGTTGTTGGACCCAACTTTGAAGCCATGGTGGGAGGACAAGCGAATCTGCGGGGACACCGACGTGGAGGGATGGCGATCCCGATACCTGGAGGATACTCTCCGGCGCAGGGAAGCAAGGGATTGCTTGAAGAAGGGTTTCAAAGATGGAGCAAACTTCTTGGTCAGCAAATGCAAGCACAACATCCCAAGTTCCATTGACGAGCTGATTGCGTCGTTCGAGGACCCACGCGTCCCTGAAGAAGAAATCCTCGCAAGAGAAGACGAAGATTTTCTACACTTCGCCGATGAAGAGCACGTCCATGAGGCGTTGTGCATCAAGCAGGGGGAGGTGCCCGCGTTGCTTGCCCAACGCTATAAAAGCAAGTTCCCAAAGAAGAGGCTCACCGAAGAGCAGCGGGTGGAGAAAGCAGAAGCGGCCAAGATGGAAGCCGAGCAGAAACGCGAAGAAGTGCACTGGCTCCCAAAATGCCAACAAGAACAGCAAATGAATATGCCATCATTATGTTACGCTTTCCCTCTCTTTGTGTATATATACACTTATGTACTATGCATCATTCGTCAATCTCGTTGCGGAGTCAGATAGCGGAGGAGTGCGAGGAGGGGAAGAGGGTGCGGAGGAGAGAAAGGAAAAAAAGAGGATGCGAGAGGGACGTGAAGATGACGATGACGATGATGATGATGATGATGATGATGATGATGATGATGATGATGATGACAGTGAGGAAAATGATGATAGTTATGATGACGATGGTGGCGATGGTGGTGGTGATGCTGGCGATGATCATGGTGATATTGGGGAGAGGAATAACATAGGGAGAGTCATGATGATGAGCAGGGGGTCTTGTTAGAATCCTGGCCCGTAAATTTAAATTCGTAGGCGTCCCTGCCCAAACGTTGAAGAAAACCGACAAAACAGTGAACGGCATGTCGTGGCCACGATCCCCCAACGTCCTGAAACCCCATGCCCTGTGCTCACACATTCCACTATTCTCAATTCTTTGTACCTTTTCGTTTTCCTCCCTTCCTCCTCCGAATCCTCAGGGAAGCGGTCCCTGGGGCGTTCGGTCGGTGGCTCCTGTGGGGCCCTGTCCAAGCATGATCCTTAGACGCGCCCTGGAAGTGGGGGGGAGGCGGGGGTTTCCTGGGGTTTCGATTCGGATGGGGTGCGAGGGGGAGGTACTCACCAAAGCGAGGGAGGAGTTCTTGCACATTGCCGAACGCGCGCCTGGCAAGGACGCCACCTTGGATGAGAAGTGGGACTGGGATAAAGCAGTAATGCAAAAAGTAAGCCCTTTTCTGTCGTCCCCGCGCGCCCGAAAGAAGACAAAGCAATACGTACAAGCTCGGCGGGCGACCTCTGCCAGGACGGCGCAGCAGCAGGCGACCAGAGCAGCGCTGACCACATTGATCGAAGATGGTGGGAAATTGGAGGGCGGGGTGCACGAAGATACTTGCGAAAATGCACCCAGGGTTGAGGTGCCAGGGGGTGGGCTTCAGAACGTGGGAAAAATACCGGAGGTGCCAGGGGGTGCCAGAGGTGCCAGGTGCACTTGCGAAAAATACTATCCAGGGGGTGGAGTCAAGTGCACCCAGGGTTGACGTGCCAGGGGGGGGGCTTCAGAACGTCCGCGCACGTGCGGGGGGGGGTCGGATTCGGGGGGCAGTGTCGGGGGGGGGTTGGCCGCGCCGCGTTTTCACGTTTATCACCCCCCCCTTGATCAATAAGATATTTAGGATAACGAAAGCTCAGACTACATATTTCTGAAGAGGACGACGAATACGATGTCGACTTCGACGAGGAAGGCGACGACGACGACGACAAAGCATGGGCCCTTCCAGACGAGGGGTGGGCGCCGGGCAAAAAGGCGAAAAGGGGCCTGCGGCGTCGGCACCGCGGGGCGCGGTGGCGCGTGCGCTGCCTTTTCGCGGGGGGGGGGGAGGCGGCGGAGCGGCCGGAAGCGGCCGCCGACAGCGTCCTCCCTGCGGCAGCGGGAGTGGTGCTGGTAGGCGCAGCCACTTGGGACGAATGCAAGCTTCTACGCCTCCTTCGAACTTCAAAACCTGAGAACTCCCCCCGGATGCGTCCCGCAATAGTTCTACCGCGAGGGACCTTCCAGATCATGCGTAGCTGCATACATACGAAGTATACGTGGAATCTCTCTCTCTCTCTCTCTCTCTCTCTCTCTCTCACACACACACTCACGCAGTCATACATGACACTAAACCACGCGCGCACGCAATCGCGCGCTGAGGTTAAATGTCACAACACTTTGGGTCGCACGCCAGATGGGTCGTCCAAGGTGTCACAAGCTCCATCAAGCCCTCGTGAAGCTACTGCTCTCCAAACTGCTTGCGCGCGCGCGTGCGGGCGCGCGCGCGGGCGCGGGTGGGCGCACGGGCGCGCGCGCGAGAACCAGCGCTCGTGCGTGCGCAGGTGCGGTTGCATGTGCATGTGCGTGTACGTGTGCGTGTACGTGTGCGCGTGCGTGAGCGCGTGCGTGTCCACATGGGTGTTTGCGTGTGTGTGTGTGTGCGTGCGAGCGTGCGTGCGTGTGCGTGTGAATGTGTGCGCGTTCGTGCGCACGTTCGTGCGCATGTGTGCTTCGACGCCCTGGCACTGCGCGCGGGGCCGCGACGCCAAAAGTGTGTGTGTGTGTGAATGCGTGTGTGCATGGTGTGTGTGTGCGCGCGCGTGCGCGCGTGCGCGTGCGCTTGCGTGTGCGCGTGCGTGTGCGAGTGCGTGTGCGAGTGCGTGTGCGTGTGCGCGTGCGTGTGCGTGTGCGCGTGCGCGCGCGTGTGCGCGCGCGCGCGCGTGCGCGTGCGCGTGCCTGTGCGTGCGCGCGTGCGTGTGCGCGTGCGCATGCGCGTGCGCGCGCGCGTGTGCGCGCGCGTGCACGCGTGCGCTTGCGTGTCTGCGCGCGTGCTCGTGCGCTTGTGCGTGCGCGTGCGCCCGTACATGTGCGCGTGCGTGTGCGCGTGCGCGTGCGTCTGTGCGCGCGTGCATGCGCGCGCGCGCGTGCGCGTGGGCGCGGGCGCGGGCGCGGGCGCGGGCGAGGGTTTGGGCGCGGGCGTGGGCGCGGGCGGGCGTGGGAGGCGAGCGTGGGCGTGGGCGTGGGCGCGCGTGTGCGAGAGGCGCGTGCGCGTTCGCGTGCGCGTGCGCGTGCGTGCGCGCGCATGCGTGCCCGCGTGCGCGTGCGCGTGCGTGCGCGCGCGTGCGTGCCCGCGTGCGCGTGCGCGTGCGCGTGCGTGCGCGCGCGCGCGCGCGTGCGCGCGCGTTCGTGTGGGCATGAGCTTGCGTGTGTGCGTGCGTCCGTGCGCGTGCGCGTCTGCGCGTGCGCGTGCGAGCGCGTGCGCGTGCGCGCGCGTGCGTGCGCCTGCGCGTGTGCGTGCGCACGTGAAGATGCGCGTAGGTGTGCGTGGGCGCGTGCACGTGCGCGCGCGCGTGGGCGCGCGTGCGCGCGCGCGTGCGTGTGCGCGCGCCTGTGCGCGCGCGGGCGCGCGCGCGTGCATGTGCGTGTGCGCGTGCGCATGCGCGTCCGTGTGCGCATGCGCGCGCGCGTGCGTGTGCGTGCGAAAGCGCGCGCGCCGGCGTGCACGCGCGCGCGCGTGCGCGGGCGCGCGCGCGCGCACGCGCACGCGCGCGCGCGGGCGCGGGCGCGCGCGCGCGAGCGCGCGCGTGTTCCCCGAGGCGGCGCATTGGACGCGGCGCCCGGCCCCCGGTGATCAGGCGCCAGCCTGAACCCGGTCTGCTTTCGAGGCGCGATCTGTCGCCGCGGGGCCGCCGGCGCATCTGCGAGCGCCCGCGCGAGAGCGAGGGCCCCTCTTGGGCCCGACCTCGAGCCGCGCGCGCCCGCGGGAAGAACGCGCCCCCCCGCGCAGGGCATAGACGCAGCGCAATGGGGCCAAACTGAAATCTTCGGGATCAGTCTTCATCGGCGAGTCCAGCCAGCAACGGCCCACGGGCACAGCTCGCCGGGGAGGGGGGGGCGCCTTCCGCGGGGCTGAGAGGGGGGCGCGCGGCGGGCAGGGGCCCTGCAACGTGCCGCCCAAGATCGCGGCCCTTCGCGCAGGACAGCGCGCCTTGCACGACTGCCCGCAGCGCCGCCACATGCGGGGGCGCAAGCAAGGCGACCCTGGCGCGCGAAGGGAGGGAAGGGAAGGGAGAAGAGGAGAGGGGAAGCGGGGGGAGGGGCAATGGGGGGAAGAGGAAAAGCACGCCCAAGAGGAAACCACCACCTTGGCTAGCGCCTGAAGGCTGTCTCGACACCCGCTGCCACAGCCCTTCCGTTCGCCCCGAGGGCTGAGACGTCCGCCGCAGCGCCGCGGGCCACTCCCCGCGGAGGCGACGGGAACAAGATGGGCGCGGCCGCGCCATGAAACGCGCAATTTGCATGGGAGAGCGCCGACGCGAAACCGGGAACTGGCCAACCGCGCCCAATCGACACGCGCGACATACATCCGACCATCGCACGCCATGCACGCGAGAGGCCCCGATCTCGCCACTGGGGCGGGAAGGGGGCCTTCAGCTCTATATGCGCCAAATTGAGCTTCAGCGGCAGCCCGCGCCGTTTTCTGACAGCACTTCGAAAGCTCGGCGACATTAGATTCCTTCTTCTCGGGCTACACGATCTTCGCTCGAGCGTCTGCCCCGTGCCCTCATCCAGCTCGAAGGTGCACCCGAACTGGGATTCGACAGGCCTCCGCTCGATGTTCGCGAGCCCGCCGTCGCCCCCCGCTGGCGTAGGCGGCGGCGCCCGCGTCGCCGTCGCGGTCGCACCTCAGCCCGGCGACGACGGCGGCCCGCCGCTGGACCCCCACCCCGCGTCGGCGCGTTGAACCGCGCGCCGTTCTCCTGGAGGGCGCGAACAATCGAGTCCTGCATCGCCCCGGCCACGATCTCGCCCAGGCGGCGAACCTCGGCGCCCCGCATGTCTGTCTCGCACTGGCCCACGAAGGCTGCGTCCGATGAGGTCGCGCTCGCACGTCCAGAAATTGGCCCGCCCCAAGAGTTTTTCGCGCGACTCCGACGACGAGCTCGAACGCGAAGGGCGGCCCCCACATCGCAAGCGAAGAAGACGCTCAATACCAAGTACCATCAATGCTACCATCCGCCCCAAACATCCTGAAATGAAATCGTTGACCTGCTCGCCTGCACCACTCAAGAAACCTGTAATCGCCCCCGGGCCCCGCGCGGGCGGACAGGCGGCACGATGCTTGCGCGAGGCACAGCGCGCAAGAGAAACATTGAGCCACTCTTCCTCGAAGATGCCGACTGGCCCACCCTGGCGGGCAACCGCCAGCCGAGGCGGGCAACTCCCCAGTAGAGGTCGGTTGAAGCCCCTCGAAGGCGCCGAGCGCACTGCAAACTCTGCCCGCGCCGACTGCGCTCAGCGTCGGACTTGGCTGGAGCTCCCTGGAAGACGTTGGAGGCCCATATCGACTGAGACTGCGCTGGCCCCCGGAATCGAAGTGGCCGACGACGTCCTGCTTGACGTGGTCGCACCAATTGGCTATGCCTTTCCCCCCTGCGCTGGCAGATCCGACTCGTTGCACTCTGGGTCTCCAAACTTAACCAAAAGGGCCTCCAACGCCAACGCCAGGGCCTCCGCCCCCACGATCGCAACCAGCATCACGCGCAACGCCCCAAGGGGCTTCCGCAATAAATTGTATCGGGACCATCCTGAGCTTCCTCAGTCTGGTTATCGGATGCCCCGAATATGTTCTCGCAACCGCGCTGCGACCTCTGGCGTACAAACTGACCGCGTAAGATTTGTGCTTTTCAGCATACGCCACTGCTGCACACAAAAGCACATGCACTGATGATTCCGTCGTGGACCTAGTAGGCACCACTTGCCGACAGCATTGGTCCACTGGGGATCCACGCTGGCAGTCTGTATCTTCGCGCGCGGGGGCAGAACAGGGAAAACGTCGGCGGCCCACCTGGGAAACTCGGCTTCCCGCGGCGCCTGAGGGAAACGAATGACACCCATTGCCATTCAGATATCCACGATCACGACTGCGATGCGCGGGCCTGCGATGTCGCACTCCTGCAGGGAATAGTGTTGTCAATAGATGGCGGAGAAAGAGTTGCACCGCTGGTAGCCCATGCCGCGGAACCATGGACCATACCTCATCTCGTGTAGCGTGGCACGACTGTAACGGCAGCTGCTGCACGGAAGATAGAGAACGGGTTGCATCGGTCCTGCGCGCGGTCTCGCTAAAGGCAAGGTGGCAGATCGATCGCGTGGAATATCGAACGGGTGATTCACACGATCCCGCCGCGAGAAGCCAGCGAAACGCATGTGGGCTGTATTATCTAAGGCGATGCATGGGATGCAGCGTCGGGTTCCTGGCGGGCCAGCGTCAGCATGAGTTCGATTTGGTATCTTCTGCACCAACGAGCCTCTCGGGTCACGATCTGTCGTCGCGGGGCCGCCAGCGCTCCCTTGAACGCCCATGCGAAAGCGCGGGCTCCTCTGGGGCTCGACCTCGACCCGCACGCGCCCACAGGAAGAGAGCGGGTGCGTGCGAGCGTGTGGGGGCGTTTGGTGCGTGGTGTTTGGTGTGTGGTGTGTGGTGTGCGGTGTGTGGTTTGTGGTGTGTGGTATGTGGTGTGTGGTGTGCGGTGTGTGGTGTGTGGCGTGTTGTGTTATGTGTAGTGTATGGTGTGTGGTGTGCGGTGTGCGGTGTGTCGAGTGTTGTGGTGTGCGGTCTACGGTGCTTGGTGTGTGGTGTGGTGGGTGTGTGGTGTGTGGTGTGTGGTGTGTGGTGTGTGGCGTGTGTTGTGTATTGTGTGTTTTGTGCTGTGTGGTGTGTGGTGTGTATGTCTTGTGCGGTGTGTGGTGTGTGCGGGTGTGGAGTGTATTGTGTGTTGTGTGTTGTGCGTTGCGTTGTGTGTTGTGTTACGTGGTGTGTGTTGTGTGGTGTGTTGTGTGGGGTGCGTTGTGTGACGTGCGTTGTGTGTGGTGTGTGATGTGTGTTGTGTTGTGTGTTGCGTGTGTTGTGTTGTGTGGTGTGGTGTGTGTCATGGTTTGTGTGTTTTGTGTTGTGTGCTGTGTGCTGTGTTGTGTGTTGTGTTTTTTTGTTGTGTGTGGTGTGTTGGGGTTTAGGTTGTGTGTGCTGCGTTGTGCGTTGTGCGTTGTCTGTAGTGTTGTGTTCCTTCAGAGGCGTGTGTTGTGTGTTGTGTGCTGTGGTCTGTGGTGCGCGTTGTGTGTTGCGTGTTCTGTGTTGTGTGTTGTGTTTTCTGTTTTGTGTGGTGTGTTATATGTTGCGTGTTGTGTGCTGTTTGCTTATGTGCTGTATGTTGTGTTGCGTGTTGTAAATGATGTGTGTTGTGTGTTGTGTTGTGTGTTGTGTTGTGCGTTGTGTGTGTTGTGCGTTATGTGTTGTGTGTTGTGCGTTGTGGATTGTGTGTTGTGTGCTGTGCGTTGCGTTTTGTGTCTTGTGTTTTGAGTTGTGTGTTGTGCGTTGTGTGTTGTGTGTGTTGTGTGTTGTGTGTTGTGTGTTGTGTGTTGTGTGTTGTGTTGCGTGTCCACTTCTCGTAAACAGCTCCCGCACCGATTCGGTGCCCCTAATATTGGTCCGCGGTGTCCACCCTGGCAGCGCGCGGCCTTACGGTCTTGGCCACACTTTTGTTCCAGGCACGCCCATTTCGCTGCCCCCCGCTGGGCAGCTCTGGGCGTGCTTCAACGACCCTGGCCCGCCGACTGGGGCAGCGCGCAGACGTGGTCCCCGTGAAACACCCTCCGGTGAACTCACAGGGGGCCCATGAAGTGGCGACAATTTCGCAGATCACAACCCCCCAGGGACGGCGAAGTGTCATAGTGGTCTGCGTGGGACACCCCTCCCGCTGGAGTCGCAGGAGCCCACGAGAGTGGCGACAGTTCCGCAGATCGCAGCCCCCCAGGGACGGTGAGGTCTCATAGTGGCCCCCGTGGGACACCCATCCGCTGGACCTCCCAGGAGCCCACGAGAGTGGCGACAGTTTTGCAGATCGCAGCCCCCCAGGGACGGCGAGGCTTCATGGTGGCCCCCGTGGGACACCCCTCTGCTGGACCTCCCAGGAGCACACGACAATGGCGACAGTTTCGCAGCCCCGTCCGCAGCAGCAAAGTGCGCTCCGCCTGCCAACCGCCCGCTGGCGTTGGCGCCGGCGCTGCCGACCTGCCTGCGGGGATCTCCTTACAGGCGGGGCGTTCCTTTTCCTCGCCTCTCTTCCCCGCCCCGCCGTTCTCTTTTCCCCCCCTCCCTCCGTGCGCCGCCATGGCGCTCGCGAGGCTGCCGCAGCTTGCAGCCTCCCCGCGTGGTTGGGCACCTGGGCTTGGTCTTGCCGCCCGTTTCCCTCCACGGGCACAGCATTTGCTGGTTGCGGTCCAAACCTAGACTGCTCGCGAACTTGCCGTACCTTGTCACGTGCCACCCACCTGGGTGGCCTTGCGGCCCTCTTTCTGTCGTCCAAGTGTCTCCCCTACAGCATTGGCAGCGTCAATGCAGTATGTACCTGCTTTACACGCACTGGGCCCCGTCATCGCCCGTAGGTGCCCCAGCGCCGCCCCGGCAGCTGCCATGGATCCCGCTGACGGGGCTGGCCGCGCCAGCACACGCAGGTGAGAAGTCATCCGCCTCTGAGTGGCCTTATTCCCTTCTTCCGCGGACGCCCCCTCTGCCCTCTTCCCGCTCTTGCGCGCTGGCCAATTCGTTTCTCGGTGCCCCCGTTAAGCTCTATCACTGGTGCAGCCATCTCTGCCCCGCCGCCGACGATCAAGGTGTGTGTATGTGTGCGGGTGTGTGCGTATGTGCGTGCGTGTGTGTGTATGTGTGTGGGTGTGTGCGACAGCCCCGTTTCGCTTCCTCGCCAGAGCAGTGACTCTGCCTTGCCGCCGACGCAAAAAGTGTGTGTGTGTGTGTTGTGTATGTGTGTCTGTGTGTCTGTGTCTATGTGTCTGTGTCTGTGTGTCCGTGTGTCTGTGTGTCTGTGTGTGTCTGTGTGTGCGTGTGTGTATGTGTGAGTGTGTGTGTGTGCGTGCGTGCGTGCGGGCGTGCGTGCGTTTGTGTGTGTGTGGGTGCGTGTGTGTGTGTGTGTGCGTGCGTGCGGGCGTGCGTGCGAGCGTGCGTGTGTGTGTGTGTTGTGTGTGTGTGCATGTCCCTGTGTGAATGTGTGTCTGAGTGTCTGTATATGTGTGTGTCTGTGTGTCTGTCGTCTGTGTGTGTGGTCTGTGTCTGTCTGTGTCTGTGTGTGCGTGTGCGAGTGTGGGTGCGTATGTGTGTGCGTGTGTGTTGTGTGCTGTGTGTTGTGTGCGCTGTGTGATGTATGCTGTGTGTTGTTGCGTCGTTTGTGTTCGTCCGTGTGTCTGCGTGTGTTTGTGTGTGTGTTTGCTTGTGTGCGTTTGTGTGTTAGTGTGTGGTGATTGTGTGTGTTTGAATGCGCGTGTGTGTGTGTGTGTGTTCCCGTGTTGCTGTGTGCTGTGTGTTGTGTGCTGTGTGTTGTGTGTTGTGAGTAGAGTGTGTGTGTGTGCATGTTGGCTATGCGTGGTGTGGGTGGGTGGGTGTGGGCGGGTGTCAGTGGGTGGGCGGGATAGTGGATGGGTGTATGGGTGTGGGTGTGTGGCCTGTGTGGGTGTGTGGATGTGTGCGTGTGTGGATGTGGGTGTGTGGGTGCGTGGGTGTGTGGGTGTGCAGGTGTGTGGGTGTGTGGGTGTGTGGGTGTGTGCGTTTGCGGGTGCGTGTGCGTGTTCGCGTGCGCGTGCGCGTGCGCGTGCGCGTGCGCGTGCGCGTGCGTGTGCGTGCGCGTGTGCGTGTGCGTGTGCGCGTGCGTGTGCGCGTGCGTGTGCGTGCGCGTGTCCCTGCGCGTGTGCGTGTGCGTGTGCGTGTGCCTGTGTGTGCGCGTGTGCGTGTGTGTATGAGTGCAAGTGCGCGTGCGCGTGCGCTGCGCGTGCGCGTGCCCGTGCGCCTGCGTGTGCCCGTGCGCGTACGTGTGCGCGTGCGCGTGCGCGTGTGCGTGCGCGTGTGCGTGTGTGTGCGCGTGCGCGTGCGTGTGCACGTGCGCGTGCGCGTGCGCGTGCGCGTGTCCTGCGCATGCGCGTGCGCGTGCGTGCGTGTGTGCGTGTGCGCGTGCGCGTGCGCGTGCGGGTGCTCGGGCGCGCGCGCGTGCGCGTGCGCATGCCCGTGCGCTTGCGCGCATGCGTTTGCGTGTGCGTGTACGAGTTCGCGTGCGCGTGCGCGTTCGTGTGCGCGTGCGCGTGCGCGTGCGGTGTGTGTGTGTGTGTGTGTTGTGTGTGTTGTGTGTGTGTGTTTGTGTGTGTGCGTGCGTGCGTGCGTGCGTGTGTGTGTGTGAGTGTGTGTGTGTGCGGGGGCGTGGGTGTGTGGGTGTGTGTGTGGTTGTGCGTGTGTGTGTGCATGTGTATGTGTGTGCGTGTGTGCGTGTTTATGTGCTTGTGTTTGTGTGCATATGCGCGTGGAAATGTGTGTGCATGTGTGTAACTGTGTGCACATGTGCGTGATCCGTGTACGTGTATGAGTGTTAGTGTGTTTGAGTGTGTGGGTGAGAGAACGTGCGGTGTGGGTGTGGCTGGGTGTGGGTGTCTGTGTGTTCGTCATTGTGCGCGTGTGCGATTGTATTTCCGCGAGTGTGTTTCTTTGTGTGTGGGTGTGGTGCGTGTTGCGTGGTGTGTGTTCTTTGTTGTGTGCTGCGTGCTGTGTGTCATATGTTGTGTGTTGTGTGTTTGTTGTTGTGCTGTGTGTTGTGTGTGGTGTATGGTGTGTGGTGCGTGGGGTGTGTGGTGTGTGCTGTGTGCTGCGTGTTGTGTGGTGTGTGTTGTGTGTTGTGTGTGTTGCATGTGTGTGGTTTGTTGCGTCATGCGCGCAGTGTGTTGTGTGCTGTGTGTTGTGAACTGTGCGTTGTGCGTTGTGCGTTGTGTTCGTGTGTTGGTGTGTGTGCTGTTTGTTGTGTGTGCGTGCGTGTGTGTTTGTGTCGTTGTGTGAGCGCGTCCGTGCGACAGCGCTTGCCAACAAGTTTCAGATAACCGGAATACGTTACCTTCTGTTCCGCAAGCCCCGCACGGCCCAGAGAGTCGTGGTGTGCTACGTACTTCCTGATTCAAGCGGCCGTAGCACAACTAACAAGCTTGCTCCCAAGTCGAGGGAGCACAAAATCACGTGACGGATGACTAAAATCGTGGCTCTGAATACAATGCTAAAACATGATATCGTGTGGTGGTGGTATGCATCTTCCCGAAAACCTGCCCGAAGGGCGGTTCCTGGCAGCCCGTTAGGGCATCCTGGGAGCGCATTGCGGTTCTCATGGCAATCTGCGAGGGTGTTGTGACCGTGAATGGCCACAGGAGAAGGGATAAGGGAGGAGCAGGAGGAGGAGAGGGAAAATGGAGAGGAGGAGAGGGAGGAGAAGGAGAGGATGGAGGAGGAGGAGGAGGAGAAGGAACGGAGGAGGGGGAGGAGGAGCCAGACGAGGGGGGAGAGATGGATGATAGAAATGTACGGACCATAGAAATGTGCGTTATGCTTTTCGCCCCCATCGTGGTGCCATCCGCTTACGCGTAAATGATGCAGCAAAACTAATTGCAATGACTTCGCTGTCATCTATCACGTACACTTTCAGCATTATCGTAGCGTGGCGAATACAGTGGTACCAGCCCAGTGCGCCATACATATATGTGTATAATGGCCGTGTTCAAACTGAAGGCTCACAATATGCGAGCCGTGAAAACATGCATAACCTTTGTCTTTGCTGTTCGGCCGCACCTCTGTGGCAGAAGGGCTCGCCAGCGCAGACACTCTGTCACGGGCATCCCCCAAGTCTCCACGGCCATCAAGGGGTCGCGACGACATGGTCGGCGAGAAGACAGGGCAGGAGGAGAGTGTCAGCAAGAGAAAGATGAATACGACAACGCCGATAATAACAGGATAGTATGGTGGGGATGCTCCACGACGTCACGGTTCCTTGCTTTGCGCCGGCAGCCAGAGCGCATAAATTACACCGAATGCGAAAGGACGCCGGTGGCAGACTGAAGCTGCTACTGCTGCGACAATGGGCTCCGCGCAGGCGTCTCCGACCGAGGCCCGCACCGAGAAACGCACTGGCCGGTGCACAACGCGCCCTGCTCCTGACTACGAGAATAAAAAACATGGCATCATGAGCACAACTTGTCGGAAGCCCGCGCGGGTTTCAAGACCTCTGACCCCCTGGCGGCGCCTCTGGCGCGGCCCCTGGCTTGCTCCGCGCCGCCGGGAAGGGGTCCCACCGCCGATCCAGGAGATCCGCGCGGACCTCCGCTCGTTTGTGTGCTTGTGCCGTGTTTGTTCTTCTGCTGACGCCAGGCCCCTCGGAGCACGGGCGGCGGCCAGAAGGACGAGGAGGAGGCTGATCCGCCAGCCAACTCCCTTGCGCAGGCATGATTCTCTCCCTCCCCCTCCTGGTCCTCCCCCTACTCCACATCATCCGATCCTCCCCATCTCTCCTCCTCCCCCTCCCTCTCCCTCCAGTCCTCTTCCATCGAGGATTCCATCACGCATCCCCCGAGGACGGCCCGAAGCGCTATGCTCTGCCTCCCCCCATATGCTCCCTCCTCCTGCTTATCTCTCCAAAATTTCTCGTCTTCCTTTTCCTCCTCCTCCTACTCCTCCTCCTCCTCCTCATCCCCTCCCCCTCGCTGCCTCCATTGAGCATGAAGAAAGCAAGTTATGAGGAAAACGGGTTCTGGACCCCAGGGTTTCCCCGGGACCAGCTTCCCACCTCGAATCGTTTCGTGACGACCCCGGGGCCCAGAGAGGCCACAGGAGCCCGAAAACTTTGACAATCATCCAGGGCCCCCACTCCTTGTGGCATCCGGTCATACTTCATATTCATTGCGGGGCCAGGTCTCGACCATGTCCAAGTCGGATTCTTTCGCTCCTGATCAACGTTGGATTCCCAGGGCCCGAATACGGCTCCCAGAGGCCGAAACAAATTGAACAGAGTTATCCCGATCAAAAAACACAATCCTTGAGATGCCTGGGCCTCCAGGTTGGAGAGCCGAAAGGGGGGGCTGGCTCAGAGGGGGGGAAGAATGGCATGGACACGCCGATACGTTGCCGACAGATCGGAGACGGCCCATTGCCCATTGGGGAATCTCGGCGGCGACGATAGGGGCGAATAGCCCAGGGGCGGGCATTACGCGCATTCGCCCGGGAGCCTCTTCGAAGACACAGATCATCGGCGCACCGGAATCCACGTGCTGCTCTCCCCTGGGCTATTCGCCCCGATCGTCACCTCTGAGGGGAGCCCCACCTTCCCGGACAGGCCGGCGCACCCAGGCCCAGATCGGCGAGGAACGGGCGGTCGGGGTCGATGCATCCCCCCGTGGGCCAGTCCGCCCCCCCTGTCGGCGCCCCTGGAAGGGCCGAGGGGCCTACTGAGACAACGGCGGCCCTGCCCTGCCCAGATCCGCTCACGACTTGCCCCCGCCGTGGCGACGAGAAGGCTCCATGACGCCACGAAGCTGACGGGACACGACGGGGAAGGCCGCCGCTGTCTCCACCTGCCCTGCTTCGACCGGCGCCCCCGAGCCGGGTCCCATCCCGCCGCCCTGCGGCTGACCAGCGGGCTCCGCAGGCGGGGCGCGGCGCCGCGGAGTGTGCCAGTGGAGACGAGAGCACGGCGGCGAAGCGGCACAGCCAGAGGCCGGCTTCCAATTGGCCAGGGAGCGCCCGGCTGGGGGTCCCGCGCCGGGGCCCCCGGGGGGTCCGCCCGCGCGCGAGGCCCGAGATCCGAGCGTCGCAGATGTTGCTCACGCCAGGCATCTTCGCCCCAGGCTCGGTCCCCGGGGCCCTCGCGCATCGATCTGGCGCGGGAAATGCCGTGGCAAGGTGGGGTTCAGGGCCGTGGTCGCGACTTTGTGCGATGTTGTGATTCGCTCGCGCCGTGCGATCTCAGGGGGAGGGGGGGAAGGAGCGGACTGGCACGGGCGAAACGCATCCTGGAGGAAAAGGATTCTAGAAGTGTTTCGCTGATTCTGGGCCCCCACGGGGCCCTCCACAAACCCTGGGACCGCCAGAAGACGGCTCAGGACGAAGGAGTGGTCTTGGAGAAGGCCCCGTGGTGGACCTGTTTCTGCCAGGCCCATCTGCCTCGAGGCGACCAGACGGGGGAAAGAGGGGAGGGGGGAGGAGCTGGGGAAGGACATGGGGGCCAGCTACTCGCCACGCGCGCCACATCTGACACCCCACGACTGCCTTCCCAATTCGCTGAATGCGCTCCATATGGCGACTGGGGTGTCCCGGATGGCATGGATCCCGAAATAACCCCACCATGAGATGCGATGAGCAAGAGGATACGCAGGATGACGAGAAAGGTGGAGCAGCAGCAGTAGCAGCAGGACCAGGGGGGTTCAAGAAATGTGGCGAGCGCTAGGGCGAGAGCCCAAATCTGAACGGCGAGAGCAGAGCGTCGATCCTGGAAATGAGACCAGCGATGCAGCTGAAAACATCCCATGGCCGATTGAAAACACGAAATACAAAATCGATTCATTTCTTGAACGTCAAAGCATAAGCTCGGGAGCGGGGGAGCCCTCGCACGACACAGTGCCAAGGGAGAAAGAAGATGTGTACCCGCTGCTGTGCAATTGTGGGAGGAAACAGCAGGGAGCGGGGAGGAGGGACCCAGAGATCCAGCGTCCTATTTGTCAGCACTGGGCCCACGAAGTCCCGATCGTTTCCCCGAAGACTGGCTTCATGTTTGGTCGCTCTCTGACGGCCCCAGGGCGCAGGAGGCCCCCGGACGCCGAAAATTTCTCCACCAACAAACCGTGCTGCTGATCAATACGTTGGCAATCTGGGGTGGAAGGGGAGAGGGGAGAGGAGCGAGGAAAGAGCGGGGAGCAAAGGGATGGGGTCGGGCGGAAAAAGATGAAATAGCCACCCCCTCTCCACTGATCTGTTTCCCCACTCTACTGCACACACACACACACACACATACACACACACGCACACACACACACACACACACACACACACGCACACACACACACACACACACACACACGACACGCATACGCTAAACGCGGGCAGCGCCCCTCGGGAAAATTGTTTGAAAATGCAACAACTCCTCTCCGCCGAATGCATGCCACCTGACGGCGGTGAGGGACGCCAGAATGCTGAAAGATCCGGTGGCCTGCGCAGGTGGCTCCAGCGGGGAGCGAGCACAGTGAGAGCGCAGACCAACTGCAGAGGAACTAGTCAGAGTCATCCCCCGAACGCTCGCCGATCGCAGGAGACAGAGGCGCATCATCGCCTTCGCGCGCCAAAACGGCACGCATTTCTTGCAGAACGGCCCCGGCTTGCGTCGGCAATCCGACTTCGGAATCTGCTCCTCGGGTCGAAAGGGCCGAGCAGAAGGCGTCAAGGGGAATGGTATCCGACAACCCATCCTCCTCCAGAGCAGGCTGGCACTACCGAGTTAAAGCAACAACTAAGATTGACAGCATCAATGTTCACCCCTCTCCTGCTGTAGTCAGGGGACCAAGACTCTGTTACATAAGATGTCCCGGCCAATTCTAATGGCACTGGTAGGGTTCTACACGTCCGAAAAGTTTCTGACCATCGCGCCACGAAAGACACAACAACACTTGACAAAAATGAGCGGCACGATCGTGCCATCACAATCGAACGGGATGGCACGATGGTTTAAGATAATCTCAACGGTTGGCATGCAACTTGTTTGATTCAACGCAACATCCAGAACCAGGCTCATGAACATATCACCCACCATTGCGGCAAACCTCGGAACCTCAGGAGCTCCGCCCAAGCAAGTCGAACGGATCGCAGAAAAGGTGACAGCAGAGTATCAGGCCGCGCGAACGATGCGACCCATGACGCTAAGGCTCTCCTCGCCCCGAAGATGCAGCTTGACCGCATGCTTGGCGCTGACATCCGCACAATAATTGCCTACGCGCCTCCACCTCTTCCTCCGGCCGACGTCGGGTTCATCGACATCCTTGTCTGCAGCCGTTTTCTCGGATGAACTGAAGGGCGTGGAGGAAGATCACGGGAAACAGGCGCCACTATACACGCGTTTACCTGAGAAATGCTCAGACCTAGGATGACGGGCTAGCAGGACAACATTGGCAGAGCCGGACCAAACATGTGATCAGGAACCCGAGCACGCAGGCCCAAGTGTAGGCTGAACACTCGGCACCCTGAGGACTGCGGGGGCAAGGGGCCCAAACGGGAGCACGAAGCGCAGCAATGAGAGAACCCGAATCGCTGACAATGGCACCGCAAGAGGGGCTCTGCTGAGACCCCTACTCGAGCGCCGAATGCAGGAGCCGCCCACGAACCAGGACCCCATAGATGGGCAGCAGCGGGCTCTAAAAAAAGGGGGGGGCTGATCCCGTTCGTGCCACAACCACGGGGTCGCCACTCTCTTCCGGAAAGGGGCGGGATGGCTGTCGGCGACGCGAGCGAAAGCTCCAGTGGCCCAGGGATATGAACAGTGAAGTCCTCACCCGAAGCTTCAGCCTCAAGCGCCCGCAAGATGTCTGATTCCTTGACCCCTTGCTTACGAATATCCTGAACAGCACAATTCGAGCGCGTCCTCAGACAGCGAAGGATGGGATCGCGCTTGCCGCCAATAAGGGCAGGTAACATCAATATGGTAGCCCAGGCGGAGCACGTATTCTCTGGTCGGGGAAGCCGTAGTAGCAAAAAGCACCGAGACTGCTCTTTTATGGGGCAACGAAAACCTTGCCCGCTAGCAATTCTTTCACAACAGAGCATCAGACACGATGCCTCCGCCTGGCGCCATCCACCCACCACCACCACCACCCCTTGGCTGCCGAGCGCGCCCCCTTGCACATTCGCTCAAAAAGGCCAGAAGACGTGATGCGGAGCTGGACGGCGTGCCCTTCGTAATCCGAAATGGCCGCGCAGTCTTGCACCACCCATCCAGACATCCGAAGGCCGGCCGGCAGGCCCGGGACGCTGAGCCAGGACCGGGCGCCCTCACCATGCGCGGTGGCCCACGCGCGACGCGACACAGACAGCCAACGAAAAGCCGCGGCCTGCGCACGCCCGAGCGCGCTGCGCGCCAGCAACGAACGAGATCCACGGAGCGGAGGCCGCGGGCGGGGGAGCGGAGTTTGGAGCGGGGCCGGGGACTGCCGAAAAGCTTCCTTCTGAGAAGATGAAGATCAGAATCAGAGAAAGCACCTGCTACCTCGCCGCCATTGTTTGCGCCAGCAAGGGGCCCAGCAGAGAAAACGCGGATGATGGTGCCCCTCGCGAGCACCATACGCTGGCGACGCACACGGGGAACCTTCCCGCTGGTCGCAGCGAGGAAGACAAGTCAGCAAGCTTAGACGCCACCGGCTCCCCCGAATGTTCCGGCGACGACACGATGCACGTCTTTAGCGAAGGAGAGACTGCATTCTGCGACATCCTCGATAATTTCGATGCCGGTTACGAAAACCGCACAAATGCTGAAAATTACGTGAGTGCAGGGCCCGCGGCGCGACAAGTCTTGGTCGTCGACACGCGCGTCTAGGTCGAGAAATGGCCGGGGAATGGGGAGGCGCGGACGGCGTGCCTATCATGGGCAACCTTGCCGCGCGCTCTGATTGAGGTCGCAGCAGACGAGCAAAGCGGCCATGGCTCCTCGCCGCACGCTAAATGGCCTTATGTCCAACCACCCAAGCACGGCAACCGCCCGCGCCTGCAAGCGATTAGGGCGAGGCGCGCAAGAGCGGAAGAGAAGCCACGACGATGACAGCGAGCTTCGCGCTCCACAGGGGAAACGCTCTCGTTCAGCCTACGCAGATCAGGAAGACCAGAACTTGAGCATTGGCAAGCAGCGGCGTCGGCATCGGCTCTCACAGCCTGGCCCCAGACGACGCCCGCCGCACCGCCACGCTGTCCAGCGGCCCAATACTCCCCGGGGTGTTGCTGCCACCAATGCAAGGCGAGGGGCCGTCTAACACGTCAAAACTCGCGCCCATAGCGTCGCGCCCCAGTCGGTCTGTCACCACCGGACGGGTTCAAGAGCAGCGCCAGCTAACCGAGATCTGGCGCGAACACCCAAGAGACCACGCGGGTTCGATGACCAATGCGAGACACGCGAGAGTCGAATCCACCAGCAGCGAGAAATTGCAAGCGCGAAAGCCACCTGAAGACACAGCCAAATCTTTATTTTTACGTTTTGGACGCTGCTCGGATCTCGCCCACAAGACCAAGAAAACCCCAGACCGATAGGGCCAGCCTCCTGGAGCTTGTGGGTGGGACCGCGCAGCGGACCCGACGCAGCGCAGTCCATGACACTTGGGGCGGCCGAGGGGGTCTAAGGGCCAGGGCCCCCGATGACTTGGCGCACCCTCCTAGACCCCGCCTCGACGCCGACGCGGCGCCGCGCTGACCAATCAGCCCGAAACTACTTCTGGCAAAAATTGACGGGCTCAGCCAACCCGTCTCTAATCTGTCTCCAGCTCCACTACGTCGGAAACAGTAGAGGCGCCCACGGGGCGAGCGGCTCGAGCAAAGAAGTCGCCTCGAGCGCCGAGATGGCTGGCAACGCGCGCCGGCGGCTCGCCGATCAGCTTGCCCGAGTTCGTCGCCCAGCGAACCTCGCCAGACTGACGAGATAGCACCAATGCGCGACGCTGGACCGCGAACCACTCGAAAGACCTCAGCTCAGGACACCCGGCACGGCCTTCGATTGAACAATCGAGCGCAAGACCACCTGAAGCCCTATACCCCCGAGCCCCCAACAACGCAACATGATCAACCCGAGCCTGAAAGAAAAACCAAAACCCAAAAGCCCCGTGCCATCTCCACCCCTCGCCCGGCCATGCGCTTTCTCAGCCGGGCTCAGCTCGCAGCCCCGCGAGGCCCCCTCGGGCCGAATACGGGAAACAGGCTCAGCGGGAAGAGGAAGTTCGCGAGTGGAGGGGGCACGCGGGGCGGCAAGTTGAGGGAAGAAGGCGGGGCAGATTGGAGGACGCGGGGTAGCGCGGCGCCCAAATCACCCCGCATGAATGAACATTTCGGGCCGCCGCCCCCGAGAAGAAAACCCAACCCGCAAGAAAACGTGCACTACTGCGCGGTGCCACCAGCGTGCCGCGCAGATCAGTCACGAAGCCTGGACCCCAAGGAGCGGCGGCTCAAAGTCGCAGACCGCGTCACGAATAAGGGAAGATCGCACCGGGAGAGAAAGCGTGGTCAAGCTGAGAGATGTTGCGACGGCTGCGATCAGACAACTCCTCAGCGCGCCCCAGGCTAGGAGACACCATGACCATAGGTGGGCACCCAGAGACATGAATATTACAAGGCAGACAACGACCAGGGGCGATTTCTCCCCCATGCATGTCCTGGGGGCTGCGCCATGAGCGAACACAGATCGCAACTCCAGCTGGAATATCGCCAGCCACCGCGGGTCCGGCATCGCCCGTCTCTCTTGAGGCACCACGAGCCGGCTGCAGGCGCGTCGTCACCCATCAAGCGATGCCCCTGACACGGCATGGCATGCGCGCGCGAGTAACCCTCATGCAAGATCTTCGTAGCCCCACAGACATTGTAAGTGACGGTGATGGTGGTAAGCTGACAAGTATTTGGAACAGTTGAACAGGATTCGGATGTGGGACAGCGCCGACGCAAGAGACCAACGGCGCTGCGCCAAGAAAGTCCTGGTCGACGTGACCCAGCGTCGCTTTCTGAGACCAGACTCTCGCCGATCCAGCACAAAGTCAGAACGAAACAACGTCACCCCTGCTGAGCGCCGCGAACCTCGTCACAGGGTCCGTTGACGGCAGCTCGCAGCAAGAAACCGAAAACCACTGACGCTAGCCTCAGCCCCCAGCGCGAGAACAAGGCACAACGCCGACGGGCGCGAGATATCGATTGGGGCGCCAGCCACCATGCGACTTGCCCCCCACCACGGCGCCGAAGCGAAGCGGAGGCGTGAGCGCGGAAACAGCGAGAGCTCGGAACGACGACCACCGCGTCCGAGACATCCGAGCAGAGACTTGAAATAACAGGGCACTTCAAAAAAGAGACAAGACCACGACGACTCCATAGCTGCACCTGGGCCGCCGAGGGCGGCCCCGAAAGCATAACATGGCATGAAAACTAACTGGAATCCCCTCCTGGGAGAGGTTCCTTGAACAAACACCCATGGCCATGGCCAGGAGAGGGCCTCAGGCCTCAGCAGTGAAAGCCCCGCCCGACGCCGACGCAGCAGCACCCTCAGCAGGCTCACCAGGGGAGGCCGGGGACGCTCCCTTCTCCGCTGGCGCTGCACCCCCGCCGCCAGCAGGAGCCTCGTACCGGCGCCTCATGGCTGAGAGCCGTTTGGCGCGGGCGTCGCGGCCCTTGCGAAGCTGATCAAACTTAGACTCCGAGCCCTTTACGCTGCCGGCGAGGCCAGAGATGCCTCACGCAACTTAGCAGCCCCTGTCTCGAGCTCCTTCTTGTCCTCATCAAGGTCCTCGAACTTGAAAGTGGGCGATACGCCCAGCATGGACTCGGGCTTCCGCGGGTCAACAAACTCATCGGTCGCGATCGTGGCCTGCACAGATGTCTCGTCATCGGGCTGCCTGAGCGGTTCGTCGAGCTGACGCGCCAACCCACTGCGAGCAGATCCCGACTGCTCCAGCTCCTGCAAGGGGATGATACGAAGGCCTGCTTCGATTGCAACTGCTGAGCCATCATCTCGGATTTAAGCACGGCGGCCTCGAGGTTGTTCCGCGCGCCTAGTTTTAGGAGCGGCCTGCTGGAATTCAACCTGAAGCGTTGCCGGAGGCGGTGCTTACAGAGCTTGAACTGATGTCCTGTACTGCTTCACCGCGACACTGCCACTCGCCATTCTCGAATAGGGACACCAGCTGCTGGTACCCCTCGATGGAGAGTGGTGGACGTAGACGCCGCAGCGCCTCCTGAAGTACCAGGCGCAGTGCTTCCGCCGCCACAAGCGCAAGCACCCTTGCCCAAGAAACGTCCTCCTTTGAACTGCCCTGAAATCCTTTGTACCACTGGCCGTCCTTGCCCGCGTCGGAACTGTTGAAACCAGACGCCGGCTGCAGTCCTTCAACGAGAACACCCGCAGTGCTTGCACCATGTGAACCAGCTGGCGTTATGACGACATCAGCTGGCGTTGCATGCCCAGCGCTGCCCGCCAGAAGGAGGGACAGGATCCTGAAGGCCAGGAACGAGAGAACGCTATGCATCACGTACACGTGAGCCCTTCCTCGAGTAGCCCGTTTGCCCAAGGCGCATAATTAGAAACAGCTGGCTTTGCGAAACCCCTTTTGAGCTGCGAGCTGCCGAGACCCTCCGCAATGCGCTTTGGCCTGCCGTTTTTCCCAGCAGCGGCCGCACCTGTTGGAGAGAGATGGGAATGGTAGGAGAACGTGGGCGATCCTGGACTCAGCAGCTATGCCGTTTTGAAGCGAAGTTGTTGCAAGCGCAGACACACAGTCTGAGCCAGAACGGCTTGCCCCTCGGGGAGGGGGGGGAGAGGGGGAGGGGGGGAGAGAGATAAAGTGACAGGCAGGAAAATAAAGAAAAAAAGAAAAAGATGATGAAACTAAGATAATGAAGGAAATATCGACAAGACCTCGAGAGGGAGAAGGAGAGAGAGGGACAGATATGAATGCAGAGAGGCAGGGGGACAGGTGGAGGGAGGGGAGGGGAGGGGAGGGCAGCTTGGAGAGGGCAGAGGAGCGAGCAACATGGCGGACAGACTCCGGGGCCCCGCTGACGGACTCGAGGCTCTAGGCCAAAAAGCACATAGAAAACTAAATCGGCGAGCCCAGCGCGTTGGAAATCTGAACAGCCGAACTACATGCTATCTCCCGCTTCCCATCCACCCCTCCTCCTCCATTGTCCATCCCCCTCCTCCCCCACCGCCTCCCCCACACCCCGCACCCTCCCCCTCCTACCTCCTCGTCGTCGTCCTCCTCCTCCTCCCCTACATACGCACACGTCCACGCCATCCCTCATCCTTCTGTCCATCCCCCCCCCCTCGTCCTCCTCCACATCCTCCCTGATGGTACGCAGCGCTGCATTACGCAGCCGCTCGCTCCGAGTCTTCATTCCAACACGCCAGGAGGCCTTCGTGTGCGGACTCAGCGGCTGCACTGACCGACCTCTCGGGCGGAGCAGCACGCTGACCGACCCGCGGATGCGTCGGTACCCTCGAGGCGCCGCGGGCGGCGCGGCGCCACTGAGACTCGAAAACGCAGGCGCGCATGTATGGCGATATGGGGCTGGGGGCAGGAGCCAAGGGGGGGGGGGATACAAAAGGTCCCCCCCGGCCCAAGGTGCCCCCACACATTCGCTCCATCCAGGAGCCCCCGCGGCCCCCCGGGCCTCGCGAGGGATGCTCCAGAGGCCTCTGGGCCTCCCTGGAAGAGCTGGGGCCACCTTGGGCCAGGGCCACCCCTGGCAGCACCCAAGAAAGTGCGGATGCAGATGAAGAGGAGGGAGAAGGATACTGAAGGAGGACTCCATGCGGCGAAGGGGTAGAGAGGAAGAGAGGAGGAGGAGGCGGAGGAGGAGGGGGAGGACGATGAGAAAGGAGGAGGACGACGAAGAGGAGTAGGAGGATGAGAGAGGCGGAGTAGGAGGGAGGACGAGGATGAGAAGGAGAGAGGAGGAGCGAGGAGAGAGGAGAGAGGAGGAGAGAGGAGAGAGGAGAGAGGAGGAGAAGGACGAGGAGGACGAGGATGAGGGAGAATAATGGTGAGGAAGGACTCCAAGCGGCGGGGCGGGCGCTTCAGAGGTAGCTCCTCCGCGGACTCGCCGCGGCCGTTACTTGCCGCTGGCACGCATCCCTGAAATGGTAGGGGTACAGCGCCCCACTGAGAGATACTAAGAGAGAGGAACGAAGGCAAACCACACGAGAGAGAAAGAGGGATTCGTTTGAAAAGAAAGATAGGGGGGAGAGGGAGAGAGAGAGAGGTAGAAGGGTTGAAAGAGAGAGAGAGAGAGAGAACGAGGGAAGGATAACGAGGGAGACTGGGATAGGCGGAGGTGGAGGAGGAGGGGCAGGCAGGAAGGACGGAGGAGGAGGGAGGAGGCAGAAAGGAGGGAAGAGGAGAGGAGAGAGGAGAGGAGAGCTGATGAGGATGAGGAGGATGCGGAGGCAGGCAGGAAGGAAACACATCAGGGTCAGTTGGTTGTATGACATCTTGGAAAATGTTGTTGTACTGGGGGGAAGGGAGGGGGGCATCTTTTTATTTGGTATCAATCCGCCAGCCCTCCTGTGCTGCCTCAAGGCTGTTAGCAGTCACACTGCATTAGCGTTAGTGCCCCCCTCTAAACGACTCCCCACCCCCAGCCCCAAAAGCGTCCTTCATATCTAACCCGTTCGGGGGGGGGGTCTCTGGAATATGACCTCCCATTAGCCCTCATAAATGCTCTGGGTCTGCGGTCCCAAGGACACGAGCCCTTGTCGAATACGCTCGGTCTGCGCGCCCACGGCCACGATCCCTTCTGTATGTATTACGCTGGATCCGCGCTCCAAAGGCCAGTGCCGCAAATAATTCACACTGCATCCATCCTCTTTCTCAGGGCCACCACGACCTCTCCGAAATGGCTCCGGGTCCGCACTCCCAAGGCCACGATCACGAGTACATTGCCAGTGCGCCACGCTCCCATGGCGAAAATCCGTTTCATCACTGTCCGAGTGTACCAGGTGCATGGGAGCAGCAGAGGAGGGGGGTCGGTGAGACTGGCGGCAAGGCCTCTGCGATAAAAGTCTGCGGCTTTGGGATTATAGGACATGATTCGATGTCGGGGGATTCTGGTGCAGGCATGAGGAATATGTAGAAAGAAGAATGAAGGATGTGCGGAGGAGGATTCAAGTTTTGGCAGACGGTTGAGGAGGTTTTGACGGGCTACTTGTAGGTAGTGTTGTGGAGGTCTAGAGGGGGATCATGGAGGAAACGGAGTGTAGGGGGAAACGGTTTGTTTTGTTGTTTGACGCCCTTGCGGCAGAAGACACTGGGCAGCTTTACACAGTTACGAGTTCCGATGGGGGCCACGATGGGGGATCACGATGAGGGGATCGGGGCAGGAAAAGGGGTAGGGGGACAGGAACATGGAATCAGGGGCAAGGATATAGAGACAGGGATGGGGAACGGAATCGGGATAGAGATATAGAGCAACGGTAGGCCACGGGAGGCCACGGGAGACAACGGGAAGCCACGGGAGGCAACGGGAGGCCACAGGAGGCAACGGGAGGCAACGGAAGACAACAAAAGACAACATCGCCCGACCGATACGGATGGGGATACGGATAACGATAGGACGGCCACGGGAGGCAACGGAGGCCACGGAAAGCAACGGGAGACAACGGGAGGCGGCAGTGAGGCAACGGGAGATAATGGGAGGCCACGGGAGCCATCGGGAGACGACGGAACAAACGTCGCACACCGACAGTCCAGACACTTCTTCCTGACAACAACATTTCAAACATTCACCAGATGTTTAGAATATCGGAATCTCTGCCGTGTCAGAAACAAGGCCATGGGGCACCCATGGAGGATCATTTGGGGTTGAGGGGGATCGACCTGGCCTCTAGGGTGGGTAGGAGGAGTGGGAAGTGGGGATGTGCTCGGTGGGTTCAGGAGTTCCCCCGCGAACCCTCAATGGTTCCTGGGGAGGTGCTCAGCGTGTGTCCATCAGGGGGGTCTAGAGGCAATAAGGAGAAGGAGGCAGGAGGGAAAGAGAGAGGCAGACAGCACGACAGTCCAGTCCTGACGTACCCTCGCTGAACAGAAGGGGGTCACTTACATGAGCAATACAGAAGGCAGCTCCAGTCGAGAAACGCTGTACAAATGCATGGGACCAGATCCTACTGGTACTCAAGGGCAGGCGACCAGTCGTGCTGTTTCAGCTCGTCTACTGTGGCGACGCACTGGGAAGTGCCATACGTACCTTGAGATGCACCGTCATCGACACCTTCACTTTCACCGTCGTATCCGTCGTCGTTGCCATCTTGCACGTGATCTTTTGCAGCGGCGTCTGGACACATGTAGTCGAGCACTATGTCCGCTGGGTCATGTCCATCGCCGTCAGCATGTACGTAATCTGTTGTATACTCCTCGGACATGTCGAACCCCTCATACATTTCTTGCTCGCCAACGAAGCCCTCGTCTGGAAGGAACATCGGGACGGGATACATGCTGCCATCAGGAGCCAGCAAGGGTATGGGCATGCCGCCGTACTCGCCCCCATACGCTGTATTAAAACTGTCCATGACCTCCATGGCCTGACAGCACGGCATGCACCAGCGTTTCACCTCTCGCACGCTCGCGCGCGCCCCGGGAAGATCAGAGTCACACTGCTGGAGACCCCGGTTCACTTAATTGCCAGTCTCCCCCCGCTCCACCTACCCTCCTCCCTCGCGGGGGGGCCAGGGAGGACGAGGGGAATCGAAGAGGGGAAGGAGGAGCATGCGGAGGAGGAAGGACGAGGAAGATGGAGGGGGGAGAAAAAGGACAGCATGTAAAGGAAGAGCACGAGGACAACAGGGAGCGGAGGATGAAGCGGAAGAGGAACCTCTCTGGGAACTGCCCGACTCGATATGTGTATATACACGTAGGTTGACGAGGAGGGGGATGAGGACCAGGAGGGTAAGCTAAGTGTGCTCGCGCCTCATCTGACATCAGATCCCTCCCTCCCATCCCTACCCGCGGACGCGTGTCACAGCCGACCTGCGACTCCGACCAAAAGACCACTTTGTGGCATGCGCAGTCGCAAAAATGCGAACTGTATACACACGAGGAGGTGGCCAGTGAGCAGGAGGATGAGCGGGAGGAAAAGGATGATGACGAACAGCAGTTGCAAGAACTAAAGCGGAAGGACAAGGAAGAAAAGAAGGACCCGGGGACGGCGTAGGGGGGGAAAGGCGGGGGGCGACAACGTTGAAGAAACGGAGTCCGAAAAGTGGCCCTCGCTGGGGCGAGACGAACAGCCGCAGCAGGAAATGGAGTGGAAGGAGCGAGGGGAACAAGAGGACCAAGGGAAGGTGGAGGAGGGGAAACAAAGGGGGACCACGCAGGGGCGAGAGCGCCAGTCTGAACGACGGGAGCAAAGCGCCGATCCGAACATGAACCCCACGCTGCAGCGGGAGTATCATTTTGAAACACCGGAAACAATCGGAGTCAAATGTTGAACTCTGGCGACACAAGAAAAAACAGCACGCGGAAGGGCCTGGAGATCTGCCGCACAACTTCTGGGAAGGATGGGGGGCCATACTCGGATTGCTGAACTGACTAGCGACCGTCATGAGAGGCTTCTAGACCCGACGACGCTTTTTGTTTACAAAATGAAGGTGTGGACTCCTTGCTGGGACTGGCCCTGCATCCCGAACCGTTCCTTTTGGCGGCCCATGGGTCCCAATTGTGGACCCACGGAGGCCGAAAACTGCCAAGGATCTCCCGTCGCTGTTTTTGTTTTCAAAAAGCGAGAAGAGAAGGTCTAGGCTCCTGACGATGACATGGAAAAGAGGCTACCACGGACCCCAAGCCTTCCGAAAGCCCCATGGCTGAGGGGTGACGAGCAGATGGGGCCTCTGCGCCTCCGCGTGCTGGGCATCCTGCCCCTCCCACCCATCTCTTCCCATCGCGCTAATGTTTTTGGTGTGAGTGTGTGTGTGTCTCTTTCTCTCTCTCTCTCTCTCTGTTTCTCTCTCTCTCTCTCTCTCTCTCTCCCGTTCTCTCCCGTCTTTCTTTTGCGTACATATGTATATATATGGAAACAATATACACCCAAATCTCACAGCAAACGTCAAGACACAGTGCGGATATTTACTGCGGGGCAAACGTGCGCGAGGCAGAGACCATTACCGACACTGGCCGGCCGACGACGCATCCACTTTTGGTGACGGCCGGACCACGGGCAATGGCATGCGCATGGCCTTGCCCCCAAGGCACTCGCAGCATCCCCCTGTCCTGCCCTGCAAGGCTTTCGAACGCGAACGGTTCGAGCGGCGCGCAAGTAGCGAACACCCATTCGGCGCATCGCGGGCGGCGACGGCTGGAGAGGTGCTCTATGCACCGAAGCCGCGACCGAAAATAAGTGCCGCAGCATGGGCAAGTGCCCGAGCCGTCAATGTATTACTTGATGACGAATTGTTTGGCCGCGTTTGGCCCTACAGTGGCTCGCCAGGGCACGCTCGGAAGGGGAACAAGCGTGACAAACTGTACACTCGAAGTTAAAACCTCGCCCAACAGACGGGGCGCCGGACACCTCATGCGCCTGGCGGTCGAGGACGGACTCAATGGAAAAGGAGTGGTCCAGCACATTGCTCCATCTGGTATGCGACTGTAAAAGATCGAGCCACTTCTACCTATCACTGTACAAAGGAGGGAAGCTGGGCACCAGTCCAAGGGCACGGACGTGTTCAGTGTCGGCGCGAACCAGCGCAAGCCAGGGCAGCTCGGGATCGTCGGTCCCCGAAAACAAGAGGGCCAACAACACCTTGGGCCGGTTGCGGACCAGCTGGGCGAAGTACCGGCGCCGCGTTATCTGGAGCACGCAGTCCAGCCACGGCATGTTCAGGGCCCTCCTCACCTCGAGGTCGGTCATCTTGACGTCCTTGGAATAACGAGGGTCGTCGGGGATTCTCCTGGGAACCCTCATATACACGCCGACCAGCTTCTTCAGCGACCTCGGGTGCAGCACGCACACGTTGAGGTTGAAGATTAGCCTCTACTGAACGAGGCCCCGCAAGAACACGAACTTATACGGGTTCGCGATCATCTGGGAACCGAACACCTTTGTGCGCCAGCGGCACGAAGGCCGACATGGCAGACTGGGAGCGGTGCGCGGCGCTGCGGAACGACATGCCCTCAGCTGACAAGAACGTAGCACGTTGTTTATAGGCGTCAACGATGTGCACAAGCTTCGTCGAGTTGAGCACCGGCACAGCGAGCGAACCATCTGGCTGGCGCCACTGCTCCTTGATAGCGGTTGCGTAGGAGCCCGTCAGGGCCGCGACGCCCTCTGTCTTGCCCTTGTTCCAATTGATGTCCAAGTTGGAAGCGGCGAAGATCTCGGTGAGCATGCCGAACAATATCTCCACACCTCGCGCCAGCGCTCCGGGTGTCTGCGCTAACAGCTAACAGGATGACGGTCTCATCGTCCACAAAGGTTACATCCACGATGCACTGCTCATCTCGCTCGCGCTCAGCCCCCGCAGTCCGATTATCAGAGGCCCCGTCGCACCAAAACGCCGGTGGGGCCGACTGGATCCGGAGAACGAGGTCCTCCTGCGCCTACCTCCACTTCAGCATGACAAGCGGCGGCGTGTAGGCCGAAATGAAACTGACGGAGACGAGCTTGCAACCCTGGCGGCCGCCGGTGAGGAGCGATATGGTCTTCTCGCCACGCACTAGCTTGAACCAGGCCTTCTCGTGGAGGGTGCGCGCCATCTCGGAGGCAGAGGCGTTGGTCTTCCAATGCCTGATTAGATGGCCGCGCTCGTTGATGTACTTAGTCAGCCACTTCACTGCATATGCATACCTAGACGACCACCCTGCGGGTGATCAGGAGGTTTTGGGGGGGGCAGCAATGGGCCAAAAAGGTGATCGTTGTTCTGACGATGCCTGTGGGGCGGAGTCTAGTGAGTAGTGTGATTGTGCACGTGAGCGTGAGGGACACCGCGCGCCACCGGCCGCCGCAGGAGAATCATTTGGCCGCGGCCAAGCCACAGGAGGATTTCGGGACACCAGCGGGACACCGGCGGGACAGCGCGGGACACCGGCCGCCAGAGGAGAAACATTTGGCCCGGCCGCGGCCAAGCCGGCCACAGGAGGATTTCGGGACACCAGCGGGACACCAGCGGGAAACCGCGGGCCACCGGCCGCCGGCGGAGAAACAGTTGGTCCGGCCGCGGCCCAGCCACAGGAGGATTTCCTCTCGCCCGCCCACGCAGCTTCGCCTCGCCCGCACGCACGCACGGCACGCACAACACGAAACCGAAACCGAAATCGTTTCCCTGGTAGGGGGGGTATCCGTTTCACGTCGGACTCACCACCAACCTCCGATATATATATATATATATATATATATATATATATATATATATATATATATATACTTTTACATGTGTATATATATACACATGTATATATATATACATACAAGACTGCAGTGGCGCTTCGCGCCATGCACCTTGGTCCTTGAAGTTTGGTGTGCAGGCGGAATAGCAGGAAGGTCAAGCCGACAATTTAGCGATAACTCCTGGTTGCCTTTTCCGGAATCGACGCTATAATAATGTTATTCGTTATCCTTCCTCCATGTTTCTTGTTCCTTCTTGTCGCCATGCCCTGCGCATTCTCCCCATCCTCCTCAGCTCTTTTTTGCGGAGGCTCCTCCTTGGAGAGCCTCTAGGGGCCTCACAAAAGTTGTTTCAGGCTTTCTTAAGGCCTTCTGGAGACCTCCTGGGCGTATTGTGGGGGCCTCCGGGGGTTTCCTCGGGCCACCCTGCCTCCAACCGCGGTCTCCCTGAACGACCGAATCACAATTGGAATTCTTCGGAGGGTGTCTTTGGGCCATCTTGAGCCGCCATGGGGCTCTCTGAGGGCCATCTTTGACCCGTACTGTGCCGTTTTGGGGCTCTCTTGGACTGCCTGGAAGCCCTTTCGGATGGTTGTGGGGCGATTTTGGAGCCCAGGCGGCTTCGGACGCCCAGAAGACCGCCGTCTTGGAGCGTCGGAAAGCCGAAAAGAGGAGAACCCCAAAATTCACCAAAAACCCTTTCGAAAATCAATGATTTTTGCCTCGGGGGGCCTTCTTGGGAGTGCTCTTGGAGGCCTCTTTGGAGCCGTCCTAGAGGCCTCTTGGGCCATCTTGAGGTCACGTCGGTCACTCTTGGAGCGCTCTTGTGCTGTCTTGGGGGTCTCTGGGACGTCTCCGATGACCCCCCTGATCGCCCTAGGTGTGCTGGGAAGGCTTGGCAAAACGCCATGTGAGGCCCGGTGGCCGCTTCGAGGCCCGTCTGGAGGGTCCCAAAGCCCCAGATCCCGGGAGTCTGGTTTTTTTTTGGGGGGGGGACGGGTTCTCCCCCCGCCCGGGCTTACAAAAATATAGGAAGAGGAATATATATATATATATATATATATATATATATATATTATATATAGATATAGATATAGATACAGATATAGATATAGATATAGATAGATAGATAGATAGATAGATAGATAGATAGATAGATAGATATATTAACATATATATATACACACCTATACGACCACCCTTCGGATGATAAGGAGGTTCGGGGGGGGAGGAACCAACGTCTCACTCGATCGGTCTCACTAGCGATCTCACTATCGATCTCACTATCCGTCTCGCACGTTCGATCTCACTCGATAGATCTCACAATTGATCGGACTCGATCGATTATATTCGATCGATCTCACAATCGATCTGACTATCGATCTCACAATCGATCTCACCATCGATCGCAATATCGATCTCACAATCAATCTCACATTCGGTCTCACTATCGATCTCACTATCGATATCACAATCGATCTATCCATCAACGTCATCATCATCAGAATTAACATCATCGTCGTCACCATCATCAACATCAGCATCATCGTCATCATCATCACCAGGACACCATCATCATGATCACCTCACCACATCATCAACATCATCATCAACATCATCATCGGGATACCATCCTCGTCACCATCATCATCATCAACATCATCATCATCGGGACACCATCATCATCATCGGATTACCACCATCATCATCATCATCATCATCTCACTATCATCACCATGAAGAACATCATCAACATCATCATCATCATCGTCACCATCATCATCAGCATCATCATCACCAACATCATCATCGGGACACCATCATCATCGTCAGCATCATCATTACCATCATGATCCTCATCATCGGGACACCATTATCGTCATCAACATCAGCATCAACAGCATCGGGCCACCATCATCGAAGTCATCATCATCACCCCATCAGCATCCCCATCATCAACATCGTCATCAGCATCGGGACACCATCATCATCATCACCATCATCATCAACAGCATCAGCATCAACCTCATCATCATCAGAACACCATCATCATCATCATCTTCATTACCATCACAATCTCATCACCTCATCATCATCATCAACATCATCAGGATCTTCAACATCATCATCATGATCATCACCATCATCATCATGATCATCATCATCATCATCATCATCATCATCATCATCATCATCATCGGGACACCATCATCATCAGCAACATCAGCATCATCAACATCATCATCATCGGGACACCATCATCATCACCACCATGACCATCATCATCAGCATCATCACCATCATCGCCATCATCGGGACACCATCATCGTCGCCATCATCATCATCAACATCATCACCATCGGGACACCAGCATCATCATCACCATCGGAACACCACCATCACCATCTTCATTTCATCATCATCATCATCATAAACAACATCGTCAACAATATCATCATCATCATCATCATCATCATCATCATCATCATCATCATCATCATCATCATCATCATCATCATCATCGGGACACCATCATCATCAGCATCATCATCATCACCAACACCATCATCATCGGGACACCATGATTATCGTCACCATCATCACCATCATCATCATCATCATCGGGACACCCATCAGCATCGTCATCATCATGAGCATCAGCATCATCATCAGCATCGGGCCACCATCATCAAAATCATCATCATCATCACATCGTCATCATCCTTATCATCAACATCAACATCATCATCATCATCATCGGGACACCATCATCATCATCACCATCATCATCAACAGCATCATCACCAACCTCATCTTCACCGTCATCGGGACACCATCGTCATAATCATCTTCATAATCATCGTCATCATATCATCACCTCATCATGAACATCATCAGGGTCATCAACATCATCATCATCGAGACACCATCATCATCATCATCAGCATCATTAGCATCATCAACATCATCATCGGGACACCATCATCATCATCATCATCAACATCGTCATCATCATCATCACCATCATCGTCGTCATCATCATCAATCATCATCATCATCATCATCATCATCATCAGCATCAGCATCAGCATCAGCATCAGCATCAGCAGCAGCATCATCATCATCATCATCAACATCAGCATCAGCATCAGCATCAGCATCATCATCATCATCATCAATCATCATCATCATCATCATCATCATCATCATCATCATCATCATCATCATCATCATCATCATCATCATCATCATCATCATCATCATCATCATCATCATCGGGACACCGACGGGACACCAGCAGGACACCTGCGGAACACCGCGCGCCAAAGGCCCCCAGACAGGAAACATTTGGTCCAGCCGCTTCTCAGCCAGAGGCGGGACACTTCTCGCCCGCCCACGCAGCTTCGCCTCGCCCGCACGCACGGCACGCACGAACACGAAACCGAAGCCGATTTCCCGGTAGGGGGGCTCTCCGTTCCACTTCGATCTCACCCCCTCACCTCCGATATATCCAGATATATATATATATATATATATATGTATATATGTATATATATACATATATATAATTATCCGCGGACGCGTGTTGTCGCGGACCTGGAACCCCGAAAAGGCCCATATCGTTTTATGCGCAATCGAGAAGGGGAGACCTTCGTTAACAGGAAGCAGTAGCGGACGAGCAGGAGGATGAGCAGGAGGAAAAGGAGAAGAATGAGAAAGGATGACGGCGAGGAACAAAAGCAGCAGCAGGAACTACAGCGGAAGGAGCGGGAGGAGCACGGGGACCAGGGGCAGGCGAAGGAGGGCAAAGCAGGAGGGCGACAACGATGAGGAAGGACTCCGATCCAGAAAAGTGGCCCGCGCTGGTACGAGAGCGCCACTCTGAACGACGGAAGCAAATACCCGATCCTAAAATGAGGCCCGCGCTTCAGCGGGAACCAAATTTTGATCGATAAATTTGGGATTGGAAATAGGACACGTGATTCCAAGAGAACGTGCTGACACATCCTGTGAGAGAGGAAAGTCGTACTCATACTTGGTTGTTGTAGAGGGAGGGGGGGAAGAGGATGAGGCGATTCGAAGGTGGAGGCGGACGCGCAAGAGGGACGAGCCAGACAGACGGGAAGGGCCCGCGGGACCACCAAGCGGCCCGGCGGGCTCGATGTCTCCTGGACTGGAACCACAAAAGAAAACGTATTGGGTGCGGCGGATGGGTCGAGTCTGGTCCGGCCCGTCGGGTGACCATGGAGGAAGGGAGGAGGGGACAAAAGAAGGGGGCGCAGAAGAGAGGAGAGGAGAAGCGGAGAGAAGAGGAGAGAAAAGAAGAGATCAGCAGAGAGGGGAGAGGAAGAGAGGAGGAGAGAAAGAAAAGAGAGGAGGACAAAGAGGGGGTAGCAGGACCTCCTCCCACTGTCGCTGGTCCACATCGTTCAGCGCGACGTGGCCGTCCAGGACGCGCCGCTCGATGTTGTCGACCAACGCCTGCATTATGAAGGGGTCCACGTACAGCCGGGCATCCGCCAGGGCGATGTTGAGCATCTGCTGAGCCGTGAGCTCGCCAGCGGCCACCTGCCCAAGCACACAGGTAAGAGGAGGAGAACTAGAAAGCAGCCGGGCGGAAACCCGAAGCGCCGCTGCACCTTCCGACAACATCCTGTGCAATATGCGCACCGAGTGCCGTTGAGGGCCCTCTGGGGAGGCCCTCGTCGCCAAGGTCGTAAGATCTCGCCGTCCTGGGAGTGATTATGAGCTGACTCTGGCACGGTCAACACTTCGAGGCGGGGATTTATCCATGTCCACCGCCCAGGGAACCAGTGTCCTAGGACCTCCAGTGGGCGATGGATATGGGCAAATTTGCCTGAAGGCCCAGATATATCTGAGTCCACCGCTCCCTCGAGGGCAGCATGTGCTGGCCGACTGCTGGCAAATCACGCGTCGTACGCCAACGCGGAACCCACCAGCGACGACGATGACGACGACGACGGCGAAGACAACGACGGCAGAGAAAAAGCTACATAAACATGCACATTCGGAGGTCCGCGCGAATCTCTTGGGTCGGCACTGGAGACCCCCCTGGCGGCGCCTCGGCCCCACCCATAGCGCGCTGCGGCAGACCGCGCAAAATCCAAAGAGACCTCACAGCTCGGTCCGTCATAGCACGGTTTTGAGACTCTGGAGGCCCCAATCGCCAAAGACATCCTGGGAGACCGACCCGAGTCCCAGAAATCGTGCGGTGACCCCGAACCCCCCCTGCTATCGCCCCAACGCGGTGCGATCACCACGCAGTTTGGAGGCCCGCGACGATGGTCCCGACGGCCCCCGCCCTGCGAGACGCTCCCAGACCTCCAGCGTCGTAACCTCTTCATGGCGTGGGCCACCGTTTTGTCGTCGTCTCGCCTTCGCTGCAGGACGAGCTCGACATGAAAACGGCCCACGGAATCGCAAAAGCACATGTCAGGCAGAAAGCTGCCATGGAGATACCCAATACAAAATCATTCTAAGGTGGAGAGCCTAAACACGAAGAGCATGAGGGTATCACTACAAAGCTAAGGTTGTCCTTAATTCTCGTGCCAGCGGCATCCCCTGGGCATTTCCCCGTCGCAGCTCTCGTTCTTACTGGTCATGGACACCAAAACGGCCCCAGGCAGACGTGATTCCAGGAGAAAGGGAAGTCGGCACGGTGTGTGGTGTGACGCCTGGGAGTTTAGGTTGGGCCAGAGACTCCTGGGCTCCGCGTTCCGCCAAGAGGCCCGCTGCGAAGCTGGCACGCAGAGTCAAGGACGCCGCCAGTGTTGCAGAATTGCGATTTATAGGAGAAGCAAGACACTTGGCATCACCAGGGACGAGGGCATACCGCCCCTCAAGCATGTCACGTGCATAGAGGAAACAGCAAATCTGCACGAGCACTACTGTCGTCAAGACTCAGGGCAGGGGGAACTGGGGGATCCTGATCACGAACAGGAGGAGGCGGAGGCGGAACATGATCGATGGGGAAGGTGATGAGGAGGACGAATGTGAGGAAGGAGACAGAAGAAGGGCAGGAAGAACAGGACGAGGTGGATGACAAGGTGCGAGGTGTGGAAGGAGAAGGAGGAGGAGGAGGAGACGCACCGAGCGAAATGGCGACGGATGACTTCTGGCAGCACCGAGGTCGCGAACAGGCGACGAGGGAACCGATGCAAGAATGGTGGGAGGAGCAAGCAAGAAAGAGCGGCCGCTCCGTTTGAAACAGGAGCCCACAGAAGGATGGCCGTGAAAAAATCTCCTTCTGGCGGTTTAGCACGTAAGCATCACCACTCATGCCAGCCCGCCCGACGGCTCGGTCTGCCCCACCCCCACCCCGCCACGCGTGCCGAAACAACGCCCAACGGTCCCCAACTTCCCCACCGCGGGGAAGCTTGGGATCGCGTGCTGTTCGGGTCGCACGGAGGGGCGGGGACAGCAGAAGAGGGGACTGGCGAATCAGCTGCACGCAGCTGCTTTGCCCAGCGCCTCCCGGCGCGCGAGGCACCAGTATATCAAGAAAGGCGCCCAGCGAGGACGAAACCAGCTGCACGCCTCTAATGTTGCACCCCCCCTGTCTTGGCGGACACGAGGAACGGCATAACCACAAGCTGTTCCACCATCGGGGGCGGCTGCCCTGGAACGATACACATATATACATACGTGCGCGTATATATATATATATATATACATATACATACATACATACATGCATATATATATGTATGTACATACATACATAAATACATACATACATACATACATACATACATGCATGCATGCATACATACATACATACATACATACATACATGCATACATGCATGCATGCATGCATACATACATACGTATACACATCGACGCATCGATACCTACCTACCAGCATACAAACATACATGCATGCATGCATGGATCAATGGATCCATACATACATACATACATACAAACATACATACATACATACATACATGCATGCATACATACATACATACATACATATATGCATATATACGTACATGCAGACGAACAGGCTGACATGCACTTGTACATACATACATGCATGCATGCATGCATGCATGCATGCATACATACATGCATACATACATACACACACATACATACATACATACACACACACATACATACATACATACATACATACATACATACATACATACACACACATGCATACATACAGACATACATACATACATGCATGCATACATACGTACATGCATACCTACATATATGCACAAATGCATGCATGCATGCATGCATACATACATAGATATACATACATGCATACACACACACACTCATATACATGCATACCTACATACCTACATACCTGCATATCTACATACCTACATACCTACATACCTATATACATACATACATACATACATACATACATACATACATACATACATACATACATACACATACATACACATACATAAACATACATACATACATAAATACATACATACATACAGACAGACAGACAGACAGACAGACAGACATACATACGTACGTATATACATGCATACAGGCAGGCAGGCAGGCAGGTAGACAAAAAGACAGACAAACAGACAAACATACAATAGAATCACGCGCGCGCTTCGCGCGCGCTTAGGTTCTAGCGCGTCACAAACACAGGAATCGCTGTGCGAACACATGTTTGGAGTTTGTCTCTGGTAAGTGAGGACTCCAACGGCAACACCTGCTTGAGGCATCGCCGGGGACGGACCCTGTGTAGAGTGTGGAAAGTCGGACCAACTCTCTGGTCGACCCTGCTGGGCGCGACCCGGGGTTCTCTTGGGCTGTTTTGGGGGGCCCATTGGGGGGCTGTTTCGAGGCCTCTTTTGGCGTTTTTGTCGGGTCTCATGGGGGCCTCTTGCGGCTTCTGGGCCCCTTCTTGGAGCCTCTTGGGGTCTCCCAGGGGTCTCTTGGGCCAAAAGGCGCGAATTTCCGGTTCCTCGTCCCCGCCTTGGGCGCCGCCTTGGTGCGTTATTGGGCGGTTTGGGCTCCTCGCGGGCCGTCTTGGCTCCCTCGTGGGCCGTCTTGGGGCCCTCTAGGAGGCATCCTCGACCGGCTTGGGTGCCTCTTGGGCCGTCTTGGACGCAGTGGACGCCCAAAAGGCAAACACGCCACAAAATGTCAGTTTGCCCAAAAAATCAACGATTTTTGCTTATTTGGCCTCTCTCGGCGTGCCTCTTGGGGCGTCTTCGGGGCCTCTTTCGGCGTTTTTGTCGGGTCTCATGGGGGCCTCTTGCGGCTTCTGGGCCCCTTCTTGGAGCCTCTTGGGGTCTCCTAAGGGTCTCTTGGACCAGACGCGAATTTCTGGTTCCTCGTCCCCGCCTTGGGCGCCGCCTTGGGGCGTTCTTGGGCGGTTTGGGCGCCTCGTGGGCCGTCTTGGCTATCTTGGGCTCCTCTGGGGCCCTCTTGGAACAATCTTGGGCCAAAAAAAACCCTCTGACACCTCGCGACCTGGCCACCTGGATGCATGTGAGGATCTTCTGGAGGACCTCTCAGATGCCTCTTGGAGGCGGTTCTGGCGGTTTTTTAGCGCGTCTTGGGAGCCTCTTGGGGCTTGCTTTGGGCCTCATTGGGGCCTCTTGGGACCTCTTGGGCGAACCTTGGGGGCTTGTCGGGGGATCTTGGGGCCATCTTGGGGCGAGTGGGTCGATATGTGGGCTCGTTTTCACCATCTTGGGCTATCTTGGGGCCGTCTTGGGGGCCTCTTGGGCCCCTCTTTTGAGGGCCCTTGAGCCATTTTGGAGCGATCCGAGGTGCCTTTTGGGCCGTCTTGGACGCTCGCAAGACCGAAAAGGTGGTAATGCGAAGGGTTTTAATGATTTTGGCTTCTTGGGCTGCCTTCCAGGGCTTGCAAGATGACCCAAGAGGCGCCCAAGAGTGCTCCAGGGCAGTGCATGTCGCGAACAACGCGCTTTGGGCCTCTCCAACAGTCACGCGGGGAACCCTCCAACAGCGCCCGTGAGCGCCCGGAACCGGGCTGTGGCCTCTCTTGGGCTTCTAGGGTGCCCTTGTGGGCCTCCTGAGGGCGGCCTCTTGGAGGCCTTTTGGGAACTCCTGGGCGCCTCTAGGGGCCTCATGGGGCCTCTTGGGGCGGAGGGCTCGGATGTTCGGTTCGTGTTCCCTCTCCTGGGCCCCTTTCGGGGCCGTCTTGGGGCCCTCTTGGGCCGTCTTGGGTGGGCGCCTCTTGGACCGTCTTGGGCCCTCTTGGAGGCGTCTTTGGCCGTGTTAGGGTGGATTTTGGGGCTTCTTGGGCCGTCTTGGAGCGCCGGAAAGCTGAGAAGGTGAGAACGCAGACATTTTGCGAAAACCAAAAAAAAACTTCACGCCTCGAACGAGGCAACACACCTCCCGACGCCCGAGTTCGGACGCCCCACTGGGCACCCCTGGCAGCCAGCAGACCTCGCAAGAATGAGCAGGGCCCGTTAGGCCAGAAGAGGTCAGTGAGACGGTCTCACCGAACGGCACTGCAGCTCTCAGCGGCGACAGGTCTCTTCAGGGCTGTGCCGCCCCCTCCCACAGACGGCCCAGGCACACGTGCCCTCCGACGTTCGAGTCCCGATGTCCTCCCTTGCACCCCTGGCGGCCCGCTGACTCTCCAAGTAAAGCAGGGCCCGTTAGGCCAGTAGGGAGCGCAGCGTTGTCTCATTGGACTCACAAGTGAAACAGGGCCCGTTAGGCCAGAAAGGCGTCGGTCACATCAGTTCCCCTAACAGACACAGGGCCCGTTAGGCCAAAAGGCACAGTGTGCTATCAGTCGGCAACCAGGACCAGTGGCCGTTAGCCACCCCTGGTAATTGACTGTCGGCAGCACTGGCAAGTGACTGCCCGGCACGGGGGCCCTCGCCGCAGGCCCCCGCCAAGTTTCACCCTAGACGCAGCTCGCCGCGCATGGACGCGGCGGTCGTTGCGGGACTTGCAGAGAATGCTGCTCCCCCTGGTGCCACTCTCTGCCCAGCCCCTGCTGCTCCCCGCCCTTGGGATTCGGGCAGCGGCCTGCTGACAATACTGGCTCGTGGACTGCCGCTGTGGCTGCGGTCCACCTGTCCCCCGCCAGCCTCTGGCCCGCTGTAGTTGTTTTCACTCTTGGCGCGTCTCCCCCGCGCCCCTGGGTGCCCTTCCGTGCTGGGGCGGTCCCCCCCACGGCTGGCCTCCCGCTTCCCTCGCCTGTGGCTGTGTGGCGCATCCCCACCAGCTTTGGCTCCCGCACCCCGCTCAAATCGCGGTTCTGCTCCCCTCGTGGGTAGGCGGCCTCGCGGCCTCGGGTGCTCGTGGTTCAGCCTGGGCATCCTTCCCCGGCCTCACCCTCGCGCCGCCCAGGCGTTGCACGTTCGAGGGCCGACCCGTTCTGGCTGGATGACGGCCAAGACGTATGGGGTCGCCCTGACTACAGCCTGGGTTCAGTTCGCGTCAGTCGCCTCCTAGTCGGGTGGCTTCGGACTGCGCCTCCTCTTCACGGGGTTTGGTGTGCGACTTCACTGGCGCCACCACTCGCACCCGCATGACCGTGGCGGGCATCGTGGGGTGGGCCTCCTGTTGCCCCACCCTGGTCGCACCGTGGTGCTCTTGAGCGCCATGTTGGTTGCGTTTCAGCCTCTTCTGGCCAATTCACGCGCACGCATCGCTTTCTGTAGGCTGTTGGTTCTCGGCTCAGGCCACCCTGGCAGCTTCTACAGTCACAGCGGTTGCTTACGCTTTGCACTCAAAATGGGCATCCAGCAGAGCCTTGCAGTCGGTCACCCTGGCAGTCAGCACTTGCAGCCGTTGCACGTTTGCATTGCCGGGCAGCGTTGCAGCCCCGCCTCCACTCCGGCACCCAGTCGATGTTGACACAGATTGGCAAGCGGCCTTCAAGACAGCTCCCGACGGCGCCATGCGGGCCAGGCCGCAAGACGACCCAAGGATGCCCCCAAGAAACCCCGAAAGGGCCCCAAGAGGCCCAAGGAGGCCCCAAAAAGACCTCCAAGAGGCCCCCAGGAAGCACCCGGGCCCCAAGAATGGCCCAACAAGTTCCCAAGATGTACCCGTCTTCGCCCCCTGCTCCGCCTCCTCCTCTCCCCATGCGGTTCCCCAAGGGCTCCCACCAGCGTCGGGGGAACGCAACAGCACGGCAAAACTTTGCCGAAATAACCCCGAACCCACGATAATAAAGTACCCCCCCTTAAGTAGTTTGAGTTTTTTATCCTCGGCCTCGACGGTGTTCAAATAGAGGCGGAGGGCGCGGAGGCCGAACTTCATTATCACGGGGAAAGTTCGCCATCGAGGTTACTTCCTTCTTATGTTGAGATAACAACATAAGAAGGAAGTTTTGAACTCTCTCTCTCGCTCTCTTAGTTTCTGCTTCTGTTCTCTCTCTCTCTCTCTTCTCTCTCTCTCTCTCTTTTTCTCTCTCTCTCTCTGTCTCTCTCTCTCTCTCTCTCTTTCTCTCTCTCTCTCTCTCTCTCTCTTCTCCTCCTCCCCCTGGCGCCCTGAACTTGCTTATCGCTGGGGTTGATTACCCCGGGAAAACTAAGCACATGAGCTCCCCTACACGAGCAGATGAAAATTTTAGTTTTCATCAAGCGTTTACAAATTAAATCTAATAAGTTTTGAACTTTGGATTTTCGCTTCCTCCTTCTCCTCTCCTCTCTCCTCCGCCTCCTCCTCCTGCTCTTCTGTTCTTTCTCTCTATATCTCTTTTTATTTCTCCATCTTCTCGCCCCCTGGCGCCCTGAACTGAGACAAACCATTGTTGAGGATGTCTCAATCGAGACAAATCGTTGTTGAGGTTGTAGCATACAGGACCAAAGACCAAGGATCCTCAAGATATCTTTGGCTTTTTCCTCTTGATATCTCTTTATGCTGGCTCTGGCGGGCAACTTTTATTATCTCCCCGAAAACCCCGAACTTTATTATCTCTGGGGGTTTATTCTCGTGGGTTCATGGTTAGTGGGCCACGTGCGTGGGCGCATTCAAAAAGGCAGAGGGCGGCGGTGTTTCACCGCAGGCGTCTTCGACGCACGTGTATATCTAAGTGCTCATATGCACATATACGAAGAGCAAGAACAGACGCCAAATGGCAGCCAAACGGCAGAGGCTGCTGCTATGTCTTTTCCTGAGCGCACGCCCGAGAGGCATTCGTGGGCCCGTGGATGAAATCCACGGAGTTGAACGGATCAAAGTTGGTGGCGCACCACGATTCTGTGAGGCTGTCAGCTCCTGCCGCAGATCCTTTGAAGTTTGTTCTCAGGTTCCCCGGATGAAAGCGCCCAATGCAGTGATGCGGCGGCCGAAGTGCTAGAGCTTCGCGAAAGCAGCGGCGGAGACGGGAGCGGCCTGGGGCAAACGCGGCGCCGTTTCGGGCCGCGTCGGAGGCGAAGCAAAGTACATAAAGATCGCACCGGGGCAACGGTGTTGGGATGTCCAAGGCGCGAAGCTCCGAACAACGATGTCGCTGCACATAGATATCGAAACATCGCCCCTCCTACTCCGAGCCGATCCCGCGGAGCGACAAGTCGTCGTCGTCGTCGTTGTGGTCGTCGTCGTCGTCGCTGGCGTCGCCCGAAACACATGTATCCAGGGCGACCGGAACGTCAAAAACTATTGTTTTGCGGCCGCGAAGGGCTTCTCGCTTCTCGTCCGCCCCCCTCTCTTGGAGGAAGTGTTGCGTCATCTATGTGGCCGCTTGGGAGCCCCAAGGGTGCTCTTTTGGCCATCGTGGGGCCTTCTCGGGGCCGTGTTGGGCCTTGTAAGGCGCCTCTTGGACCGTTTTGGAGCCGTCTTGGGGCATCCTGGGCGCCTCTTGGGCTGCTGTGGGGCCATCTTGGGCTGTCCTTGGCGCTTCTTGGGCCGTGCTGGGGCAGTTTGGAGCCAGGTTGGGGCCCTCTTGGGGCGATCCTGGAGGCCCTTCAGGCAGTCTGGGATAACTTCTCAGGCAGCAAGGATGATGTTTTTTTTGTCATGGACTGACTGGCTGGCTGACGGACTGGCACAACATACATCAAGCGGTGGGTGGGCATGAACGCTGACTGATGCAGGCTACGAGCCAGGTGCGTTGCAGTCGGGGTCCCAGCGACACCGAAACTGAATGAGCCAGTCTGTGTATGCGTAAGTCTGGGTATGAGGAGAAAAAGGGAGGAGAAGGAGAAGAAGCATCGACCGCGCATGACCACACGTACACGCGAGGTCGGCCAGGGTGAAGAAGGGGAACATCAGACCACAGCGAACTCGTTCTGCCTCAACCGCAC